>CM042149.1:4259774-4279774 GCA_023376005.1 Doryteuthis pealeii | reverse complement strand
ACGTCATTTCTGAAAATAAACTCTGAGGATGAAGCTCTAGCTTTGAAATCGATTAGACATATAAAACATCTTTTTGTCTTTATTTTTTACGCATTGTATTGCCTTCGAATTTTATTATTTTATAATATAATTTTTTGTTTTATTCTTCTCTATACTTGTTCAGATTCATTTAATAGTTTAATTCATAGTTTAATTTTGTCTGACTACCATCCAACCAAGAAGCCAGAACTCGAAAAGTATCCTTTTTCTCATTTGACTTACTGTCACTATGGTGACAGTCTTACAATGTAAAAAAATGTTTTTATTTTTAAAAATTTATTTTTTTATTTTATTTTTTTGAGAAGTAAAATTTTTCAGTTATGCAATTCAAATAACCTGATCTTCAATCTAATGAGACTGGATTTTTGGGGAGCTATATTAAATCAACTTAGATTTATATAGGCCCCAATTTTGGTCGAAATAAATTTATTATGGAATTACGGTGTTGAGTTCTTCCTTCCTTTCTAAGATAAATATTGCTCTGTATATAATCTAAAAAGTTTATTATACATTGAGCTCTCTTTAGTGATTTAAAGATTCACTGTATTTGTACATACTAGATCATACAATAATAATACAGTGTATCTTAGAAATCACATATAGAATCATCCCTCACTACCAAGTTTTGGATACCTCTCATATATATATATATATATATATATATATATATATATATATATATATATATGTGGTGTGTGTGTGTGTGTGTGTGTGTGTGTGTGTGTGAGGTAGTTTCCCCTTTGGTATCATTGCTTTCTTTACCGGACTTCTGCGGTCTGTTAATGTTCATTTGGCATTTTCCTTTGTTTCGCATTGTTTTGGGTTTTGTTGTTTTGTTGTTTTGTTTTTGTGCTGAACTTCCGCGTTGTTTTTCTACGTTTTGATACGATGGAGGGGAGTCCTTTGTTTTGTTTTGTTTTTTCCGCTTGGTTTTTGCTTATTGCTGTCGTGATCTTATGGTATTCGTCTGTGTTCGTCTTTTTTTTTATGTGTCTTCCAGGACATTTGTTTCGGAAATGTTTTTTTGCAGAATTTTGCTGTGTCCTTCATGAGGTCCAGAGAGAACGGTTCGATTTTTTTCCTAGCAGATTGATAGAAAATCTACATTGTGGGTACTGACTGAGTGTCCAGTTCTATCTTAAAGTTGGTTAGGATAAGTTTCTACTTTAGGCATGTTTGTAAGAACTGTCGTTGTGATTTGAATCTTGTGATTCTGTCAGTTTCTTTGTGTAGCCTCACTGTTAGGATTTCTGTTTCTTCAAATTTGTGTTGCGTTTTTGGTTGTTGGGATTGTGATAGCAAGTGTGGTTACCTGGGCACAATGTGTTCTTTTTTCTTGTATTGTTTCCATCATTGAAAAAAAGGAACAAAAATGATAAGACAAATAGGAATATCTATTAATAATGGAGATTCGCTTCCGGTTTTTGTCTGTAAAAAAATTACGTCACTGCTTACGTCACATTACCCAAAATTGTCATAACTACACTCAAAATTGGCATAAATACACTCAAAATTTGAACATGCAACATTAGACAGTCCTCATTTTTTTTTAAAAACGAGTTTTAATAAATACATGACTGGTATTATATATCTATATATAGTTTGTTTTATTTTAATACATATTTAAAGTTTACATTTCAAATTGTTTTATTTTTTAATCCTTTAATGAATTTGATGATTTTACTTACTTAGGGTACAAACTCGCTGACATTGAAGTTTTTACTCCCACCCCTCAGGCAATATGTTTCAAAAATCTATTTTTACATCGCCCGGAGGGTGTCTTTTTTATTTTGTCCTAGTTCTTTTAATGTTATTTACTTTTTTTAATTCTTCTCAACTAGTTTCGAACTTAGATTATAGTCAGGAAAACATTTTTTTGTGGGAAGAAAATTCTTTTTTTTGATTTTCAAAGTATTTGATAAGCAAAAGAAGGGACGGTAAATGTTCTGGTCAACTGGCATATTCATTTGCTGAGTGAAAACCATTTGGTAAATTCTCTTAAATTTCTTTTTTTATGAATATGTCCCTGTGATAAAAGCACCTCGCTAATGTTGTTTATTAGGTTTAGGAGTGGTTCGACAGAATTGGGTGACCAGTGCTGATGTAGGTGTTTATATAGATGTAAGTGACACCTACATTTTATTACCAGGCCAGATAATCAAATTTTATATTAAGTTCAAATAGATTATGATTTTATTATTTTTTTTATCCATTTACCTTCCATAGTTTCAATTTCTGATTTTATGTTGATGCCTTTTTCAATTTTTTCAATGATGGTGAATTAAGCATGTCTTTTAGAATCGTGACTGTTAGTGTATACTAAGTCCTGTTGATAGAAAGTGTTATTCTACAAGTATCGATTTGCAATGACCCATATATTTGATTCTGTATCTATAGGTGTTTAGTCTGAAATAAACTGACTTTGCAAAATATTGTTTTTGCTAGCGTGTGCATTCCAATAAATAGATGAAAATTCTGCTTCTGCAAATTGATTGATGGTGAATTTTAAAAAACATTTTAGTTGTGAAGCTACCTAATGATTTTAGGTGTTTGCAACATAGGTTGCTCATAGTTGTCAAAGTTTAGTGGACTTAATTGTGATTATGCAAATAGGTACAGAATGTATGAAAATATAAATGTATACACATGTATACACAGATCTATCTATTATGCCGTGTTAGCAGGTCTTAGAATATGAGTAAATCCCCATTCAAAAAAGAAAAGTTCTGGATACGAAACTAAAATGAATCTGGTGGTGCGGCTACAGTGCTAAAATTCTTGGAAGTGTAGAGTACTCCTTCCTTGCCATTGCTTCCAGGTATGCACTGACTCGTAGTAGTAATAGCTGTGTAAGGACTAGAACTCTCCTGTGCCTTTGGGGACAGGAAGTAGAAAAGGTAACGTCCTTTGTCAGGTTGGGGAAAGAACCCTCTTTACGGTTTTGGTACCAACGTGTGAGCCTCGTACAAACTAGCTCTTATCTCAGTCTCTTGTGACTGAAGGAACTTTCCCCTCAGTGAGGGAGCACCAACTGTAGACCCAACCTGACAACCCCCTCAACGAGGGAGATATATGAACTGTAAGTTCTGCCCCTAAGTACTTTGTTATATTGACTGTTGTTGAGTTTATATGTGAATAAATAAGGTTAAAATTATATGTTTTCGTCTTTACATTCTGTGAACTTATCTTTTTCCTCATAGACTGTAGGCAGCTATTCCTACAGCTGTTATTGTCCCATCTATGGATCAAATAGATTTGTCTGCAAATTATTTAAATTAGAATTGATATTATGTAACCGTATTTATATTAAATATGATATTGTGTAAATGTATGCAAAAAACTCTTAAGAAAATACGCAAAAATGTAAACATGCGCATAAAATGTTTGCAATTCTCTAACCTCTAGGCATACAAAATCACATATGGATTATCATTCCGTTACGTCAATCTATCTACCTAGTGACATACATATTGCAGGTGAGAATTGAGGAATGAGTGCACGTGTTAAATGTTACATGTTTTTTTTCTCAATTTCCGCGCGCAATCTGCACGCAAGGATTGAGAAGAACAACGTAGCGTTCAACTGTTATTATACAACCGTTATAAACAAAAAGTAAGTTACAAAAACACACACAACCTATCAAATATCAGAAATCACACATATACATATTCATATTCTGCCAAAATATGGTTAATTAATGCCTGAAGAAGATAACAGAATATATGAAACACGTGTCGCATATGTAAGATAATAATAAAAATTTAAAAAAACATAATCCTTTTTGCGAACCCTCGTTTTTATAGAATTTCTAATTTTTTCCCGTTGGACCCATAACAACACTATATATATATATATATATATATATATATATATATATATATATAGTAAGTAAAGTAAAGTCGACGGGGCGGCCTAAAGTCGGTATCAGCCAGTCAGCGAGGGAGTCTACCCCCCTTTCAATAGCGCTAGACCAAGGAGATTGTTTTAGTATCTGAGGTGGAGCGCCACACCTACCATCAGCTCCTTACTTTACGGCACAGATCCCTGTGCTACACATACGCTGAGTTGGCGAGGACCGGTATCGAACTAGGAACCTTGTGGTTTCTAGCCGAACGCTCTACCGACTGTGTTCTCTTCTGTCATACATTTTGCGGATAGTATCATGGGACGAAGATGGTGATAGCAAGTAGCGAGTTTTTCTGGTAATGGACTGGCCATTGTTCGTTGTCTGAAGTTGGTGTGGTTCTTCTCTGTTTTACGCCAGGTCCAGGGAACTATTAGAAGGGCCGAAATACGGATAACGATGTGTAACCTCTTGCGCTGTATTTAATCACCTGGGAAGAGAGGTTAGGGCTTTGTGTGAGCATTCTTTTTGTAAGATGACATCATCTTATGCGAACAAAGGAAAAACCCAATATTTGACAGAAAACAGGTGGAAGTCTTTACAGTTTGAATATATTTGAAATTCTAATTTATAATCTGATCAATTTAAAAAAAATAATTTGATCTGTTTTAAAACACAATAAAAGAGATAAAATTTTACTTTTATCTTTAGAGATATCAGGATATTAAGTACACAATCGAATTTGGTCAGACTTTTTGAAAGATTACTTAATAAGATGCACATCACAAACATCTTGTTTCCTCCCACGGTTACTAATAATATCTTGATATTCAGAGTACGTCTGAATTAACCTTTGTGTGCTTAGATTTTCTTTTATTTTTTGCTAATTTCTTATCAAGAATTATATTAAAAGTCTGCAAGAAAATGAAAACCAAAAATGTATTTCCCTCTGGAATAGAATGTCTCTAAGAATTATTTTTGTTTTGGTTATAGAATTCTTGCTTTATTGAGATAATGTTTTCATTGTTGAAGTTCAAGATATTACATTCACAAAGATTAATGAAACAACTGATGTATACAAAAGATAAACTCAATGGCAACCTGAAATTATCTTGCAAAAATAAACAAAAATTAGAAAAATGTTATTACTTGAAAAATAGAATGTTAAAAAAAAATATGTAATACAATTTTACCTTGACGTATGAGTGCTACCACCTAACAGTTTTCCGAGTTATGAGCTGTCACTCGGTTAGTGTTGAAAACTAGAATTTGAGGTAAAAGTGAGCTTTAGATACGCTTATGTTAATAAGTTCACTAAAAACATATAAGTTTCCAAATATACTACGCCAAAGAAACATATTTATAAAAAATAAACATTAAATCATATTACAGAACATAATTCATTACTATTATCTGCGTTATTCGGACTATTTTCCCCATCTTCATTGTTATTTGTACAACGTTTCGGCCGATATACCCTCCGGCCTTCTTCGGGTATTTCTTGTCGGACTCGGGAGCCTTCTCGGACTCGGGAACCTTCTCGGACTCGGGAAACTTCTTGTCGTATTCGGGAGCCATAAAGGAACTTTGAACCTAAACCTTTATTTATTCCACGGGGGTATCCTTTTCTCATTCCGCTAACTAACGGTATGAGTTGTGTTAATTAATTATTTTTCTAACTGCTTTCACTCAGGTTCCGGAGATAACTGTCACTTAGAACTCTCTTAACCTAACTGCCTTATCCACTCGGCCATGTGTCCAACTGGACAATTGAGTGTGAATTTTGGGAACTTATAAACCTAATGTCTTAATTTGGCTAGAATATCTACCTATTTCACTTATGTATGATTTTTTACCTAAACTCATATTTTTAAAAAATCTGATCTGGCCTTCTTAATTATGGGTTCCATATTGTATTCATTTCTAGGCTAGGTCTACTTAACAGCCCAGTACAGCCTATCATATGTGCTGATTCCTTGAGGCGTCTTCTCTTCCAATGCTCCTCTCTACCTATTATTCTAACTTCATTTCATAAGGGCAGATGGTTTCCCTTTTCATTCCATATATGGTCAGCCATGCCCGACTTTTCTATTTCTCCTCGGACCCCTGCTTTACGATGTTCTTCTAGTCTTACTTTCAGTGGGCGGCATGTTTCACCTTTGTATTTTTTGCCACAGCTGCATGGGATGGAATACACACAATTTTTGGTCATGTTATATTCTATTGAGGGTTTGACTCGGACGAGATGTTTACGAAGAGTTGAGTCACTCCTGAATGTTGTCCTGATGTCATAAGGATTACATATCTTTTGAATCTTTTCAGCCAAGCCTTTCACATAGGGCAGACAGACTGTGGTGAATTTTCGGGTATCATCCTCTGTCCTGCGATCCACATTTCTCATAGCCAAATATTATATATATATATATATATATATATATATATATATATTATATATATATATATTATATATATAATATATATATAATGCAATATATATATATATATTTATATTTAATAATATAACAATATTAATATTATATGGGAGTCATATATAATCTTTAATGCATGAAATAAGCACTGGAATAAAAGGTCTATAAACATGAACATTCTTTTGATACACCTTAATATATATAATAATTGTAATGATATAGAAGAATGATAGATAGTCTTTTGATGTGTACATGAAATAATCTTTGCAGTAATGGTCTCTAAAATACGAATATATTTTGATACATCTTAACAATTCATTCAGTGAATGTATATCCTGGAAATTGGAAAAGGTGTGGCAAAAAAAGGGGATTAGTGTGCTATCAATAAGTCTGTTGCTTAATACATTTATTAGCTGAACTTTGATATGAAAGTTTCTCTGTTTAATGTTTAATATAAAAAGTCGGTCTAGAAAATAATAAGGCTGATATATTTTTTTCAGGTTGTCAACCTTGATTGAAAATTAGAGGATCAATGCTTTACTTGAAGAACATCTATGAAAAAACATTCAATTCATGTTTGCCTCTCAGAATTCATGCTCAGTTGAGTAATCTTGAATTATTACTAGTATTTTTGATCGCGAAAAAGAAACTCAAGATTGATTTCAATAAGAAACTTCGAAACGATTTGTTGAAAACATTTAACAAGTTAATAAGTTTAATAAGTTATAAGAATTAGTGGGTGTGAGTTTGAAACTAGCATCCGTCCCTTATAAGGCCTAATATTTGTATCAACCGTCGATTAACCCGATGTTCTATTACACAGTAAGTCATATATATATATATATATATATATATATATATATATATATATATATATATATATGTGTGTGTGTGTGTAATACGATATATATTTTTTTTCTTTTTTTGAAGGCAAAATAATGCAGATTCATGTTGAAAAACATATTTTTGCTGTGCTCTTAATTTTCGGATAAAATCCATCTTCAGAGAATTTATTATAGAGTTGAAAATGTTCCATCTGTGTTTTCTAAAGTCAACTTGGTTCTAATGACGTTGAGCTTGATGGAAATTTGAAATTTAGAAGAGATCGTAATCTTCCGTTAAGATTTCAAATTCGGTAGAGATCGTGTAGTTCCGTTGAAACCTGTGAGTTGTTAAAAAAATAATATCTTAAATGATTTCAAACGTCCCGCAATTTAACAACTCACGGGTTTCAACGGAACTACACGATCTCTAACCGAATTTGAAATCTTAACGGAAAATTACGATATATATATATATATATATATATATATATATATATATATATATATATATATAATAAATTTGCATATATAATGCATATATGTAATGTATATATATATTTATATATGTAATACATATATATGGTATATATGTATATATATATATATGTAAATTATGTATATATGTAATATATGTATGTATAATAGATAGATATATTTTTAACAACTCACAGGTTTTCAACGGAACTACACGATCTCTAGATTTGAAATCTTAACGGAAGATTACGTCTCTATCTAAATTTCAAATTTCCATCAAGCTCAACGTCATTAGAAACAGTTGACTTTAGAAAACACAGGGAACATTTTCAACTCTACTAAATAAATTCTCTGAAGATGGATTTATCCGAAAATTAAGAGCCAGCAAAAATTATGTTTTTCAACATGAATCTGCATTATTTTGCCTCAAAAGAAAAAAAATATATATCGTATTAACACACACACACACATATATATTATATATATATATACTATATATATATATATATATATATATATATATATGACTTACTGTGTAATGAACATGGTTAATCGACGGTTGATACAAAATTAGGCCCTATAAGGGACGGTGCCTAGTTTCAAACTCACACCCACTAATTCTTTAAACTTATTAACTTATTAACTTGTTAATGTTTTCAACAAATCGTTTCGGAGTTTCTTATTGAAATCAATCTTGAGTTTCTTTTTCGTCGATCAAAAATCTGTAATAATCAAGATAACTCACTGAGCATGAATTCTGAGAGGCAAACATGAAATTGAATGTTTTTTCATAGATGTTCTTCAAGTAAGCATTGATTCTAAATTTCAATCAAGGTGACAACCTGAAAAAATATAATCAAGCCTTATTATTTCTAAGACCGACTTTTTTATATTAAACATCACAGAGAACTTTCATATCAAGTTCAGCTAATAAATGTATTAAGCAACGACTTATGATAGCACACTAATCCCTTTTTTGCCACACCTTTTCCAATTTCCAGGATATACATTCATGAATGATTGTAAGATGTATCATATATTCGTATTTTTAGAGACCATTACTGCAAAGATTCTATTTCATGTACACATCAAAAGACTATCTATCCATTCTTCTATATCATTACAATTATTAAATATATATTAGGTGTATCAAAAGAATGTTCATGTTTATAGACCTTTTATTCCAGTGCTTATTTCATCATTAAAGATTATATTATGACTACATATAAATTAATATTGTATAATATATAAAATATAAATATATATATAATATATTGCATTATATATATATATATATATATATTATATATATATATATATAATATATATATATATTATATATATATATATATAATATTGGCTATGTAAGAAATGTGGATCGCAGAGACAGAGGATGATACCCGAAAATTTCACCAAACAGTCTGGTTCGCCTGATGTGAAAAGGCTTGGCTGAAAGTTCCAAAAGATATGTAAATCCTTATGACATCAGGAAACATTCAGGAGTGGACCTCCAACTTCTTCGTAAACATCTTCGTCGCGAGTCAACCTCAATAGAATATAACATGACCAAAAATTGTGTGTATTCAATCCCATGCAGCTGTGGCAAAAAATACAAGTGACATGCCGCCACTGAACAGTAAGACTAGAAGAACATCGTAAAAGCAGGGGTTCCGAGGGAAATACGAAAGATCGGGCATGGCCTGACCAAATATATGGAATGAAAAGGGAAACCATCTGGCCTTATAATGAAAGTTAGAATAATAGGTAGAGAGAGCATTGGAAGGAAAAGGCTCAAGGAATCAGCACTATTGATAGGCGGGTGTACTGGGCTGTTAAGTAGACCTAGCTAGAAAATGAATACAATATGGAACCCATAATTAAGAAGGCCAGATCAGATTTTTTAAAATATGAGTTTTAGGTAAAAAACATACATAAGTGAAATAGGTTAGATATTCTAGCAAATTAAGACATTAGGTTTTATAATTCCCAAAAATTCACATCAATTGTCCAGTGGACAATGCGAGTGAAATAAGGCAGTTTAGGTAAGAAGAGTTCTAAGTGACAGTTTCTCCGGAACCTGAGTGAAAGCAGTTAGAAAATAATTAATTAACACAACTCATACCGTTAGTTAGCGAATGAAAAGGATCCCCCAGTGGAATAAATAAAGGTTTAGGTTCAAAGTTCTTTATGGCTCCCGAATACGACAAGAAGTTTCCCGAGTCCGAGTAAGGTTCCCGGTCCGAGAAGGCTCCCGAGTCCGACAGAAAATACGCCGAAAGAAGGCCGAGGGTATATCGGCCGAAACGTTGTAACAAATAACAATGAAGATTGGGGAAAATAGTCCGAATAACGCAGATAATAGTAATGAATTATGTTCTGTAATAATGAATTTAATGTTTATTTTTTATAATATGCTGGGTCGTAGTATTTTGGAAACTTTATATGTTTTAGTGAACTATTAACATAAGCGTATTCTAAAAAAAAAGCTCCAACCTTTTTTTACTCAAATTCTAGTTTTCAACACTAACCGAGTGACAGCTCATAAGCTCGGAAAAACTGTAGGTGGTAGCACTCATAGCGTCAAGGGTAAAATTGTATTACATATTTTTTTTAACATTCTATTTTATCAAGTAATAACATTTTTTCTAATTTTGTTTATTTTTGCAAGATAATTTCAGGTTGCCATTGAGTTTTTAGCTTTTGTATACATCAGTTGTTTCAATTAATCTTGTGAATGTAATAGTCTTGCTTCAACAATGAAAACATTACTCAAATAAGCAAGAATTCTATAACCAAAACAAAAATAATATTCTTAGAGACATTCTATTCAGAGGGGAAATACATTTTTGGTTTTTCATTTTCCTTGCAGACTTTTAATATAATTCTTGATAGAATTAGCAAAAAATAAAGAAATCGCACACAAAGGTTAATTCAGACGTACTTCTGAATACAAGATATTATTAGTAACCGTGGAGGAAACAAGATGTTTGTGATGTGCATCTTATTAGTAAATCTTCAAAAAGTCTGACAAATTCGGATTGTGTACTTAATATCCTGATATCTCTAAAGATAAAAGTAAAATTTTATCTCTTTATTGTGTTTTTAAAAACAGATCAAATTATTTTTTTTAAATTGATCAGATTATAAATTAGAATTTCAAATATATTCAAACTGTAAAGACTTCCACCTGTTTTCTGTCAAATATTGTTTTTCCTTTGTTCGCATAAGATGATTGTCATCTACAAAAGAATAGCTCAACGCAGCCCTAAACCTCTCTTCCCAGGTGATTAAATACAGCGCAAGAGGTTAGCACATGCGTTATCCGTATTTCGGCCCTTCTAATAGTTCCCTGGACCTGGCGTAAAACAGAAGAGAACCACCAACTTCAGACAACGAACAATGGCCAGTCCCAATATACCAGAAAAACTCGCTACTTGCTATCACCCAATCTTCGTCCCATGATACTATCCGCAAAATTTATGACAGAAGAGAACAGTCGGTAGAGCGTTCGGCTAGAAACCACAAGGTTCCTAGTTCGAATACCGTCCTCGCCAACTCTCAGGTAATTGGTAGCAACAGGGGATCTGTGGCCGTAAAGTAAGGAGCTGATGGTAGGTGTGGCGGCTCCACCTCAGATACTAAAACAATCTCCTTGGGTCTAGCGCTATTGAAAGGGGGGTAGACTCCTCGCTGACTGGCCTGATACCGACTTTAGGCCGCCCCGTCCGACTTTACTTTTACTTTACTATATATAATTTATTATATATATATTATAATATATATATATAGTGTTGTTATCGGTACAACGGGAAAAAAAATTAGAAATTCTAAAAAACGAGGGTTCGCAAAAGGATTATGTTTTTTTAATTTTTATTATTATCTTACATATGCGACACGTGCTTTTCATATATTCCTGTTATCTCTTCAGGCTTAATAACCATATTTTGGCAGAAATATGAATATGTATATGTGTGATTTCTGATATTTGATGGTTGTGTGGTGTTTTTGTAAACTACTTTTTGGTTTATAACGTTGTATAATAACAGTTGAACGCTACGTTGTTCTTCTCAATCCTTGCGTGGCAGATTAGCGCGCGGAAATTGAGAAAAAAAACATGTAACATTAACACGTGCACTCATTTCCTCAATTCTCACCTGCAATATGTATGTCACTAGGTAGATAGATTGACGTAAGCGGAATGATAATCCATATGTTGATTTTCGTATGCCTAGAGGTTAGAGAATTGCAACATTTTATGCGCATGTTTCTTTTTGCGTATTTTCTAGAGTTTTTTGCAATACATTACAACAATATATATTTAATATAAATACGGTTACATAGAATATCAATTCTAATTTAAATAATTTGCAGACAATCTATTTGATCATAGATGGGACAATAAACAGCTGTAGGAATAGCTGCCTTACAGTCTATGAGGAAAGATAAGTTCAGCAGAATGTAAAGACGAAAACATATAATTGTTAACCTTATTTATTCACATATAAACTCAACAACAGTCAATATAAAAAGTACTCTTAGGGGCAGAACTTTACAGTTCATATATTCCCTCGTTGAGGGGGTTGTCAGGTTGGGCTCTACGTTTGGTGCTCCTCACTGAGGGAAAGTTCCTTCAGTCACAAGAGACTGAGATAAGAGCTGTTTGTACGAAGGGCTGCACACGTTGGTACGCAAAACCGTAAAGAGGGTTCTTCCCCAAACCTGACAAGGACGTTACTTTTCTACTTCCGTCCGCCAAAGGCACAGGAAGAGTTTCTAGTCCATTAACAGCTATTACGTACTACGAGTCAGTGCAATACCTGGAAGAATGGGCAAGGAAGGAGTACTCTACACTTCCAAGAATTTTAGGCAGTTTGTTTTTTTGTTTTGGTCTGTAGCCGCACCACCAGATTCATTTAGTTTCGTAACCAGAACTTTTTCTTTTGAATTGGGGATTTAACTCATATTCTAAAAGACCTGCTAACACGGAAATATAATAGAACTAGATCTGTGTATACTGTGTATATTTATATTTTCATAAGATTCTGTACCTTTGCATAATCCAATAAAGTCCACTAAACTTTGACACTTATGAGCAAACTATTTGGCAAAAAACCTAAAATCATTAGGTAGCTTCACAAACTAAAATGTTTTTAATAATTCACATCAATTATTGTGCACGAAGCAGAATTTTTCAATCTATTTATTGGATGCACACGCTAGCAAAACAATATTTTGGCAAAGTCAGTTTATTTCAGACTAAACACCTATAGATACAGAATCAATATATGGGTCATTGCAAATCGATACTGTAGAATAACACTTTCTATTCAACAGGACTTCAGTATAGCACTAACAGTCCACGAATTCTAAAAGCATGCTTAATTCACCATCAATTGAAAAATTGAAAAAGGCATCACATAAACAGAAATTGAAACTATGGAAGGTAATGGATAAAAAAATAATAAAATCATAAATCTATCTTGAACTTATTATAAAATTTGATTTATCTGGCGCCTGGTAATAAAAATGTAGTGTCATACATCTATATAAATGCACCTACATCAGCACTGTCACCCAATTCTGTCGAACCACTCCTAACCTAATAAACAACATTAGCGAGGTGCTTTTATCACAGGGACATATTCATAAAAAAGAAATTTAAGAGGAATTTACCAAATGGTTTTTCACTCAGCAAATGAATATGCCAGTTGACCAGAACATTTACCGTCCCTTCTTTTGCTTATCAAATACTTTGAAAATCAAAAAAAGAATTTTCTTCCACAAAAATGTTTTCCTGACTAATAATCTAAGTTCGAAACTAGTTGAGAAGAATAAAAAAAGTAATAACATTAAAAGAACTAGGACAAAATAAAAAAGACACCCTCCGGGCGATGTAAAAATAGATTTTTGAAACATATTGGCTGAGGGGTGGGAGTAAAAACTTCAATGTCAGCGGAGTTGTACCCTAAGTAAGTAAAATCATCAAATTCATTAAAGGATTAAAAAAATAAAACAATTTGAAATGTAAACTTTAAATATTGTATTAAAATAAACAATATATATAGATATATAATCCAGTCATGTATTTATTAAAACTCGTTTTTAAAAAAAATGAGGACTGTCTAATGTTGGGCATGTTCAAATTTTGAGTGTATTTATGCCAATTTTGAGTGTAGTTATGACAATTTTGGGTAATGTGACGTAAGCAGTGACGTAATTTTTTTACAGACAAAAACCGGAAGCGAATCTCCATTATTAATAGATATTCCTATTTTGTCTTATCATTTTTGTTCCTTTTTTGCAATGATGGAAAAATACAAGAAAAAAGAACACACATTGTGCCCAGGTAACCACACTTTGCTATCACAATCCCAACAACCAAAAACGCAAACACAAATTTGAAGAAACAGAAATCCTAACAGTGAGGCTACACAAAGAAACTGACAGAATCACAAGATTCAAATCACAACGACAGTTCTTACAACATGCCTAAAGTAGAAACTTATCCTAACCAACTTTAAGATAGAACTGGACACTCAAGTCAGTAGCCACAATGTAGATTTTCTATCAATCTGCTAGGAAAAAATCGAACCGAGTTCTCTCTGGACCTCATGAAGGACACAGCAAAATTCTGCAAAAAACATTTCCGAAACAAATGTCCTGGAAGACACATAAAAAAAAAGACGAACACAGACGAATACCATAGATCACGACAGCAATAAGCAAAAACCAAGCGGAAAAACAAACAAAACAAAGGACTCCCCTCCATCGTATCAAAACGTAGAAACAAACGCGGAAGTTCAGCACAAAAACAAAACAACAAAACAACAAAACCCAAAAACAATGCGAAACAAAAGGAAATGCCAAATGAACATTAACAGACCGCAGAAGTCCGGTAAAGAAAGCAATGATACCAAGAGGGGAAACTACTCACACACACACACAGACACACACACACACACACAACAAACACATATATAATATATATATATATATTATATATATATATATATATATATATATATGAGAGGTATCCAAAACTTGGTAGTGAGGGATGATTCTATAATGTGATTTCTAAGAATACACTGTATTATTATTGTAATGATCTAGTATGTACAAATAC
The DNA here is from genome assembly GCA_023376005.1 of Doryteuthis pealeii. Lineage (NCBI taxonomy): Eukaryota > Metazoa > Mollusca > Cephalopoda > Myopsida > Loliginidae > Doryteuthis > Doryteuthis pealeii. Next base: position 4,265,041 of record CM042149.1, on the reverse strand, counting down.
AGTGAATCTTTAAATCACTAAAGAGAGCTCATGTATAATAAACTTTTTAGATAATATTACAGAGCAATATTTATCTTAGAAAGGAAGGAAGAACTCAACACGTAATTCCATAATAAATTTATTTCGACCAAAATTGGGCCTATATAAATCTAGAGTTGATTTAATATAGCTCCCCAAAAATTCCAGTCTGCATTAGATTGAAGATCAGGTTATTTGAATTGCATAAAACTGAAAAATTTTACTTCTCAAAAAAATAAAATAAAAAATAAATTTTTAAATTAAACATTTTTTTACATTGTAAGACTGTCACCATAGTGAAGTAAGTCAAATGAGAAAAAGGATACTTTTCGAGTTCTGGCTTCCTTGGTTGGATGGTAGTCAGACAAAATTAAACTATGAATTAAACTATTTAAATGAATCTGAACAAGTATAGAGAAGAATAAAACAAAAAATTATATTATAAAATAATAAAATTCGAAAGGCAATACAATGCGTAAAAAATAAAGACAAAAAGATGTTTTATATGTCTAATCGATTTCAAAGCTAGAGCTTCATCCTCAGAGTTTATTTTCAGAAATGACGTGCTTATGTGTTTTTTTATTTGTGTGGTTATAATTTCCCTCTCTTATTTCCTTTTCCTCTCCTTTTTTTCCTCTCTTTCTTCTTCTCCTCCTTTATGAATGGGCGAAATAACTGTATTTCTTATTTCTCTCTTTCTTCCTTTTTCTTTTCAAAAGTTTGTTGAGAAACGAAGGCTGACCGGATGTCAGCCTTGTATGATGTTGGCAATATGTTGCGACCGTGGGATGTCAACATATTTTTTTGAGAACAAAATGAACAAATAAATAAAAACCCGTTAATAGAAAATTTTACATACTTAGGCTTTTGTTTCGCTTTCACCTTTCCTTTCTTATTTTTTTTCCCTCTCTTTCTTTTTTTTCTTTTTTGTGTTATTTCTCTTCTTTTTCCTTTTTTTCCTTTTTTTCTTTATCCCCTTTGTTTTCTAATTTAATTTTTTTTTTATAGTAAATAAGTAAATAAAAGATTATCTAAAATATGTATTAGTATTGATAGAAAAAATAAATAATTATTTTCTATTATTTTTTTTTTAAAAATATCTTTTATGAGTACTTTTTACTCTTCTTCTTTTAAACTTAAATAGATTAAATATTATATTAATTATATATTAAAAATATCATATAATAATTACACATTAGGAATTGATGCAAATTCCAAAACAATAAAACAAACCATTCTCTTTTTAAAATTTCAAATAGATTAAATATTATAAATCAAATATTTGAATTACAAAAGGCATAATGTTTTGCTTCAATTATATATTTTATTTAACTAAACCTTAGAAATATTTAGATATATATATATTTAAACATTAGAAATATATTAGATTATATATATATTTAGATAATATAATGTTGGTCGAAATACATTTATTATGAAGTTTTTCCTTCCTTTCTAAAGATATATATATATATATATATATATATATATATATATATATATATATATATATATATATTATTGTTCAGTAGCCCATCTATATTCATCTGTTCAACGTACATACAAAAGACTGCCCATTCAAAATAAAAATCCAACTGATTTATTTACCTATACATTGTATGTGATAAGCAGTCGCTAGAGTGTCAGACTAGGAACCAGAAGGTTCCTGGTTCGATACGGTCCTCGTACACTCTGCGTATGAGTAGCACGGAGATCTGTGCTGTAACGTGGGGAAGCTGATAGTGGGTCTCCTTGGTCTAGCGCTAGTGAAAAGGGGATAGACTCCCTCGCTGTCTGGCTGATACCAACTTTACCCCCCTGATGATATATATATATATATATATATATGGGTGTGTGTGTTGTGTGTGTGTGGGAGAGAGAGAGAGAGAGAGAGAGAGAGACAGGAGGAGAGATGGTGTGATGGATGAATTGTTGCCATTTTAAATTATCAATTTCGCGCATATGCTTCTTTGTTTCAGGTTTTGTCTACTGTGCAGTAAATCAGAGGTAGTTGGGCAATGTCTGTGAGGAAAGCAGCACCATCACGCATTTCACTCCTCCCGAAATTTGAAAACGGCATGTTTTACTGCTTGAAGCTCTAAAGAGAAAGATTTCTAAGCGTTTGGCAATCATTCCGAGGACAGTGCTGAGGATTTGTAAAGAAATTAGATTAGTGATTAAAGCCTTACATGATAAGAATGATGTCCTGAATTTTTCATGAGCCATGACTTACAACAACTCTAGCAAGGTTCATGGGTGTGTCTGCATAAGAAGATAAAAAAGGCAATTTTTATCACACACCACGCGAAAAACAAGAGGGTAATTCCATGTCAAATCATCCAGAAAAAAAGTAAAATTGTCATCTACCTCCTTCAATCTTTGTACAGAAAATGGTCTATGTTAAAGTTAGAACATCCTCAAAATTTGAGCTTTTTTAATTCCCAAAATTGACGGAGTTATTCCGATTTTTATCTCTTCAAATTTGAGGGGTTCGCAAAAAAAAATGGCGACTTTTTGTAACGCAAATTTTGTCTGTAAAATGAGTTCTAGAGCTGCCGTTACTTTATTTTATTTGGTTTATAAAAGCATATTTGCCCAAGGAATCAAAGATGCTATAAGTCTTAAAAATCAACCAATTTTAAAAGTTAGTTTATTATTTCTGATTTTTTTCATAGCAAGATAGATATTCCTAATGTGGCCCTGCATATATGACAATTTTTTTTCCCATTATTATTTCACATATAGTGAGCCCCCCCCCCCACATTATTCGTACCAAAATGCCAAGAGGAAAGACCCCTCCTTCAAAGATGTTCAACCCAACGATGTGGCTTTTACTTTTTCACGATGAGAAAAAAATTGCTGTCTGTCAGATAGTGAATCACAGAACAACCCTTGGCTTGCAGCTATCCTGACACGATATACCGAATAGTGATGAAAACAAACATTCAGTCTACATCATACTGTTTTGGGGTGGTCGCTAGCGATGATACGTTATTCTCTATTTTTCCAATTGCTCTTCCCATGCCTCAGACTCAAACAACGGATGCCTGTAAGGAAAGCAGTGCTGTACCTAGTGCAAGAGAGTGCTGCTGGTGACCCTATGTCTGCTAACAGTAATTCTCCGCCATTCCACACGAGCAGGAGAAACCACTGTGGCTGTCAGAGAATTTTTGCAACCACATCCCATCTAAACATCACCACCTAATCTCCGCTAGATTCGAAATCTTCCTTGATTACTATTTTTTGTTCACACCAAAGGAAAATGTAGGCAGGGACAACGGTAGCATTTACTAATTTAAACGAGGAGACCATGGAGAGTCTGCAGAATATTTCAGCTGTCCATATGCAGACCGTAGTTGAATCAATTCAATCAATAGTTTTTCAGATATTGTTCATGTAATTTTGTTAATATATTTATAAAGTGAGATGTTAGTATTATTTTCATTTTTCTGTAAAAGTAGACGACAATTTACTCATCGCCACACACACACTAATATATATATTAATTACATAGATATATATATGAGAGAGAAAGAGAGAAAAGAGATGATGATGATGATGATAATGATGATGATGATGATGATGATTAATGATGATGATGATTCTCACAACAAAATGTAAGTAAAAACCAAACAAAATAATTCACTTGTTTGAAAACCGCCCATAGGCTAGACTGTGAGTACCAAACGCTGTTGACTTCATGTCTCACTAACCTAAACTTATATATATAAAATACAAACATGCGTGCGCACACACGCACACACACCAGATCTGTCACACACACACACACACTGTATATATATATATTGTGTGTGTGTGTGTGTGTGGTGTGTGTAGATTGACAATAAATATATCAATTGATATTACTTATATTGAATAAATGTATTGTGCTTAGAAGTAAATAGTCTCAATTTTGTTGATGATATATTGAATAATGTGTATCTTAAGTTACGAAACCGTGGACATGAAAGTCAAACGGCGAGTTTGGTCACCGACAATTTCTCGTCCAAAAAGGATTTCAACTGTCAGTAACCAACGCGGTTTAACTTTATGTCCCAGGCTACCCTAGAGTTATATATATATATAATATATAATATATATATATATATATATATATATATATATATACTATATATAGTATATATGGGACCACTATGAAACATTTAATATCACAACCTGTGTTCCATTTCTCAATCTGCAGTTTCGTGTATTAGCAAAAAGTTAAATATTTATATATATGGTAAGATTGTATGTACTTATAACTTATGATATTTATAAGTTAAGAAATATGTTACCCGTGCATGTGATAATATCGTATGCTGTGTCTCAAGTTTTGGGTTGAATACACACGTATGTATGTGAATGTGTGGTGTGGTGTGTTTGTTGTTTGGTGTGCTGCGTTGACGTATTGATTTTACCTGAAGGTCTATGATTCATTATTCTGCTAACAACAAAATGAAAATGAAAAGTGATTTTGGACAATTAAGTAATTTTGAATGCAGCATATTTGACACTTTTTTTTTTTTTTTTTTTTTTTTTTTGTTTTTATTATATCAAAATTGTAGCACCTTTTCATTGTTTCGTCTTAGGTCTTTTTTTTTCTTTTTCTTTTTCTTTTTCTGTTCTTTCTTTTTTTTTTAAATTTTTTGGTTTTCTGCTTTTCATGTCTAAACACATTTTTAGTTTTCCATTGACTCTGATTTGTGGACGGTTCTTCAATGCTTCCTTTTATTTAGAATCATGATTGGTTCCTGAATCAAACATTGAAATCTTACTTCTAATAACGAAGAATTTTACTTGGTTATTTTTTAACTTTAACGCAATTCGATAGGTCAATGTAGGTAAATGATCCTATAAGATCTTAATTAAGTTGCATTTATATAATCCAAATGACCCCAATGAGATAAACTATGTAAAGCCAGTCCGGAATAAGATCATCTTACACTGCATTAGTCATATGATAGAACAATGGAATATTTATCGGTAATTTATAATCAGCGCAGTGTTTAGAATACACTGACGTAAGAATCTCTGCAAAAAGGAGTGTCCTGTGTATGAAACTAAACTGCATCTGATGGCGAGACCTCCATTCTGAATATTGGAGACTGTGGGTAATGACTACTTTCATTGTCATTACTTCAGGGCATCTCTATTATATTTATACTTATTAGGATCCTACATGTTTGGGTTAAATAGAAACTTTTTAGAAAATTATTTATAATTAGAATAGGAATACTTGTTGCATATAA
>CM042149.1:4186337-4259674 GCA_023376005.1 Doryteuthis pealeii | reverse complement strand
TATTTGTTTACGGAAAAAAGCAATATATATATGTATATATATATATATATATATATATATATATATATATATATATATATATATATATAATATATATATATCCTTGCATTTGTAACATCTTCACCTGACGATTGCTATGAAACCAAAATGGTTGTGAATTTTCCTTTCTCACCAAATAAATAGATATGTAAAACCTTTATATATTTATTTTATTATATTATATAACAGCTCTATTTTATATTGAGCACTCTACCAATAATACTGCGTTTGGCACACCGTTCCAGTAAAAGCTGAAACAGTGACAATCCCACACACTATATATAATATATATATATATATATATATATATATATGGAAATACGATGAGGAAATTAATCCGACAATATGTGAAGAAAATATTTTCAAAAAATATAACAAACACAGGATGTTACAATCAGAGGAAACAATTTTATGTGTCTATACTTAAGTATTTCGGTATTAAACCATTATCAAGACACTGTTATAGAAATTTATGTGAGGAGAAAAATGGAAAATGTTAAGTGTATAGTGAATGTGTGAATATAATGTTATTGACATCATATTCACACATTCACTATACACTTAACATTTTTCATTTACTCTGAAGGGGTTCTGCAATCAAGACCGGTGCAAATGCTCTCCCAATTGCCAAAATGTTCTATATGCAACAATCCTCCAATAGTACTACACATGCCTCTCTTCTCAACAGCAAGATCCGACTACAGATTTCCTTCCCACAGTCTGGGAGGGTAGGCCTTAAATAACCAGTAACTGTTTACATCCGGGATACTCCCATTCAGCACTACCCTTGCGGAATTTCTATATTCAACAGTATTTCAACTACGCATCACTCCTCCTGATGAGGAGATGGCGAGTTCAATTTCTGTGATCACTCACCACACTCCTTCCCCTCACACAGGCCAGACATATCCGGACACGCTTTGTTCATGGGGGTAGGGAATCTGATCGTCCACATTTGTGATACCCAAAATTTCACTTGCATTTAACATCACCGACAAAACAGTGTTATTGCCCTATTGGCTTTATGCAAAGCTCATTATGTTTAACAGATTTGAATTCAGAGTTTTCCTTCTCCTAGACTGGCTGCTTATTTACCCATAGCTGGAGGGAGAATAATTGCATGCATACCATTGCTGATGGTATTAGTGTTACATGAAATGCAAATATACATTACACCATTCATCTCCATAATGCAGTGCCCTGTCGGTGGGGTAAAAGAATATACAGACTTCACTTTTGCAGAGGTGTAAAATCCCTAAAATGGAGCTGTGGGTGGTGACTCGTGATGCTTAAAGATGAAATCCTGGTAGTTGAGAAGTCCCTGACATGCAACACTACACTTTGGCCTCAGGCTATCCACTGGTCACGTAAAGCCTTAGTACCTATACGATTGTCCAGACCCTATTGCTCTTAGGGTAAAACCCCAACACTTTTTTATCATATATATGCTAGATGTTAAGTTTTTACATGCCATCCTTGGCCAGTTGAAAAGGGCTTAAAGTAAGTAAGTCCTCAGTTATGGTATCCTTTGGTAAGCGAATAAGTCCTATCCTGCGTATAAGTCCTATCCTGCGTATTGTAAAGGTCCAGTGTTTCAATACTATGTCCGTAGTCAAAGAGTGTCAACGTAGTTATGGCCAGTTTGCTCAGTTTAAGTATTGTCTCAGCAGCAGAGTACTGCCAGTGATTGGCCAAGAGAGATCACATGCTTCTTGCCGAGTCTATAAGTAAATCTAGCACACACATTATATACCAAAAATCTGAACACTAGAAGGGGGTGGCTGATAATCTTAGTGTCCTGGGTGACGATCATTGAATTTGATTTTATTGGAATGACTATTATATACAGAAGAATAAAACAATATTAGAAATCAATAACACCAAGTAATTATTTATCAAACCCGGTTTTGTTAAAACCAGTATGTAAATTAACCACACCATATATTATGTAAACTTTATTTCTTAGGATATAAGATACATTGCAGGTTTAACTCACTAATAACATGGTTGTTTGAGGCAATCTAACTCAATCTGAGAAAGAGCAACTGGTTTTCTCTCTTAGATTCTTTTTTATACAAGCAAGAAGATGCACCCTCTGGGTGTAAGTATTTAAGTTTTAATGTAATAATATATTAAATTAGAAAGACTAAACAAAATTAAAAAGAATGTATATAAGAAGTTACACTTATTTATTATTATATTTTAATTGGTTTCTATATAAAATCAAAATGTGTTGTGAGGTTTGATTATTTATCTGATCTCCAATTCCTGTTGAACTCATTGTCAAGTCACTTTCAAAGCACTGGTTTCCACTAAATTACCGAAGTTAAGCAGTGATGAGTCTATAAAATACTTAGATAGGTGACCATTTAAGCAACAGCAGGTACTGTAAGTAACCACATATCAAAATGACTTGATTCAGCATTAAATGACCCAAAAAGGGTTGATATGCCATAAAACAAAACCAACCAACCACCATCCAATTCCTCTTGTCTTTTTTCGAAGGACACTATCCACAATTGGTATCATAGTCACCTTCATGATTGAATGATGGTTAGAGGTGAGGTTCCAATTCTGTACTTCTTGAGAGTGTGAAGTACTCCTTCATAAATATTAATCCCAGTTTTACTCTTTCCCAAAGTAGTAGTACCTGTTATGGTCCCATCTATAGTTCGAATAGATAAAAAAATGAGGTTTGATAAGTGTTTTAAAAGACAAATTGAATACCCAACAAAAATGAATAAAACAAAATGTCTTCAGCATAAAATAACTGTTATAGGTGATACACCCTATAAGACTAATGGATGCGCCGACAGGTTACTATAAATAACAGAGATAATTGTGGCTTAGCGGTAAGCCAATGCGAGTGCCAATAACTCTGTTCGTCGGACATAATTTCCACATCTCTCTATTGTATTTTTCTACTTTCTGTTAATACATTTTCTACATTTGTTACCCGTCGTTTTGTTCTTATTTGACCCCATAAAACCTCACAACAATAACCCAACAAGGGATTAACATGCTGCAATATTCAACCAACCAACCAACCAACCAACAACAATGGTGCTATTGAAGAGATTGACACCAAGGATCCTGTCCTGTTTTGCCTCATCTTTTATTGTCATAAATGCTTTCAACCCTGATTTATAATCCAGATTTCTTCATCCATATCTCAGCACATATTTACCCTCTATCCTAAGTAGATGCACTCTTTCCCTTTCATTGCATCTCACCACTTACGTGGCCCTGTGGTACATCTTTAGAATTTAGTTAACATGCGATTTATCTTGAGGCCAATGGCCAAAGTTTGATTGTTTGGCTCAGCATCATCTGGAACTGATTTGTGGTTTCAGCAATGAATCAGAAGAGGGTTAATAGCTCACCGTTGATGTTGACATAATAATGTTTGTGAATAAAACAACATTTGCACGCATCTATCCTAAAGCTATAAAAAAGGTTATATATATATAAATGTTATAGATGAATTGATTGATTGATTTATTGATTGGTTGATTGGCCTGTCAATCAATCTAAGTTTTTTATGGCTAGAGGTTAGGGAATTGCGTTCACTGTAAATTTGTATTTACATTCTTTGTGTAGTTGTTTCTTAACTCTTTGCCTACTTTAAGCTGCTTACAGTGGCTTTCCAACTAAAAACGAAGTTGTCGGGGAGGCCTAAGATGGTATCAACCAGACAGGGAGGGAGTCTATCCCCTTTTCAATAGTTCTAGACCAAGGAGATTGTTTTGCATCTGAAGTGGAGTGCCACACCTACCATCAGCTCCTCACTTTACCGCAGAGTTCCCTGTGCTACTCTTAAGATGAGTTGGCGAGGGCCCGTATCAAACTAGGAACCTTATCGTTCCTCGTGGGACACTCCACCAACTGAGCTAAACCAGCCCTCAACCTTTCTAACTTCTATGATACTACTGTAAGCCACTAATGTTTAGTTCCTTATAATTGAGCAGAAGGACTCAGATTACAATAATAATAGGACTATTATTATATATACAATGAGTTTTGAGGTGAACTTTAAGATATATATCATACAGAAAAAAATACCAAGGAAATTTAGTACAGCCACAGGGGAAATTCGGTAGGCAAAGAGTTAAGAGTGTTGTGCTCACTGTCAGGATGTATCAAGTATTTCTAAAATTTCAGTCGTACGATTCCAAACATTCCAATCTAATACAAATGATTATGTGGTTTCAAGTAACTATTTATTGCACACAGTTAAATGGTTTCAAGTCACTAACAATAGCCCTTAGTAAACATCAGCCGTACAGCACGGGAGTCTGGGATATTATTTTGCTGGAGTTGGAGCGCCACACCCACTGCCAGTTACCCACTTCACCACACAGATCAGATTAACCAATCTGTGCCACTCATGTGCTGAGTTGGCGGGGACCGGTATCGAACTCAAAACCTTCCAATTCCAAGACAGGTGGTCTACTGACTACCCATATCATTTAAACCATATCTGGGGGGAATAAGGTGATTCATTTCTTTCCTATGAGTATTACTTTTAAAATGAAATTAATAGAACGACTGGAGTTCGAACTCGTTCACATGCATGTCGCAGTTGAGAACGTTAGCCATTATGCCCGAGGACTACCTACGATGACAATTATGCCTATCATTATATTTTGTAATTTTGTAAAGTTTCGATATTATTCTCCAAATGTTTAGGGATACTGGATTTATTGTACAAATCTTTTTATTTTGCAATCATTTCTGGAAACGATTTTTAGAAACCATTCTTAGTACAACTAATTTACAGTTGTATATTTAAAGTTAGTAGTTATTCTTTAGAGTTGTATGGTTTCAAGTCACTAACACTAGTCCTTAGAAAACAATTATAGCTTTTAGAAACCATTCTTAGTACATTCAATTATAAGTTATATATTAAAAGTTAGTTGTTATTTTTTAGAGTTGTATGGTTTCAAGTCACTAACAATAGTACTTAGTAAACAATTATAGCTTTTAGAACCATTCTTAGTACATTCAATTTATAAGTTATATATTAAAAGTTAGTTGTTATTTTTTTTGTATGGTTTCAAGTCACTAGTACTTATAAACAATTATAGCTTTAGAACCATTCTTAGTACATTCAATTTATAAGTTATATTAAAAGTTAGTTGTTTTTTTAGAGTTGTATGTTTCAAGTCACTAACAATAGTCCTTAGTAAAAATTATAGCTTTTAGAAACCATTATTGGTAAACTAATATAAGTTATATATTAAAAGTTAGTAGTTATTTTTAGAGTTGTGACTTTAATTTAGATAATTTTCATGTGTCTGACCCTAAATATCGTCTCTCATCAAGTTTTTGGGATGTACCCCTTGGTCACCAACATAATGTTTGAAGAGAAAAACAGGTATTTTCCATATATTTTAGGCATAAGCCATTGGGAAATAACACTTTCTGCAGAGGAAAAGGAAAAAGGAAAAACTTGTTAAATAGTTATACTCAAAGAATCTTTGAACTTTAACAATATTCACTTCAAAATAAATTAAATCTACAAAAGTGTTGATATTACTTTACTAGCATTGTGTATTTCTTAAAATATCTAGATGATTCCTTAGACTCATAGATTATATCTATTCTATTAATCTAATCAATTTCTATGGTTTAGCTCAGGAATCCCAAGGTTCCCACCAACTCAGCACATAATTAGCACAGCATTGATAATCTGATATGTAGTGCAAAGTGGGGAGCTGATGGTAGGTTTGGCACTCCACTTCAGCAAAACAATCTACATTGTCTAGCAGTAGTTAAAAGGGAATAGACTCCCTTGCTGTCCGGATGTTACCGACTATAGGCTACTCTACTTTCACTTTTTATAATATTTACCTGCTAGGGTGAGTCAAATCTTTTGAAATATTTTGGTAACTTTATTCTTCAAGTTACAACAAACGCAACCTAGTATTCAAAGTAAAAGACATCATGTTGTACGATCTGAAGCCACCTTTCTACCAATTCTTTGATCTCATGCTGATACCAGTTTGTATCCTTTGAGGTGAAGAACTCCTTCCCTGAACTTTCCACCTCCTCTTGGTTGTTGAAATGTCACAAATTCAGGAAGTAAGTCATCGATTTGAACAAGTAATAATCCCATGGAGCTAAGTTCAGATTACATGCTGGGTGTGGTGTCAGTTCTATTCACTCAAGTTCTTGAAGTTTATTCTAGAAACTAGAATGTATGCAAGGTTGCTAAACTTGACTCACCCTAATATCTATGCATTTATATATCTATCTATTTGTTTCTATCTTCTATCTGCATCTAGCTCACTATATCAATCTGGTCAAATTTAGATTTGTTTATATCTATCTATTCCTGTTCATATATATCTATCTGTCTATCTATCTATCTATTGTATCTAGCTCATTAGCTCAATTAATTCAAATGTAAATTTGTTCATGTATGTGATTATACATATTGGCATGTATAAGAGTGTGTCTCTCTGTATGTACGTATGTATACCTATCATTCATATGCGGGAATATAATGGAGATACATGGTATAATGGTTAAAGTCATAGTGAATGGACTAGTCAACCAGAGTTCAAATCCTGAATTTGGCTGTTTGCATTTCACATAGCACTAATCCCCTTGTGAAATATATGCATCTATCTGCTATATCTTTCAGTTATGGGTAAATAGTAGGGCAGACTAGGCTCTTAAACCTTGGCTAACAAACCAATATAGTAGATGGAAAACACTGAATTCCAACCTGTTTAACTTGGCTTAAGAAATTGACCTTGTGTTACATCATGTTTAAAAAGTACTTTACTAAGCAGAGAGATTATTAAATATATTCATATGTGTGCATCTATGTGTATATAATCATATGCATATTGAGTCTACTTTCTCTTTCTCTCACTCTCTCATTCTCTAAATCTCTCTCTCTCTCTCTCCCTCTCTCTCTCTCTCTCTCTCTCTCTCTCTCTCACACACATGCATATACAAGCCCTTGTATTATTTAACCCTTTGCCTGCCCTAAGCCAATAATAACAGCTCTCCCATCTCTGTGATTGTACTATGATTAAATTTAAAGTATTTAATTCAGTCAAAATCATTAATACATAGAATAAAAGAGACCTGTAATATATACAGAAATAAAGTATGCAACATTAAATGGTCCAAATGTTTGTTAAAAAAAGGTTTATTAATGTATAATAATTTAGTATTATTGAATTATATATAGCTTGTTTTATTTCAATATATATTTAAAGTAATCTAACATATAGAGTTGACTCACCCTAATATCTATGCATTTATATATCTATCTATTTGTTTCTATCTTCTATCTGCATCTAGCTCACTATATCAATCTGGTCAAATTTAGATTTGTTTATATCTATCTATTCCTGTTCATATATATCTATCTGTCTATCTATCTATCTATTTGTATCTAGCTCATTAGCTCAATTAATTCAAATGTAAATTTGTTCATGTCTGTCTAGTCATGCTCATGTCTATCTATCTATCTATCTATCTGTATCTAGCTCACTATATCAATCTGGTCAAATTTAGATTTGTTTATATCTATCTATTCCTGTTCATATATATCTATCTGTCTATCTATCTATCTATCTATCTGTCTGTCTATCTATTTGTATCTAGCTCATTAGCTCAATTAATTCAAATGTAAATTTGTTCATGTCTGTCTAGTCATGTCTATCTACCTATCTATCTGTATCTAGCTCACTATATCAATCTGGTCAAATTTAGATTTGTTTATATCTATCTATTCCTGTTCATATATATCTATATGTCTATCTATCTATATATCTATCTATCTATTTGTATCTAGCTCATTAGCTCAATTAATTCAAATGTAAATTTGTTCATGTCTGTCTAGTCATGCTCATGTCTATCTATCTATCTATCTATCTATCTATCTATATCTAGCTCACTATATCAATCTGGTCAAATTTAGATTTGTTCATATCTATCTATTCCTGTTCATATATATCTATCTGTCTATCTATCTATCTATCTATCTATCTATCTATCTATTTGTATCTAGCTCATTAGCTCAATTAATTCAAATCTAAATTTGTTCATGTCTGTCTAGTCATGTTCATGTCTATCTATATATCTATCTATCTGTATCTAGCTCACTATATCAATCTGGTCAAATTTAGATTTGTTCATATCTATCTATTCCTGTTCATATATATATATCTGTCTATCTATCTATCTATCTATTTGAATCTAGCTCATTAGCTCAATTAATTCAAATCTAAATTTGTTCATGTTTGTCTAGTCATGCTCATGTCTATCTACCTATCTATCTATCTATCTATCTATCTGTATCTAGCTCATTAGCTCAATTTGTTCAAATCCAAATTTGTTCACGTTCATATCTATCTATATATCTTCTATCTATCTATCTATCTATCTATCTATCTATATATCTATTTGTCTATCTATCTCACTAGTTCACTTTTGTTATAACTAAATTTGTTCATATCTATTTATTTCAGCTGATATCTATCTATCTATCTATCTATCTATCTATCTATAAAAGTTCTGAAAAATTCAAACATACTACCTCTGTCCCAAGATAGTTGTTATATTTAGTCAATGAAATTTATATTCTGATGAAACATCATGGAAGAGAATTAATATAATAATATAGATTTTAACCAAAATTTCATAAAAATAGAAAAAGTGGCTTAATTATGTTTTTTTTTAAATATTGGGAAGAACAATAGTGTGATTACTTGAGAATCAAAACACTTCAAGAAAAACAATCTTTGATTTCTTTCTGTCTTCTGCTGGAATCGGTAAAATTGATAATAAACATTGATTGAAGTTGTGTTAAACTTTAATTACACCTTAAATGGAAACAGGAATTTGAAGAAAAAAAATGTTTGGCGATTCACACATCTTTCAATAGTTGTTTGCTTGTAAGAAAACTTTTTTTTTTCTTTTTCCCTTCGGCTATTTTTTAGCATTTAAAATTCCTGTACGATATTCTTTTCTGACAAGAGAATGTGGAGAAGTAAAAGGTTGGTGAGGAAGAGGTTGGTACAGTGTTACAGAGGACATTTTGGTTAGATATAATGAGTCATACCCATGAAGATGTGCGAACCATTATAGTCAGAAAATTATAGTGGTAAAAGAAAGATTTATTTGTTGAGTTGACTGAGTTCTTATAGTATAATTATAGTAAACATCAAGAAGAAATCTTTTTGAAATTCATAAAGAAACATAAAATAAAATAATTCAAATCTTATAGAATAATGATAATAAAAAAAAGAAGACATATATGGATCTTGGTAAATTTATCAACTTTCATTACAATAAGGATGTGTGAAGTGTTCTTTGTCGGCACATATTGCTTGAAATAGTTTATTTATATTGGTAAGAGTACACTGAAGATGAAAAATAAATATTCAACATTTTTATCCTAATTGGTGTCGTAATTGGATGTCAACGATAACATTATGGCAGAATTGTCAGAAAACAGAAGGCCACGAAGCAATTAAGAAGAACATAACTAACACTAAAAAAGTATTGGTAAATAAGCCAATTCTTTGAAACGTACATCAAAGGGTGGAATATTAAAAATTAGAAATATCCTTTGTTTTCTAATTTAATGTTGAAAATACAGAATAGAATACAGAAAACATGACTGTTTTAGAAATAAATCAGGCAGACAATGGAAATGTCCTCACCTCTCCTGTCTGGTTACAGCCGAGTCATGCTAAAACTACCGGGTTCATGTGTTACACACTGGACCCGTCAAAAAACACAAACACTTGTATTTAGGAAAATATAAGAGATGTTTATTTTTCTCGGTTGTGTACAGCTGAGAGTCGTGGGCAGGGTTACGCAAACGTGGAGCCTTCGGGAGTTCTTTTCAATTGATTTCGAACCTGATCGTCGTCTGTCTAATCGATCTCTACAGGCTTCTTTTATTGTAGTCTGACCCCCGGTGTCACGCCTCTTTGTTCGTGACACCTACGCAGTTTCTTCTGTAGACACGCCTCTTCGCCTACGCAGGCTGTTTTCATTGGCTATGGGCTACGCCTACATATTTCTGCATCAAAATCATGTCAAACATCCACCTGCATTTCCAGGTGCAAAAGGTCAGGTCGGGGCCACTGTTTTCGTTTCCAGGCTGCACCTGACCCCATGGACTTCCTATTCAGCCCGGTCCTTGGGTGCACTGATCAGACAATATATTACACATGTTAGATCACCTAAGTTAAACAGCAATGAATCTATTTCTCTGAATCTTTGAGATGAGGCTTGATAATATGTATTATTTGTATTATTACGTGATGACTCTCGATTACAAGAAGGTTCCCGATTACCACAAGAAGGTTCCGGAGTCCAACAAGAAATACCTGAAGAAGGCAGGAGGGCACATTGGCCGAAACATTGTACAGATAACAATGAAGATGAGGACAATAGTCTGAATAATACAAATAATACTGGCAATTAATCTGTTAAATGCATAGTTGGGTGACCACTTAAGCATTAGCAAGTACTGCAGGCCTCTGTGCCATATCTAAGCAAATACACAAATCATTTATCAAAATGACTTTTGACATTAAAAAGGGATTATATGCCATAAAACAAAACAACCAACGACCTCCATTGTCTGCATATATATTCACTAAGTAAATGGAAATAGAAGTGTTTTGATCTTGTAAAATTGTACATACATGTCTGGATGATCAGAAACAGACATGTCATATTTCATAAAATTAACCAAATATATGCTAGTAATATACAACCCCATTTATGGATAAATTAATCCTGCAGAGGACTCTCTAGTCTTGATAAGGCAATCAGTCTAGGCGAATGATAATGGAATTTAAAACCAGGGTTAATGAACAATATTATATTAGCTTATGCTGGAATGGAATTGTTATTGGAACTGGACAGGGTGAACTGAGTTCAAATCTTGGATGAAGCTCCTTGCATTGCACCTAGCATTTCGGAAAGGTATGAATCTACTCTCCCCTAGCTATGGGTTAATAGTAGGGCAGGATAGGCTTGTTAACCTTGATATGGCAACTGGTTTAGTAGAAGGAAAACTCTGAATTCAAACCTGTTGCACTAATGTGACTGGGGACAACTTTTGGATCTCCACACATGAATACACATGCAGAGCTAGCCTAACTCACATCAGGTGAATGCCATTACACCCCCCATACACACAGAGTAGGAGTATACCACTCATCTAAGGAGAGTCACTCATAGAAACTCCTTGCTTATCTACGAGTCAGATGTGATGATACAATACAAGCAATTAAAAAATTATCATTTCACGGATGACTTCCTCCTTCAGAGGTAATTTCTTGTAAAAGAAGTATACATACAACAATTGTACTAAGTTTGTGTCTCTTTTTATATATGGTTATCTATATTAGATTATTCTACTTCATCTTTGGAAATGACTTTGTTGTTTCCTAAGTCAGATACCCGGTTTCTCCCTTTTATTTTTTCCCAGGTTTCCAATGTATCTTATTCACTGGAAAAAAAACTTATTTGTTTGTCCTCTACTGATAACTAAATGGTTTACAACCTCTGGCAAAATCTATTGAATTGGCACATTTAAGGGATTTAAGGCCAGTTTAGTTCAGTCGGTGGAGCAATTGCCTACAAATCATAAGGTTCTGGGTTGATACTATTTCCCACCAACTCAGCACCTGAATAGCACATCTTGGGTAATCTGCTCTGTGCAGTAAAGTGAGGAGCTGATGGTAGATGTTGCTCTCCACCTAAACAAAAGGGATCTCCCTGGTCTAGCGCTAGTGAAAACAGGGTAGATTCCCTTGCTGTCTGACTGACCCTCCGTTAACTTTACTATATACTTTTACTTTATTACTTAGCAGAAAATAAATTAATAACAGTTGCCATGTAAAACATTTTTTCTTTGATAGCGAAACATTCTGGCTTCATAAAATATTATTTCATCAAACTAGATTAAACTTATTCAAATTAACAGTATCTTTTTCACAAACTATGAAATAGATCACTAAGTAGGCCTGAATCTATTCTAGTAGTGACCCGGTTTGAATTCAAAGCTTTTCTACTCCTAGACTGGTTGCCTAACCAAGGTTAAAGAGCCCAGTTTGCCCTACTATTTACTCATAGCTGGAGGGAGAATAGTTTTATTCATATCTTTCCCAAGGGTATTAGCTCTATGTGAACTGTGGCTTCATCCAGGAATTGAACTCAAGTCGACAAGTCCACTTCCTGCAACTCTAACCAGTACACCACCGTGCTTTCCAATACTAATCCAATACTGGGTAAAAAGATTATGAAAAAATTATAGAAATTCATATACAAAAGAGATAGAATTGTAAGGTTCAAGGTTATAATATATGGTATAACTTGTTGAAACAAACAACTCCAACAAGTGTTTTAAACATATAACAAGATGTACTTTAATACAGGCACATAGAAACAATACATAAAACAGAATTACATGTAAGATATAATAAAAGGACACATTCATGAATAGAAATACAATAAGGAGGTATATGAGAATACCTAAATGTACATATAGAAGTGAACTTATTAGCATTGTAATGGGGGCCGAAGCTCCTATATGAGAAGGGTGTAGACACAAAAGTCTAACCCATGTGTGTGAGTTCCTGGAGAAGAAAGAGTGAGAGAGTTTGAAACCGGCGCTTAAATGCAACAGGCCCCTGGTGACCAAACCAGGAACCCAGAGGGAAGATGACTCTTCCAGATCCAAGGGAAAACAAATCCCAACAGAATTAATACTTAGTTGCCCCTCCTCAATTTTTTATGACAGCTTTGATTCTTTCAGGCATGTATTTCATTAATTTGAAGCAATTTTCTCTATTAAAGTGCTTGCAACATTTATGATTATTCAGTTGCAAGTCATATTGTAGCAACATCATTCAGAATTCAAATTTCTAAACTTCAAATAAATCATTTGTCTTAATAAAATAATTATTCTTTTTACTTAGACATTACTAATTAGATGTATAGATAGTTCAGAGAAGCTGAAGATGTAAAATAATTACATTGCTCATTTCTCTGAATGTTTGGACAAATGGCCTAGTGGATAACGTAATTAGGTTAAGACAGTTCTAAGTGACAGTTATCTCTGGATTCCAGGTTCAATCCTAAGCAGAGGCAGTAACATAGAAACATAATTAACACAACTCCTACCCCAGCTATGGTTAGCGGAATGAGAAGAGGATACCCCTGAGGACTGAATAAAGGGCTAGGTTCAAAGTTCCATGATGGCTCCCAATTACGACAAGAAGGTTCCCAAGTCCAAAAAGAAGGTTCCTGAGTCCGAGAAGGTTCCCGAGTCCAGCAAGAAATACCTGAAGAAGGTCGGAGGGCATATCGGCCGAAAAGTTGTACAAATAATAATAAAGATGGGGACAATAGTCCGAATAACGCAAATAATACATAGCTCCTGAGAAGGTTCCGAGTCCAGCAAGAAATACCTGAAGAAGGTCGGAGGGCATATCGGCCGAAAAGTTTGTACAAATAATAATAAGATGGGGACAATAGTCCGAATAACGCAAATAATACATAGCTCCTGAGAAGGTTCCGAGTCCAGCAAGAAATACCTGGAAGAAGGTCGGAGGGCATATCGGCCGAAAAAGTTGTACAAATAATAATAAAGATGGGGACAATAGTCCGAATAACGCAAATAATACATAGCTCCTGAGAAGGTTCCCGAGTCCAGCAAGAAATACCTGAAGAAGGCGGGAGGGTATATTGGCTGAAACGTTGTACAAATAACAATAAAGATTGGGACAATAGTCCGAATAACGCAAATAATACATAGCTCCCGAGAAGGTTCCCGAGTCCAGCAAGAAATACCTGAAGAAGGCCGGAGGGCATATCGGCCGAAACGTTGTACAAATAACAATAAAGATGGGGACAATAGTCCGAATAAAGCAGATAATACATTGTTATTTATAATTAAATAATGAGCAATCATGATAAAAAGAAAATTTAATAAATCTCTTAAGCTTTACTCACTTTGATTAAACACTTTGATTTCTCTACAAAACAGTATGACATTTTTCACAGAATAATATTCACTACAAAATATAATTGGTAAATCTTCTTTCTTTTAGGTTCATGTTTACAGAAACAATTACCAATTCCAACAGTCATGTTTTTTTCAGTAAGCATTTACACAAGCCCTCCATAAGGACAATGTGTTGCTTGAAGTATCCATATAATTGTTTTTCTTCCCATTTTTGTTTTCTCGTTTTTGATGTTTTTCCACTTGTCCATATGTCACAATTGCTGTTATTGACTGCTGTAATTAATCTTTAGTATTATTATTATTATTATTATTATTATTATTATTATTAGTTTGTGTGCATTCAGTGCACCAAAGATTGTCACTCAAGAATTGGCCTACAGTGTCACTTATGCAGATAATTTTTTGGACACTACGCCATCGGCCTTAGTGAACGGAAAGGATCCAATAAATTATCATTTACTCCTTTTGAGTTTTCACAACAGCATTAGCTGATGGTCTTTCACTGGAGCCTGAGTGACAGCAAGTCTCCTCAGGTCTCCAGGACTCTTCTGAATATTCTGGCAGATTGCAGCAGTGCAGTGTTCTGGATGGTCTCAATTCTTCCTCTGATTTCCAGACTTTCCAAATCCTTTAGCAATCCTTTTGGGACCGTTCCAAGTGCACCAACTACAATTATTATTATTATTATTATTATTATTATTGGATGGAACATGAGGTCAATTTTTAAGCAGAATAAAGCTGGTGTGAATTCACAGTTTTTCTTCTCCTAGACTGGTTGCCTTACAAAGTCTAATGAACCCAGTCTGCTCTACTATTTACCCATAGTTTTGAGGAGAAGAGATATATTCATGCCTTTTCCAAGGACATTAGTGCAGAGTGAAATGCAAACAGCCTCATCCAGGATTCAAATTCAGGTAAATGATTCCATTTCTCACAACAATGTGCATGTGATATTCTTTTGGTTACAGAGGTAGTTGCAATTCTATTTTTGGTTAATAGACTTTGGTAATAAATAATATCTAATATTATCCAATTTGATTGTACTATGTTCCACTAGAAATAATAAAATTATGATATTTTTGGTTTATAAAAAAATTATTTTTAAAATGTCCTTATTTATTTATTTATTGACAATACTATTTGCAAAGATAGTTACTCTTTTCAATTACACACACTTTTAAAAATATTATATATACTAGCAAATATATGCACCCTCCGGGTGCAAGTATTTAAGTTTTAATGTAATAGAATATATTAAATTAGAAAGGCTAATGAAACTGAATAAGAATGAAGATAAAAAGAGATTTTAAACAGGGGGGGGGTATAATCGAAAAATAGAACAGCTGAAACATTCTCTTCCATCACTCTCGTCTTTCATTACTAAATTTTCCTAATTTAACTATTTAGCTAAAATAGAAAATAAAGAACAAAAGTACAGTTATTTCTTCTTGTTAATATATTTCGTTTAAGATTTATACCCGACATTTTTAGTCATATTCATTAAGATAAAACCAAACAATTAGAAATCAATAATACCAAGCACATATTTAATAAAATCAAATTTTTGATGTCAATATGCAAATTAGCCTTCCTGTTAACACTGTAAACCGCTATTTTGTTGTATATATAAATACAATTGCATGGTATTGCTATGTAGATAAAGCCAACAGTATTAACGTAAAACAATTTTATTAATAATTGAGTTTTAGATAAAAAATAAAGTCACGAGGAATGTAACGTAAATAACTAAGGGAATTGTGACTTGAGTAGTAATATAGTTTCGGTTACAGACAGAAAAACACACAATCTCCATTATAATAAGATGTATATAATATTGGGGGGATTAAGATGGCAACAGGGTGCTTGTTTGTATATTGGATAATTAGTGTTATTTAGGATATACATTAGAACTGATGTAGTAGATTCAAGTTTACTGAAAAATAAAAATATAAAATAAAAATATTTTTAAATTTTAATTTAAATAAAATATAATGAAATATAGATTTAATAGTGTTCTTAGTTTTTGTTGTTTTCTATTGGTCGTTTTAGTTTATGCTAATTCAAATGATTTATTTGAAACACAGTGGTAAGTACTATATTTAATACGTTTGCTCCCAGTCTCTTTAGTCAGATCTTAGCCCTGAAGAGCATTAAGCGAAACTTTTAGTAGGTTCGTTTGACTCATTACATTTATCTTTATATATATATATATACATGAGGTGTGTCATAAAAGTGCTGAGTTTGAAGCTGTATTTGCCAAGATAGAAATGAACAATGAATGGAACATTAATTTTTTCAGAATACAAGATGTGTCAAAAAGTACAAAAAATCTTGATACTTTTTTGACACACCTTATATATATATATATATATATATATATATATAAAAATGAAAAAAAAATGGACTCTCCCGTCGATTTTCAACGTATGAGGGTTCATACACACAATGAACTCCCACACACGGATTTGTGTGATGAAGGCTTTTTTTGGACCATCCACACTTTTTGGCACAGTCGATAGGAAAGAATTGGTGCATCATGGGTTGCCACAAACCCAATCAACGACCGACCTCAGGAATTTTGAATTCAGAGTTATCCCTCTCTTAGATTGGTTACCTACCCAAGGCTGAAGGGCCCAGTCTGCCCTACTATTTAACCCATAGCTGGAGGGAGAATATATGGATTCATACCTTTCTCAAGGGTATTAGCGCTATGTGAAATGCCAACAGCTTCGTCTTGTAATTGAACTCGAATCGACGAGTCCATTTCCCACGACTCTAACCACTAGCCCACGCGCCTTCATATCCATTTCCCACGACTCTAACCACTAGCCCATGCGCCTCCATATATATATATATTATATATATATGGTAATATATAATATATATATATATATATATATGGTAATATATATATATATATATATATATATATGGTATATATATATATATATATATATATATATATATAATTACCATTACTCAAGTTTCATGTATATAAACACAATTGTCAGAATTTCTCTGAATGTTTGAGATGAGGCTTGAAGATTAGTATTATCTGTGTTATTCGGACTATTGTCCTCATCTTCATTGTTATCTGTACAACGTTTCGGCCGATATGCCCTCCGGCCTTCTTCAGGTATTTCTTGTCGGATTCGGGAACCTTCTCAGACTCGGGAACCTTCTCGGACTCGGGAACCTTCTTTTCGAACTTTCTTGTCGTATTCAGGATCCATCAGAGTTAGGTTCAAAGTTCCGTGATGGATCCCGAATACGACAAGAAAGTTCCAGAGTTCGAAAAGAAGGTTCCCGAGTCCGACAAGAAATACCTGAAGAAGGCGGGAGGGTATATCGGCTGAAACGTTGTACAAATAACAATGAAGATGGGGACAATAGTCCGAATAACGCAGATAATACTAATTCTCAGAATAATAAATAGTGGGTAGTTAAGGGTCTGTATATTGTGATGTTTGTTCATGTGATTGGATTTTTTTAAACAAAACATTTACTCAAAAACTGAAAGTGAAATGCCTGTGGCATTTAGGTAGGATAAAAAAAAACAAATTAAAAATTGAAATAAGATTAAATAAAAAGATTAGAAAAAAATAAGTAAATGAATAAAAAATAAAAAGAGAAATATACAAAAAAAGAAAAATATTTAAAAATATATGCATATGTATTTATATATATGGCCACCTAAATTCATTAATTATTAACTAATTAATTTTCAAAATTAGGTATGATTTCAATTAAACACATATCCTCAAAAAATTGTTGGGTAAAAGCCATTTCAAATAAACACATTATTTGTTTACTTACTCTCATATATATATATATATATATATATATATATATATATATATATAATGCTGACTAATTTGAATGGAGATAAAAACTTACAGAATCCTGACAAGAAGTAACTCTTCATGGATTAGTAAAGTTTGATATTCGATTTCTTTACCCAATCATTTCCTTAAAATAAGAAGAAAAAAACATCTGGAAATAAAACCTAATAATTACTTTATCTTTTTCACTGATTTGATGTAGAGGTAAAGACATTTCTGATTCCTTCGGACACGCAAGTTTCTCATGAGACATTAAAAGCAATGACACCTGAGGAAATCACATTTTTATTGGAAATGGTGTGGATCTATTTTCTGGATGAATACCAATCTCAGGATGTTTCCGTGACTTTGATTGCAATCTATTTTGAATTAGGAAAATTACAACTTTAATATATATCTATATATTACTAAAATTCTCTGTATTTGTGAGGAGTAAGTTTAGGTCAGTAAGTAGAGCATTCAGCTAGGAATTCCAAGGTTCAGGGTTTGATACTGGTTCTCGCCAACTCATTGATTAGATAGAATAGCTTGAGTAATCTGATCTGTGCAGTAAAGCATCTGGGAGCTGACAGTAGGGGTGGTATTCCACCTCAGCAAAAAACAGTCTCTCTGGTCTAAAGCTAGTGAAAAGGATAGATACTGACAATAGGTTGTCTTACACGGCAGAGGATACAGTGATCATATTCTAACTCTGAGCGTACAGGGTTGGCAATTATTAGAGCAATACACATAGAATTCTCTAACTTCGAGAGAATAAAGCCATTTTCTGTTCACTTTGCAACTTAATGATAATTATGTGGTGTCAGCATTTGAGCTAGATATTAATTTTTAATCATACAACTTCTCAATATAACACTAATATATTCTTCCAAGATAGAAGCATCAATATTACCATGGAACTACAATAGGCTTTTAACAAGTTAGGCACCTTGTAACGGTCACCATAAGGTTAATTTAGTTAAGGGCAAATGATTCTGCTAGCAATCATATATTTCATAGTTTGGTTGCCACTCTGTTTAGGCAGATTAGTAGTAATTAGTAGTAATTTTGCCCTGTCATGGTCATCAGGCCTGGTTTGCATTTCCCCTTCTACATTTCATCCTTCCCCTGTAAAGGTACCCTGAGACCTGTTCATCCCCTTGTAAGATTTCCCATAGAAGAAATAGTTCTTAGGTTTTAAAAAACCCTAATATGTGTAAATACATTTTTGAGATTGCTTGGAGTATCTATTTTGCCTTTCTGTTGCTTGTAAAAGAGAATCACTGCTGTTGTGCATTAAAGCAAAAGGTTTTTGTAAAAAATAAGTTTTTAGAGTGTTTGGGATTTGACGTAGGAATTTGGTATAGTCAGGTTAAGGGACAGGAATCTTTCTTTCCCTTTGAGGTGACCATTTGGTTCGGTCACAACCTTTGGTGCTCTCTGGAAGTAGAGCTTGTTTGGAACTCTCAGATGTAGAGTTTTTTGTCGGTATATTTGGAACCGCATTCTTAGATTAAAAACTACTAAGATTTAGTCCCATTCATATCCAAACCCCTATCATGCTAACAAAGTTAAACTATTTTCCAGTCTTTTTTTGAAATTGTATTTGCTCTGTTAGTCGAAACATGTGTTATTTTTTGTGTTAATTTGTAATTTTGATAAATGAAAATTCTCCTTTTCCCCAGTTAAAATACTGTTTGTGCCTTTTGTGGCAAATTTGTTTAAATACCCCTAACCCCTTTGTATGTTTTTTTAATTTGTAATTCATAGTTAAGCTTTGAATGTTTTTTATAGTTAGAATTTTCAGTAAAATTATGAGGTGTAAACCTTTCCTGGTAACTTTGTTTTTATTTTTTTTTTTTGTGTGAAATTTGTTTGTTTTATTGTTTGTAAACTTGTTACCATTTTTTGTATAGTCGAGACTTACAAAGTTTTCATTTTAATTTCTAGTTTTGACGGCTCCATTGTGAGGACAAAGTAAAAGACTTTTAAAATCACCTTTGCGTCTGTATGAACTTCATGCACACGTGCGAATCATTTTGAAATATTAGGGGAAGCCATTATGACCAACAAGTTTACCTAGGGTGGATGTGACACATAGTATTCTGGTTTATTGTTATTTTGAACTGTTTGCTATTTTTGGAGGGAGATATGAACAAGAAAAGTGTTTCCTCTCTTTAAAAGAGAAATTTAATATTCCCAGCAAGCCAAAACATTAATAACTTTCAAATCTGGTTAAACAGCGAAAAAGATAAGTTGTGATACATATATCTTTTCCTGAAATTCAAAAACCTTACAAATTTTTATCAACATGCATATTGTTTCCTTTTCTATTTCACTTCCATGGTGTGTTAATTATTCTATGTTACTATCACCTTTGAATAGGATTGAATGTGCAGCCCAGAGATGACTGACACTTAGAGATGTATTAATTCAACATCTATATGCATTGGGCCATGTTTTCAATGGTCATTTTGTTGAGAGAATAAATGTACTTTAAATTTTCAGTATTTGAATTTTTTAATAATTTATCAATTAGATAATTTAATAATTTATAATATATTATATTTTATATAATAATAATTTAATAATTCTAATAATCTAATAATATTTTAAAAATAATCTAATAATTTTTAATATTTAAATTTCAAAAAAGAAAATTATTTTTTTATTTATACCTTTTTAGACATCATTCGAAACTTTAGAGTTGATTTTTACCAGGAAGAATATTTTTGGGACCTGTTACACACCTAACAGTTCATCTTGCTGAAGGCTAAATATATATATGAATGTATGCATTCTCAACAGAGTAAATACTTGAAAAACATGGAAATTTGTGATTGCATTGCACTCTCAAGTTCCTGATGAGACACCGGAAACAATGACACCTGAGGAAATAACACATTTTATTGGAAATGCTGCAGAGATATTTTCTGGAGGTTTCCATGACATTGATTGCAATCGAGTTTGACTATGGAAAATTACAACCCTAATGTATTTTTCATAAAATTCAATTTCACTTTGATTATCCATTCCTGTGAGTGGATAAAAAAATTAAACAAAAAATAATAATATAATAAAAGCTAGAAAAAAAGCAATTAAATATACTGAAAGGTTTGTGGATTAAATAAGACATATTTTTCTAGTTATCGAGTTAAATAACAACTATAAGTATGTGATTATAGATATTGGCATGTATAAGAGTGTGTCCCTCTGTATGTATGTATGTATGTATACCTATCATTCATATGTGGGAATATAACGGAGGTACATGGTATAATGGTTAAAGTCATAGTGAATGGACTAGTCAACCAGAGTTCAAATCGTGAATGAGGCTGTTTGCATTTCACATAGTGCTAATCCCCTTGTGAAATATATGCATCTAACTGCTATATCTTTCAGCTATCGGTAAATAGTAGGGCAGACTAGGCTCTTAAACCTTGGCTAACAAACCAATATTGTAGATGGAAAACACTGAATTCTAACCTGTTTAACTCGGCTTAAGAAATTGACCTTGTGTTACATCATGTTTAAAAAGTACTTCACTAAGCAGAGAGATTATTAAATATATTCATATGTGTGCATCTATGTGTATATAATCATATGCATATTGAGTATACATGTCTACTTTCTCTTTCTCACTCTCTCATTCTCTAACTCTCTCTCTCTCTCTCTCTCTCTCTCTCTCTCTCTCTCTCTCGCTCTCACTCTCGCTCTCCCTCTATCTCTCTCACATGCATATACAAGCCCTTGAATTATTTAACCCTTTGCCTGCTTTAAGCCAATAATAACAGTTCTCCCATCTCTGTGATTGTACTATGATTAAATTTAAAGTATTTAATTCAGTCAAAATCATTAATACATAGAATAAAAAAGACCTGTAATATATACACTCAGAAATAAAGTATGCAACATTAAATGGTCCAAATGTTTGTTAAAAAAAGGTTTATTAATGTATAATAATTTAGTATTATTGAATTATATATAGCTTGTTTTATTTCAATATATATTTAAAGTAATCTAACATATAGAGTTTTACAGGAAAACTATTTACAAACAAGATAATGTTCTTCTACATTAAATTTGAAGATGTTTCTGTATTTAATTGTATCCGTTTAGGTTTGCATTGTCTTATTTTCATTACGAGTTTAAATCTAATGACATTTTCAACAATCATGCCTAAGAATAAACTTGGTAACAAAAAATATACTTACTCCCTCTAATAGTCGTTTCATCAGTCATGATAACAGCCTCTGCTTGTTTTTTTTTTCAGATTCAATGACACAGGGTTTTTTTTAAAAAAAAAGGTGTTTTGTAGTTAAATATGATATTTTGTAATGAAATTATTGATCAATATATATTTTTTATTAAATATTTGAATTATTTGAACTTAACTCTTAGAAACTTGGTTTTATTAGAAAAAAAACATATTTATTTGAATTTTGACAGCAAAACTATTTTTTATGTCTATGATTAAAAAATATAAGATTTCAAAGATCTGTTTACATTTTTTACAAAAGTGAGTGTCAAAAAAAAAAAGTTTTTTTATAAAATTGAGATAAATATTTAAAAAAGAATATCTTTTTTACACTAGAATTAAAATTTTGTTCAATTTTAACAAAATTTTGTAAAATTATGTAAAAAATGGGTGTATTTAAAAAGAACAAAAAGTGTTGTCTGTTGTAAAACAAACATCTCACTGGAGAGGAGAGAATATGATGCTTTTTAAGTAATTAATTTTTCTTTAATATTAAATGTTTTATTTTATTTATTTACCCCCCACCTCAGGCAATACCATTGAAAAAGTAATGTTTATACTGCCTGGAGGGCATTTTTTTGGGGGGAGGGGGTAAAACAGGTAAAAAAATATTAAGAAAATTTGGTAAAGCCCTGGGGGAAATTTGGTCGCCATGAGATTTTATATTTTTTGTCAAAAATCTTTCTTTGATTGAGCAAATTTATATTAGAATAATCTATAAGAAAAACTAATTTTAAAATAACCATAACAAAAAACCCTTTCTTAATGCTATCATCTCTTGTCAGCATTCAGAGTTATAAACATGTTTATATTATCTGCGTTATTGGGACTATTGTCCCCATCTTCATTGTTATTTGTACAACATTTATTATTTGTACAACATATTCTAGCCAAATCAAGACATTAGGTTTATAAGTTCCCAAAATTCACACTCAATTGTCCAATTGGGCACATGGCCAAGTGGATAAGGCAGTTAGGTTAAGACAGTTCTAAGTGACAGTTATCTCTGGAACCCGAGTTCAATTCTGAGTGAAAGCAGTTAGAAAAATAATTAATTAACACAACTCCTATGGTTAGTGGAATGAGAACAGGATACTCTTGTGGAATAAATAAAGAGTTGGGTTCAAAGTTCCGTGATGGCTCCCAAATACGACAAGAAAGTTCCTGAGTTCGACAAGAAATACCTGAAGAAGGCCAGAGGGTATATCGGCTGAAACGTTGTAAAATAACAATTAAGATGGGGACAATAGTCCAAATAACGCAGATAATATTAATCTTCAAGCCTCATCTCAAACATTCAGAGAAATAAACATGATTTATCTTTATTTTTGTTGAATTCAATATATATATATCAACAGAACAATTAGAAATAAATGAAGACTCTTCAGGCAAATGATAGATAATTTAGAAAAATATGAAGAAAAGAATATAGCAATAATTAATGTATTTATTTAAGCAAATATAAAACAGGCATAAATTTGGAAGGTTTATCATGAAAGCAATTAACTCTTTATAGACAGACTGGCAGGTTAAACACATGCATTTGATTAAAATAAATCTAATATTTCTGATTTGTCAGAGACGGTTGAACTAGATCAAGCAATACAATAATTACCATATAAACTGAGATGTACTTCATAATTAGTGATTTATCTTATACTCCAAATATCAACACCATGACAACCAAACATAGACTTATGAATGTCTAAGAGGCAATTCTAGAGTCTAATGATGAGTTTAAAGTGAGAGGAATAGATGATTTAATTCTTAATTACTTATTACTCAAAATTTGACGGCCCATTCTTCTGTAATAAAGGTATTCATGCAAACATATATATATATAAAAGCAAGTGAGTTAAAGAATATTCAAAGTGTCTGCTAGTCTATTTATGATTTCATCAAATATGACAGAAAACTACAAACAGTATATTCTAAATTTATACTGATAAATCAGAAAACCCATTTTGATAGAAAGTAAATTTATCACAGAATATACAAGCAAGATTCAAAAATTATCTTCACTCTTGTTTTATGGAAGCTGACCTCATCATGAATGATTTGATAGGGAAAACCACATTTTGTTGTATACTCTCTTTACTTCTATTATTCTTCTGCTCATCTTTGGTCCTAGCACCTATATGATTTTCCCAACCCTATTGCCCTGATGGCAAGCCCCAACCCCTTTTTATCATATGGGTGCTAGAAGGCGGTGGCTGCGGGCCTACATGTCCTGGGAATGACGTTCAAACTCTGTATGATGGTGAGGTTCCAGTTTTGGAGGTTTGGGGAATGTGGAGCACCCCATTCATCACAATTGCTCCCTGGTCCACTCTGACCCGGAGTGGTAGTACCTGTTAGGTCCCATCTATGGGTTAAATAGAAAAATGTATTCATAAAAAATTGTATTATCCATTAATTGATTTATTTCAAAACTTTATCGGCATTAAATGACCCACTGAGGTTGATATGCCGTAAAACAAAACAAACCAAACCAATCATCTTTGGGATCTTACGTTCTTCTTCTAGTGTCTGTTCTTCATGTCTGTTCTTCCATTGGGGATTTCTTTTTATCAGAAGCCCTGTGTCATTGGTAGTTTTGTGATAATAACCCAAGACTTCGATTTGCTTTAGATCATATTTTATTCCAAAATCCCCACCAGACTACCTGCGCAGATTGAGTCAGCAGTGCACTTAACATGACTTACCACCTTCGTGGTTTGGTCAATACTGAACTAAACTCTCTTTCTAATCTAAACCAGAAGAGGGTCTTCTCCACCGATTCTCATGGTATTCACCGGAAGGAGGATCAGGATGAGGTCAGGCCGTGTCACTCAATCATTCAAGTCCACCGGCTGCAACTTATAACAGCTATTTTGGTTTCTACACTACTGTAAATAAGTATTAGGGTACTAACAATTATGTAACAATTCAATCTGCTGTGAACTTTTTGCAAAATATCCTCTATTAGATGATTGAGGGGGGAATCGTCAGCGATGTTGTATCCCTGGGATAACTGGAAATTTCTGGTCTTTCAACATCGGATTTCCTCCCACAAGAGACCCAATTGGGGCTGATCAAAACCCAACTCTCCCCCTTCAGCATCAGGCTTTCACTAACCTTGCCTCAATTTGATAGGCAGAACCACATTTAATCTGATGTGAACAACTGACCTCATCGATAATAACTCACCAGGTCACCATTAACAAATCTCGAGCTTGCTGAATCTTAAGTGGTGGATGTTGACAGGCGTCCTACTCCCTTTTCATTCATCATGCTTGTCTGGTCACTTTTAAACTTCTCTATGCACTTCTACACTGTAGTGCACTGTGCCCTAATCTGCAGAGTACAAGCTACCTTATCGATAATAACTTTCCAGTTCACTATAACTATCTCTTGAGCTTGCTGAATCTGCAGGTTGACAGGTGTCCTATTCTGTCTTTGTGCATCACACATTTCTGGCAACTTGTAAACTTCTTTATCCACTCCTGCGTACATCCACACTATAGTACACTGTCCCCATATTGTGTTAAAAGCCTCCAAGGAATTTCAGCCCCTGATATGCCTTCTGACCAGAGAAATCAGATTACTTCCTTGGTACCTACTGCTAGTGGAGAAGGCATGTTTACACTGTAAATACAGCAAGGAAAATGAAGTGATCAGGCTCAAATTTTGATTCCATGACCACAACAGTACCAACTATAAGCCTGCATGTGCAGAATGTAGAGTGACAATAATAAAAATATGTTATGTCGAAAGTGTGGATAATATTTTACTCTCCTTCATAGTATATGCAATTAAAAACTGCATACGAACACTAAGAAGCTGGGATTTGCCTAACAGTTGGTGACATGGAGATGGAATCAAGAACATGAGTTCAAACTCTGACTGGGATTATGAGGTTGCACTGACAGCATGGATTTTCATGACTCTCTCACACCATCCATCCCTATCAGTCATTACTCCTGACAGGTCTTCCACACTGCATCTGAAATCTGTACAGTGCTGATTTATATAGTTTTTTGCCATCACTGGTGCGTCCATGTGTAGGTGTCCCCAGATTAATGTCATTCGTCAGTTCATAGTTCCTTTCCCAGCAGTATCCAGCATGTCTTGTTCATCTTACTTTGATGGTTTGTGTAATATGAAGCAAATTGCTGTAGAGCTGCTTTTTATGGGGTACTGAGTGGTGCAGCCATACAGTAGCACTGACATAGCTACAACTTGGAAGAATTTTTACTTTATCTTATCAGAGAGATCAGATTTTCATTTGATCAATCATCAAAGATACCATACCTTTCTTATGTATGTATTGACATTGTTTTCTGTAGATGAGATATTACTACCTACGTATGTGAACTGGACTACTAATTTCAGAGTCTTGTGAAATTTCTCTATCTTGTTTAAAACTACATTAACTCTGTTTTATCTGACTTCACATAGAGGCTAATGCCCCTTACCTTCTTTAGGCTATGCAGCAGTCATTTGGGGTGACCATCTGCATAGTCAGCATAGATAATAATAATTAGCATAAACAAAAAAATAACCATCAAATTTTATGAATAACAACTTCTAACAAAGAGTAGAGCAACAAAAAAAAAAAAAAGAAAGAAAAACAAAATGCATTCTTCTTTTAAAAATCACACAAAAATAATTATGTAACATGATGATCTACCCTTTTTGGTTTTAAGCAAGTCATATATCCCTTGCAGTGGAGGTGCATGATGTAATGGTTATCATCATAGGAAATTGATACTGCAAGACGAGTTTACATCCTGGATGAGGCTGTCTGCATGTTACATAGTGTATCGGAAATTCCATAGCTAATTATGGGGCGGATGTCAACATTGTATGTTACCAAAATGTGACTTATCAGCGAATCGTTATGAGAGAGAGATGTCAAAAGAAACGCTCTCATCACTTAGCCCAAAAACAGGGCTTACTTATCGCAAGGCAGTACTGGAGAAGAGACAAAAGACACCAAGCTCTCATTACCAAGCCCCAAAACAGGGTCCACTTATCTCAGAACCTTACAACCAGATTCTGTCTAAGGCATTGTATCTATACTGCATAAGGCCGGTACAACTGCACACTGACTAAAGGAAGAACAAATACAGAGATGAAGCATCTTATCTACATTTCCTGCCGACGAGAAGAAAACTGTGTTATCACAGTACTACAAGAAATTCCTCCACAGATAAGTCTGTTGCAAATACCATTAAATTTGCAACAATTTATGTAATTTTTTGTCAATACAGGTGTCTGCATTTACTTTTGTGTTGTTCCTTCTTTGTCCGACAATTTGCCTTCAACTACGGAGAAATAAGGGCTCCTTCGAAGCCGTAAATACTCTTAAGTGCTAATACCTATTCTCTCTCAAGCTATGGGTAAATAGTAGGGCAGATTATGCTTTTTAACCTTTTTTAAAAGTATTTCAAGAATACCTAAACGTGTCCCAAACATAAAATGTGCACATCGTTCTATGATAAGCAATATTTAAAAAGACATACCAAAATGGTGAAAAGTCCTGTCTTTGAGGGTTTTTATTTCAATAGCTCAGTCAGTAGAGTGTCCAGCTGGGAACCTTGGGGTTCCTGGTTTGATTCCTGCCCTCACCAACTCAGTGTATGAGTAGCACATGAATATGTGTGCTAAAGTGAGGAGCAGATGTTAGGAGTGGTGCTCCGCCTCAGGCACCCAAACAATCTCGTTGTTCTAGTGCAAATGAAAAGGGGATAGATCCTGCGCTATCTGGCTGATACCAATTTCAGGCTGCCCTGACGACTTTATTTTAACTTATTTCAATAGCGAGTTGAAAGATAATGCCTTTCTCTGGGTGATGTGATAAAATCTATTTAATAAACAGAGATACAAAGAGAGGTCTTATCTGTTTGAAGAATGGAAACAAAGGAGAATGGGAAAATATTCTTTATTTTCACATAACCAATAGACATGTGATGACCAAAGACATGCCCACAAATCCAAGGGGAGACAATTATTTATGGATCTCCTGACACATGAATGGTTCTGACACCAGTTTCTATTTGGGAAACAAAAATAATGGGGATTTTAAACTTTTTTAAACAAAGAGAAAAAAAAAATTTTCAACTGTGACAGATTTTTTTTAAAATCCCATTTTCAGCAGCAAATAATTTCTTTCTCTGTGTTTTTAAGTTAAAAAAAAAAGAAAAACTAAAAAAAGAAATTGTTTCCCTTCCAAATTTTTATTATATTTTAAATTACACAGCTAATACACAATTTCAAAGTGGCTAGCTTTCTGCTACATTTTTGCTCCTGTCAATGCAACATGGTTATTATGACACTGTCCATTGGACACAAATTAAAAAGACAACCTTTGTTTCTTTGTCTTTATTTCTTTCAACTGACAATCCTGCATTGTTGTGTTAATTAATGACACTACAGATACACAGGAAAGCAGTAAACTACTTTTAAAAAATTACACAGTGTTTAGCTGTGAACAATAGTTGAAATCAAGTGGCTATTTTTTTTAAATATCTGAAAGGGGTTACCTATTGATTATCCGCCCTTACTCTAGGATAACTGTGTATCTGTCATCTCAGTTAGAAATCATGAAAATGAATCTCTTTCTCTTAGCATGCAATAAGGAGAAGATGCCTATTTTATCCATATATATACTTACCAGCCCCTTCGCATGAGCAGGATGTGACACAAGGTCAATTTCTTAAGCGGAGTTTAATAGGTTTGAATTCAGTGTTTTCCTTCTCCTGGTTACCTAGCCATGGTTACAGAGCTCAGTCTGCCCTGCTATTTACCCATAGCTGGAGGGAGAATTGGATTCATACCTTTCCCAAGGGTATTAGCGCTATGTGAAATGCAAACAGCTTCACCCAGGAATTGAACCCGGGTCGATGAGTCCATTTCCTACGACTTTAACCATTAGACCACACGCCTCCGTACACCTATTTTATCCATATATGTTATTAACCAGATTTTTAAAAACTTTTTTTTATCCATTTAACCCATATATGGGAAACTAACAGGTACTACCTCTCCAGTTTAGAGTAGACCTGGGAGCAATGGCAATATACTCCACACTCCCCAGAGTTCCTGAATTGAAACCTCATCACTAGATGCAGTTTAAAGTCATACCCAGGACATGATAGGATTTTTAAGAAAATAGAAATTTCTATCATTGGTGCTAACCTAAAACTTGATGTGAATATAGCTAATAGATAGAATATATTATATATAAGTAGAAATTAAAATATTTGCCAACATATTGATTTATTGACAAATACAACAAAAAAAAAACACAAATGTATTGGGAATATATCAATGAACAGCATTCAATATTTAATGGTAGATCTATTATTGTATATGACAGCTGTCAGACATTAGGAACATTTAGATGTCAACATCTTGCAGAAATTAACACCAATTTAACTCAACTCATATTGATAAATTAAATCAATTAAATCATTTAAAAAAATAAATTACAAATTTTAGAAAATTAAATGGATATCAACATTTGTAGAATTCAGATACTTATTTTAAAAAATCTAAAGAAATAAAAATATTGACAAATTTTAAAATGCAACCTAAAATACCCCACTGGAAATTTTAATTTATTCAATTTTTAAAAAAATCAAACCAATTTAATTTTTTTTTTCAAGAGACCCAATTAAAAAAAAAAAAATAACTCCATTCTAAATCTTAGTAAGTGGCTACCATTTATCCAAGAAGAGGGAGAAAAAATCCTAAATTTAAAAAGAGACATTCCCACTTGTCCCTGATTTTTTGGGTTTTGTTTTGGCCAGTATATTCAAAACAAAAATTAACCTTCTTAAAGATCCAAACAATACGTATATTAAGAAAAAAAAAACTCTACTCATATTGAGATTTTTTAACAATTACTTAATTTCAAATTTTAAGTTCTTTCCACAAATGTTATCATTTTATTATGACCTGGCAGGTATTACTTTCAGGATAACCCTCACTTCTCTCAAGCTGTAACTATGTCAGTATGACTTTATGGTTGCACTGCTTGAACTACCTTAGCACTCTATATATTCATATTATGCCAAATATCATTAGATCCCATAAAAGAAAAAGGCTTCACACTAAAAAAGGCAAGAAGCAGGTGATCTCCCACATAGACTATTATGGACGCAGACTACACAGATGACCTAGCACTTCTAGCAAATACATCTGCACAGGTTGAATCCCTGCCTCATAGCCTGGTGAAAGCAGCATAGAACATCAGTTGCTATGTGAACTCCAATAAAACAGAGTTCCTGGGCTTTAAAGAGAAAGGAGAGATCTCCACAATCGACGGTAAGCCTCTAAAGCCTGTAGAACAATTCATGTGCCTCGTTAGTAATATCTCATACACAAAAAGCAATGTTAATACATGCATAGGGAAGGCTTGGTCTGTTATAAACAGCTTAACAGTTATATGGAAATCAGATCTCAATGACAATCTAAAGCAAAAATTATTTGTTGTATTAGTGTTACTTTACCACTGCACCCCTTGGACCCTAACAAAGCACCTCGGGAATAAATTAGATGGGAGCTGCACAAGAATGCTGCATGAAATCTTGAACAAATCATGGAAACAGTTCAGTGTGGATGGTGGATGCTGTGCAGAGGGCCTATCAGGGACAAAGGATGATAAGGACGGCAAGAGATTGTCATGGATATCAATGCTGATTGTGCGACATCATGATGACTTGAACTCTAACATAACACATGGAAAAAAAGCTAGTTGAGAACTGAACAAGGATGCTACCTGTTGTTTTGAAAAAAATCCTGGAAGGAGCACCAAACATAACAGCAGCTGTAGAGCCATTTACCTCCCATCTCACAAACCACCCAAGTAAGATGGGCACTGACAGAGAAGCAAGGATGAACTCATAAACAACATTTTTCTATGAACTCCTACATGGACATGCCAATACTGGCCGACCAGCAAAAACTTACATTCATTAGCTCTGTGCAGTCACTGGGTGCCATATAGAGGACTTGCTAAGTATGAAATTCAATAGGGATGGATGGTATGAAAGAATCAAAGGAATCCATGGTCATCCAATTAAGTATTATTATTATTGATTCAGACCAGATACAAATACTCATAATCTAAAGCAGAGTTTTTCAACCTTTTTCATCTCACGGCAAAGTAAGCTGGGAAATTAAATTGATTGAGGTACACCATCACTATATAAATATAATTATTTTATCATTTAAATTTTAAAAGAAAAGGAATAGTGAAAATGTGCTACAAAAGAAAAAGTAAAAGAAAAGTAAAAAGTTTTTAAAAAAGTAAAAGTAAAAAAAAAACAACGTAATTTTATTTCTAAAGGTATATTTTTAATCAATTAAAACAAAAAAAATATCAAAGTAATAGAATAAAAATATAAGAGGATGATGAACTGTTCTCAAGACTCACGATACACCCACGGATGCTTCACGCTACACTAGTGTGCCGCAGCACACCGGTTGAAAAACTCTGGTCTAGAGTGTCTGGGTAAAAAAATAACCAGATATTCATGGTTTGCAATGATTAAAAATATACCGTTAGAAATAAAATTACGTTTTCTTTACACTTGTAGCACATTTTTACTATTCCTTTTCTTTTAAAATTTAAATGATAAAATAATTATATGTTTATATACAGATGGTGTACCTCAATCAATTTATTGCCCAGGTCACTGTGCCATGAGATGAAAAAGGTTGAAAAACTCTGGTCTAGAGTGTCTGGGTAAAAAAAATCACTTCATACCTCAAAATCAAATCTAAAATATTTTTGGGACATTTTCTGAAATAAAAAGCAGTGAGGTCTCATATAAATGCAAATAAGTATAGTGCATAACTGAACTTTACAAACAAATTGATCGATTTAAAAAAAAATTAATTTACATCTTTTAATCAAAGTATATTCAATCTAAATATCAAAAAATAAATTAAGTATCACTTTTGCTTTTATCATTTCAATCAGTTATTTCATCTTCCATTATAATCTTGTTTGCAGAAATAAGATATCAAAAGAAAAAAAAATCTTTTTTTTTTATATGAATAAATAAGAAAAAAAAAAGATATTTTATCAGTTATTTTTACTAATTGAATTTGCTTGAAAATGAAAATGGCTGATGTGAAGTCAACTTTCTATTTTCTAAATGTCTACAAAGTTTGGTTGAACCTATATGAACCTGGTTCTCACGAAATAATGAAGTTATTTTCAGTCAGCTTGAAAAACAAAATAGTTAATTTGTTTATTTAATCATTTAAAATAATTTTCTCACTCCAAAGCCGGAGGAGTCCCTGATGCATAATGGCTAACATGCAAGACTCTGACAGTAGTGAATTTGAACTACATTCACACTATTATGTTCACTTTCACACTAATACCCTTGGGAAAGGTATGAACCACCTCGTTCCCCAATTATGAGTTAGATAGTACAACTGCTCTTCTTCTATAAATGTGGCTTTGGCATTTGTTGAGTGACTGGCCGACATCCTTGGTTCCAGTTGTAAAAGAACTTAAAGTAAACAAGCCCTTGTGGGATAGTGTCCTTTAGGTCCGACGTCCAAGATGATCCGAGTGTCAATGAGTTAAGATTAGAATCAGGCCTCTATAAATACACCAACAGCAGCAGCAGCACTGCCAGTGATTGGATAATAGAAATCTTCGGTGGTCACGTGGTAGTCAACGAGTCTATATTTAGAAGTAGGTATCTGGCACACGCCTTATATCCACAAAAAATCCAACAGCATTAAATAACCCATGATGGTTTATATGCCATTAAACAAAGAAAACAAACCCTCACTTCAAAGCTTATTCCATTGAAAAACATTCTATACTTCGACACTGATTATCATTTTTATTTTACTCGTTGGGAGTTTTTCACAACAGCTCTAGCTGATGGTTTTTCACTGAAGACTTGTTATATATTCATTACTCGAGTGTATACCGCCCTGTCATCTGGGGTGTTAGAATGCACCGACTGCACCTCTGCAGAGGGGTAAGACTCCCCTAGTGGGGCCACCTGTTGGCCGTGGGTGGCGACCCGTGATGCTTAAGGATAGAGCCCATGTGGATGAGCAGTTCATGACATGCATAACTCCACTTTGGCCCTATCTTGGGCTAGACGGGCGATCGGAGAGGCCCCCTCCAATCAATCGGCTGGTCACGTCAAGCCCTAGCACCTATATGATTTTCCCAACCCTATTGCCCTTCTGGCAAGCCCCAACCCCCTTTTTATCATATGGGTGCTAGAAGGCGGTGACTGAGAGTCTACATATCCTGGGAATGACGTTAAACTCTATCTGATGTTGAGGTTCCAGTTTTGGAGGTTTGGGGAATATGGAGCACCCATTCATCACCATTGCTCCCTGGTCCACTCTGACCCGGAGTGGTAGTACCTGTTAGGGTCCCATCTATGGGTTAAATAGAAAAATGTATTTATAAACAAAATTGTATTATCCATTAAGAATTGATTCATTTCAAAACTTTATCGGCATTAAATGACCCACTGAGGTTGATATGCCGTAAAACAAAACAAAACAAACAAACATCAAGTGTATAATCATAGTCATCAGTACCTGCTGAGATGCCCATGGTTGCATCTAAGCTTGTCTCAGCTAGTCGTATATTTTCTTCTGATCATCTTTGGTATCTTATATAGCTGGGAGTACTTCTTCTAGGGTCTGGAACTTTTCATTTGTAGATTTCGTGTCTGGTCTTCCATTAGGGATGTCTCTTAGATTTTCTTTATATTATATTTTATTTAGAAATCCCCATCCAGACTAACTGCACAGAGTGTGAGTATGGCCCCTCCGGGAGCTAACTGATCGTAACTTGCTATCTCCGTGGCTTGCCCAGTACTGATCTAACTAACTCTTTCAAATCAAAACCGGAAAGAGCCTTTGTTTCTCATTTTTCTACTAATTCTCACTGTATCTACCGGAAAAGGTGTTAATACAAGGTTAACTTGTGCTAATCAATCTTCCATGATATCGTCACATACTCCCACTCAAAAAAACTGCTAGCCGTAATTTCTAAGAGCCATTTTGATTTCTACTCTAACCCTACATAATTGTTTGGATACTAACAATTATGTGACAGACTAAGTGACAACACGTCTCCTCAGGTCTCCAGGATTCTTCTAATTATCCTAGTGGGTTTTAACAAGCCTGTGATCTAGTTTCAATTCCTCCTCTCATCTCCAGTTCTTCAAGTCTATTTTTCAGGTTTATGGGACCATTCCAAGATCCCTGATCATGATTGTTATCCCTGTCACTTTCATATTCCACAGTCTTTCAGCTCTCGAGCAAGGTTCAGGTATTTATTCAACTTTTTTTTCTTTCACTTTCACCCTGTGGTCTGCTATTGCAGGAAAATCTCCTATATGACATGTTCTTCTTTTTTTTTTTTTCAATTAAAACAAAGTTTGATCTTCTGCCTTGGATTGAGTGATCCATTTTTAGGTTAATTTGAACTTAAAGCACCTAAATTCCACCATCGTATGTAACCCCGCCAAAAGGTAAGAAATACCAAAAATCAAAGAATTAAAGGAATTCAATGAAATTTTCAGTGCTGAGATATAATTGAATAAAATATATAATGCACCAGTTATTTTATTTTAAAACTTTAACATTTTTGCAAGTCAGTTAACTTTGAACCAAATATCTTTGAGGCGTAACACAGATTCTCAAAGATACATGGTTCAAAGTTAACTGACCTAAAAAATGTAAAAGTTTTTAAATAAAATAACTGGTGCATTATATATTTTATTCATTAACATATCAACACTGAAAATTTCATTAAATTCAGTTAATTCCCTGATTTTTTTTCTTTCTGCAGGATGACATAAGATGGTGGAATTTAGGTCCGTTAAGTTCGATTTAACCCATTTTTATCTAAAATTCATAGAGAATTTAATGCATTTCATTTTCATGGAAAGATTTTATTTTGTGCTCATACAATTTGGTAGTATTGTAAAATTTCAGTTTGAGATGCATAAAATTCTCTGGGGTTGAGATACAAACGGATCCCACAATACCAGACAGAACAGATCTACTTATTAACTGACAAGAAAAAAAGAACTTGTCAACTGATGGATTTTTCCATTCCTGCAAACCACAGAGTGAAAGTTAAAGAAAGGGAAAGATAGACATATACTTGGGGCTTGAGAGTTTGAAATACTGGGGAACATGAGGGTAATGGTGATACTAATTAAAGTTAGTGCACTTGTAATGGTCCCCAAAGATCTGGAAAGAGACTGGAGGAACTCAAGATAAGAGGAGAAATTGAAACCATTCATACAAAATTTTCACCATTTTACTAAATGATATATGTACAAACTTGAATCTGTCCAAAGAATGAGATGCGTAAAATGCTCTAGGATTTTGAAATAGACAGATCACCTAATTCCAGCCAATCACAGTGAAATGAAAAAAAAATGTAAAGATAAACAAATACTTTGACCTAGCCTGAGAACTGAAATAAACTGTGGAACATAGTTAAAGGTCATTGTGAATGTCTGGTCCCACAATATTGCTAACAACCAGTTTGGCCTTCCCGAATTAATTTTCAAAGAGGTGCCACACCGTGCACTCAAAGGATGTACAGGCCACACCGTAATTCAAATATATTCTTTATTTTTCATACGGCGCATGCCGTGAAAACTGTGAATTAAACGAAATAAATTCGTGTAAGTCACAAAATCAAACAAAATACAATAAATTTACAAAACAATAAAATAGACAAATATTACACAAAAGGATAAAAACACAATTACCAAGAAAGGTTTACGTCTTGTAATTCTACCGAAAATTCTAACTATAAAAACATTCAAAGCTAAAACTAGGAATTACAAATTAAACATACGAAGGGGGTTTGGGGAAAATTAAACTTATTTGCCACAAAAGGCACAAACAGTAATTTAACTAGGGAAAAGGATAATTTTTATTTAGAGAAATTACAAATTAAAACAAAAAATAACATATGT
Source organism: Doryteuthis pealeii (assembly GCA_023376005.1). Taxonomy (NCBI): domain Eukaryota; kingdom Metazoa; phylum Mollusca; class Cephalopoda; order Myopsida; family Loliginidae; genus Doryteuthis; species Doryteuthis pealeii. Next base: position 4,223,554 of record CM042149.1, on the reverse strand, counting down.
AAATATTAAATGCAGTTTTAGCGAAGAGAATGGAGAACTTGCCTACCTTTGTTGGCACGTATGGGACTTGAACATAAACGAGACCAATATCTTAGTAGTTCTTATACTAAGAATGCGGTTCAAAAATAACCGCCAAAAATTTGCTCACGTAGGAGCCTCAAGGTTTTGACCTGCTCAAGGTGGTCACCTCAAAGGGAAAGAAAACTTCTTGCCAGGAATCCCTTGACTTGACAATACAAAATTACTACTCACAGTCAAAGACCCTACAAACTTTTATCTTTTATTAAAAACTTTTTTGCTCCACCGCCTAAGGCAGTGTTCGCTTTTACATAACAAAACAAAGGCAAAATAAGCACTTCAAACAATCTCAAAAAATGCACTTACACATATTTTAGGGTTTTTTAAAACCCAAGAACTATTTCTTATAAGGGAACCATTTTTACCAGTGGGAATGACCAGGTCACAGGGTACCTTGTTCAGGGTAAGGGCGAAAAGTGGAAGGGGGAAAGGCATAAATCAGACTTGATGATCATGACAAGACAAATATACAATTACTATTAATCTGCCTAACAGAGTGGCAGCCACAGTCATAACAATTATAATTAGTGCCCTTCAAACAGTCCGAAAAGAGTTTGGGTGACTGGGAAATCTGAGAAAGAATTGAGAACATCAAAACAACAGTATTGTTAAGATCGGCTAGAATACTCAGTACAGTCCTGGAGACTTACTGTCACTCAGCCTCTAGTGAAAGACCACCAGCTAAGGTGCAGATGTAAAGCTCTCAAGGAGTGAAATAATAAAGTAATAAGTTAAAAAGATAATACTCTACAAGAACTCCCAAAGAAGCTGAAACACAAAATCTTGAAAAGCATGACTTAAAAGAACCCAGCCGCATCACCAGAACAGAAAGGTGAGGAAGGAGACGTATTAGAGATGATAACAAAAACCATGAGCAAAGAGAAGGAAGTATTATCATCACTAAGGAAACAAGAATAGAAAAAAGTCAGATTAGAAAGGGAACAGGTGAATAAACTATTAGAAAGTATCCCAAAAGACAACAGCACTGGTGTGAACGATCTAATTTATGCAGGAGCAAAGGTCGTTAGTGACAAACTTGGTATCCCACAAAGGAACCCAAATAGAAAAACAAGAACAAAAACTGAATGGGAAATGAGACTAGAATAACAAAGAAACCACAAGGACATGCAAAATTACTAAAGAAAAGAAGAAAAAACATAAAACACAATGGAATGAAACAACTGAAAAAAAAGACAAGAGTAGAGAAGTCAGGCAATAAAATGGAGGAAATAAAAACGAATATTGGTTAAGGAAGAGAGACTCAGAAGATACCAGAACAGGATCCAACAATACAAGCAAAACAGGAGATTCCAAAATAATGAAAGGAAATTCTCCCACAAGTCAATGGAAAAAGTATGAAGAAAATTAAGCAAAAGGATCCAAATGAAATAAAGCATTTCTGGAACAACACAAGAGAAAAGTTTAATGATTAAATTACATGAAAAAGGAATTACAAGGTATTGAAGAAAGTCCTCAGGTTGAAATACATAAATAGTTATTTACTAAGCTTAGCTTAGATGTGGCACAAGGCAAGAAGTAAGGGGGAACCCAATGAAATCAAACTCACTAACAATGGCCTGCGAATCTAGCTTGCTAACCATTACAACACGGGAGGTGGCCTTGAAATACACATATATGTTGTATAGCTCTTTTCTTCTCTTCTTGCCATCTTATTAATGCATATTTTCTAAGCTGGCTGATTTTGGATTAGCTATCTGTTATCTAGGTATATGGGCTGGCTTCTCACTGATATTCTGATCTTCCTTCTTGTGATTTCTTTGTGTCCGTTGTTATATTTAGTAACAAACACAAGACTTGATATTGTTTTTAGATATGTTAATTCAACCCAAGTAAGAACAACACATGTGCAGAAATGGCCAACAAATGGCAGATACTATTTGCTTCTGTTCTATTCATACACCCAGCCAAAACTTGCTTCTATCCCCAGCTTGGCTCTCGACAATCAGAGACTAACTATAATGTTAGTAAAAGGTTAATGGTTAATTTGTTGTATACTCTCTCTTTACTTTCTTACTTGCTTCCTTAATGTGAAGCACTAATTTTTGCTACTATCTATTGCTCCGCACGGCGTGTTATTCATACATGCATAAATACATTACAATACAATACAACACATTTTTTACAATTACAATGGGGCCATCCGCAATCTTCTATCCAAATCAAAAACCTATATCTGGACCATCTCATGGCTCCAAAATCCTGGTCACGGCACCAAATAAATGTATTATGTTGTATACCCTTTCTTAACTTCTATTATTCTTCTGCTCATCTTTGGTATCTTACGTTCTTCTAGCATCTGGACTTCTCTATGACTTCTATTTCTCTGTTCTTGCTGGTTGGTCATTCTTGATTCATTTCTTCGTCTAGGTCAGTCTGGTTGCCAAGACATTCATCAACCACAAAACCATATTATTTATGTAAGCTTTTATTTACTTAACTAAACATTTCATGTAACTAACATAACGCGTGTGTGCAATGAACTTTAGCTAAAGCAGAAAAACCTTATCTGCCTGACGTCCAAGCTGAAACTAAGAGCCAACCAGGTCCCACATGACTTCACGTATTTTGCGGGCTTTCTGTAATATTCCATGGAAAATCCCGACTGTGATATGAAAAGGGGGTTGACAATAATCTATGCATAGATTATGTAACAAATTCCTGTCAATTGATTGTACTTATTTTCTATGATTCAGGATTACCATTGCTTTTAATTTCTACACTACTATATTTAATTTATAGGCAACGTCTCAATTATGTAACATGTATTCACTAAAAGCATCATAATAGCAAATTGGAAGTTATCAAGCTCAATGGGATACATTGATTCTTGTTCAAATTATTCACATCTATCCACAACAGATCAGCACAGCAACTAAGAAAATACCTACAAGAGGGAGGAATATCCGAATGACAAAAGGGAGAACAACACTAATCCAGGAAGAACTCCCAAAAGGGATCACCAAAAAGCAACTTCAGGTCAATAACATGTTTGCTAATGATGTGGAAGTTCTACCAGCAAATTCTACCAGCAAATCAAAGGATGAAACATGAATCAAATTGAGCAACCAGATGCAAATGAAACAAACATTTCTGGAGTAAACTATGGTAAAGAAACAATACAACAGAAAGGCTGAATATACCAGGGTGGGCTGACCGGCAAAGACTTATATTGAACAGCTCTATGTGGACATTGGATGTCATAAAGAGTTGCCAGGATTAATGTCCAATAAAATGAGTGGTAAGCGCGCGCGCGAGAGAGAGAGAGAGAGAGGGGGGAAGAGAGAGAGAGAGAGAGAGAATAAAAGGAATACATATTCTGAAAACCACCTGGATTCTATGTAGACTTTTTTTTAAAAACAGCTGGATTTTATGTAGACTTTTGAAAAACCAACTGGGTTTTATGTAGACTTTTGAAAAAACAGCTGGATTCTATGTAGTCTTTTGCAAACCAGTTGGATTTTATGTAGATTTTTACAAACCATCCAGATTCTATATAGACTTTTTCTAACCAGCTGGATTCTATGTAGACTTTTGAAAAACCAGTTGAATTTTTATGTAGACTTTTACAAACCAGCTGGATTCTATGTAGACCTTTGCAAATCAGCTGGATTCTATGTAGACTTTTGCAATTCAGCTGAATTTTGTGAAGACTTTTAAAAACCAGCTGGATTTTATGTAGACTTTTGAAAAAACAGCTGGATTCTATGTAGACTTTTGAAAGACCAGCTGGATTCTATGTAGACTTTTGCAAACTGACTGGATTTTATGTAGACTTTTGAAAAAACAACTGGATTCTATGGAGACTTTTGAAAGACCAGCTGGATTCTATGTAGTCTTTTGCAAATTGGCTGGATTCTATGTAGACCTTTGAAAAACCAATTGGATTTTTATGTAGACTTTTGAAGATCAGCTGTATTTTATGTAGACTTTAACTCCAACCAAATGTTTCTAGAAAGAAAACCACACACAACTTTCTCACCTCCCATGCAAAATCCTTTAATTTCAATATCCTGTAATTTTAGTATCCACTTTATAAAAGAATCAATATGAAAATCACTCCATCCTGAAATATAATTGAAGTCATAAAGGTCAGTTAACAATATTGTTAGATACTGATGATTTTTTTGTTGTTGTTTTATCTATTATTGTTATTCTTTGCTATTTTATCAATTAAAAGGGAAAACATTGCTAGAAAACTTTATAGCTTTCATCTCATTAAAAGCCTCATTATTCACAGAGGCTCCAAAGGCTTTAAAATTTCATCCACCAGGAGAGAAAAATTCAGGAAATAAAAAAACTTTGTCCAGTCATTTGGTGCATTGTTTTGGTTTTTTAACATCTTGATGGAGTACACTGTCAGATTTAAGATGTAAATTGCATACTATAAAATTTATAATGCAATCATAAAATGATGTGATTTCTTTCTGTTAGTCTTGCATGAAGAGACATTGTATGTAAGGATACTTTCTTTTGATCAGTAATGCAAATTATTTAAATAAATAAAAAACAAATATACAGTTCCATGCTCTGATGTAGAAACTGACCAAAAGTCTTTGAATTCTCACATCATTAATTATGGTAAGTTCCTAAAATAAATTCCTGTGCATGTACAGTTTTAGTTTTTTGGGAGAAGCATTAAAAGAAAAGTAGTCGTTTTCTTTTTAAGTTGTGTCTTTTTTGTTGGGTTGAAAGGAGTGGTTTACATACTGTTAAAGAGATGACAAGGTCTTTTGAAAGGGTCCAAAAATTCAAGGTAATATTAATCCTTTGAAAGTCTCTCCAGCAAACGAAATGCAATTCCTTTCCCAACTGAACACACCACTCTCACATCAAATAGCAATCGTCAGATTTCACTTGCCGTCCACACATTTCTTCCTCACTCTCCCTGTCAGCGACAGTCCATCTTTATTTCTACTCGTTTGGATGCACTTATGCAAATTCGGATATACTTTATTTGGGTCTTTACTAAAAAATACCTCAGCTACGAGGAGGTAGCGAGTTCGAGTATCTGTAGCCGCTTGCCACAGGCCAAACATATCCTGACGCGCTTTGTTTGTGGGGGCTGGGAATCCGCTTGTTCATAGGGCTGCCTTTCAGTCTCATCACACAAGGAATATATTAAATTATAAATTAATTATTGATTGGTTAGCATATTTAGAGCACTCTAAGATAATGTTTCTTTTTTGTTGGTTGATTGATTCGATTTTACGGCATGTCAAACGTTGGGTTATTTTATGCTAAAGAGGTTTTGTTTCATTAATTCTTGTTGGGTATTTAATATTTACAAACTCATTTTTTTAAGTCATTTTTTAAACTCATTCTTTTAAATCTATTTAACCCATAGATAGGACCCTAAATAGGTACTACCAATCCTTATTTGTGTTAGAAATGTGTACAGGTAAAAACATGCAAGAGTCAAAACCATTCATATACATGTCTACCAACCCCTCCACATAAATAGGTTGAAACACAACGTCAATTTTGTAAGCAGTGTTTAACAGGTTTGAATTTAGAGTTTACCTTCTACTTCCTTGTGTAGGGTCTCATGGCCTTGCATACTCGTCCTTCGGGGCGGGGGTCCAGTGTGCTTTGGTAAACAGCTGGATTATATGTCGACATTTGAAAAACCAGTTGGATTTTTATGTAGACTTTTGCAAACCAGCTGGATTCTATGTAGACTTTTGCAATTCAGCTGAATTTTATGTAGACTTTTACAAACCAGCTGGATTTTATGTAGACTTTTGAAAAAAAACAGCTGGATTCTATGTAGATTTTTGAAAGACCAGCTGGATTCTATGTAGACTTTTGAAAAAACAGCTGGATTCTATGTAGACTTTTGAAAAGACCAGCTGGATTCTATGTAGACCTTTGCAAACTGGCTGGATTCTATGTAGACTTTTGAAAAGACCAGCTGGATTCTATGTAGACTTTTGCAAACTGGCTGGATTCTATGTAGACTTTTGAAAAACCAATTGGATTTTTATGTAGACTTTTGCAAATCAGCTGTATTTTATGTAGACTTTAACTCCAACCAAATGTTTCTAGAAAGAAAACCACGCACAACTTTCTCACCCCCCATGAAAAATCCTTTAATTTCAATATCCTGTAATTTTAGTATCCACTTTATAAAAGAATCAATATGAAAATCATATGTAAAAACATTCATATACATGTCTACCAACCTCTCCACATCAATAGGATGAAACTCAAGGTCAATTTGGTAAGCAGTGTTTAACAGGTTTGAATTTAGAGTTTACCTTCTACTTCCCTTGTGTAGGGTCTCCTGACCTTTCATACTCGTCCTTCGGCCACTGGATCAGGTTAAAGTACAAATAATAGCATCGATCCCAGGGGGCTTCCCCCCAGGCAATACCTGCCCCTTGGGAGCAGGGCTGGGTTAATTGCCCAGTGCCTGAGGCGTCCCTCTTGAGGGGGAATGCCGACGGGATCGACACAATTTTTGTTCTTTCCCACCCATGAGCTTTGGCTTGTGGGTGGGCCCACGTTAAAACGAGGCCTTGTGCTTAGTCCATACAAGTAGGTTATGAGACAAATACTCCTTCTGATAGACTGGTTGCCTAACCAAGGCTGAACAGCCCATAGCTGGAGAAAGAATACTTAGATTCATACCATTCCAAAGGGTAATAGCACAATGTGAAATGTAAAGAGCCCCATCCAGGATTTGAACTCGTCTTGCCAAGTCCATTTCCTACAACGATAACCATTGCATTATGTGTCTCCACACATCAAAAACATTCATATATGTCCAAAAACACATAGTTGAATCCTATAGGGTGCTGTGGTATTAATTACTATGATGGAACTGGATGCAGGCTTGGGCAAGGTTTTAATGAAATTGCCCATACAGCAGGTATCTCCTCACTATTGATTTCATCCAAGAGAAACTTGCTACAAGTGTGTATTTATCTATCAATCTTTCTGTCACAAACAGGATATGACACAATGTCATTTTGTAAGTATAGTACAGCTGCATTAAATTTTCCTTCTAGACTAAATACGGACACACTTTTTTTTTAGCCAAAATTTAATATTAAAATGAATAAAATCTTTAAAAACTTTGATATTAAAATTTAGTATTAAAATGAATAAAAACTTGAAGACATTTAATATTAAAATTTAACAGTGAAATTGAATTTGAAAAAAAATGTCTTCGGTTTTAGTATTAATTTTTAAAATCGAAAAATGAAATGAAATGAAAATTTGAATATTTTTTCTAAGAGAAAAACTGATAAAATAATCATATATACTTACTTTTTATTCTAATAGCGTAAAAAATTATTTTATTTAAATTTTTTGACCAAAGTAAAAAAAACTTCGGTTACTCAGAAGCGTCTCGTCTCGTCTCTTTGTAAAACAAATATGTCAGTTTTGCTCTTCCGTATATTCTAAGAACCATACATTACTATTCAACAATAAAAATTACAAATTCTTTTAAAAATATTAATCGAGCTCGGATCGGACCAACTTTTAGTTCACCTGAATTCTAAAAATCATATTTTTAAATATCCGTGAAAAATTCGATTTTTTGACGCAGAAAAGATTTTTTTAAATTTATTTCACTAAGCTAAATAGCCCATTCTAGCATACTATTTACCCATATCTCGTGTTGCTTACACTTAACGGACTACTAATCAATTTCCTGTTAGTCTGAATGTGTCTGCAATCCAAGTGTTTACTGTTACCCGGCAGATAATCGTTTGTAATGAGACAATATGAAAAAGAATATCTATAAAACTAATAGACATATCTATATATTAATCATTCTGTTTCTTAAAAGTAAGACCATTATCATCTTGTAGCACCCTCTGGATAAATATGAAACCGTCCAAATCATCCTAGATGAAATGCCGAATATAAATCCTGGTTATGTAATGTTGCTTATCTGCCGAATGCTATTTCTTATTAGTCTTATTACCTCAGTTAAATAATGGACCATTCTGTTTTTATTATGAAAAAAGAAAGGGAAGAAACGGATATGCTACACAATATTTCTGTCACAAACAGGATATGACACAAGGTCATTTTGTAAGATGTACAGCTGCATTTAATTTAGAGTTTTCCTTCTAGACTGTAATACCAAAGCTAAATAGCCCATTCTAGCATACTATTTACCCATATCTAGAGAGATAATAGAGGTTAATTAATGCCTTACCCAATGGCATTAATATGGAGTGAAATGCCTTTCAAATATATCTGTTTCAATGGTTTGCAGAATGCAGCAACTGTTTAACTATCAGAAAGATCCCATCTTCCAACTGGAATCATGTTATAGTATTAACCATCCATCTAATTCCAACATATTACGGTTATATACCCACATTGAACATTGTCGAGTATATAAATGAGAGAGGAAACTTGGGTGATAGAGAGAGAGAGAGAGAGAGAGAGAGAGAGAGAGAGAGAGAGGAGAGAGAGAGATTAGAGAGTAGAGTAGAGACTTACTTGTTGCTTCATTTCTGCTTTACTTCTTCTGCTTTCTGGTCTGACTGTTTCCTCTACTTCTTTGGCCGTCATCTTGTCGTCTAGCTGACTGCTTACTAAGGGCTTCTTCTAAGCGCTAACTTTTTAGTCGTGCAATTAATTTGTAAGGTTCATGGTTAATATATGAACATACAACTCTGAGACTTTTGTTGGACAAAACATTCTATATTGTAAACAGCACAGAAATAAGACAATATACAGAAAATAGGAATACAAGATAATACAAATGAGATACAATAAGGACACATTCAAGTCTTACGTACATGTACATATAAAAAGAGTTACAGATAGTCCATATAACAGAAGTCACTTACTGACTTAGTCCGTACGTGGGGACCAGAGGCCCCACGAGGATGGGGTGTAGTCACAAAATGTCTAACCCATGTGGTTCAGCCGAGAAGAAGGAGAAAAAAGGAAGAAGTATTTGAACCAGGCGCTTAAATACAATAGCCCCTGGTGAGAACAAGCGAAAACCAAGCGAGAAGATAACTCTTCCAGGCCAATTGGAAGATAATCTCAACAAATTCAACCACAAGACATTTTTTCCTTGATCAATATTTATTTAACCCATTCTTATTCACTGCATGAGTGAGAATCAACCTTGCAGTGGCACGTCTACTCTGCGTCAATCTCAGGTTGAAACTGATTTTCTAATTAACTAATCATGTGACGAGCGAGATTTGTACCTTTGTGGAGAAGGTCACCAACAGTCCCGGTGATTTTCCACTGGCCCCTTTGAATTCTTGCTACAGGGTCAACGATTTATGCTACCACATAAATTGTAACATTATTTCATTTTATTCTTACACATAAGAATATTATAACCTTTATTCTCTGGCCTGTTGGTAATATTGAAACCAGGTCCAATTGCCCATAGTGACTAACTATTTTACAGTTGCAGGTAGGTTCCAAATCCTAGATTGTTAGCCATTACATTATGAGAGGTGTCCTACTGTAACTAATATTTCAGGTATATCCCAATTTTACTACACACTGTCAGCCAATTTGATAGTAGAATGCATTGTAGTCTAAAAAGTAGATGAATTATATAAAGATAAGAAATTTTGTTTGCTAACTAATTAAATTTATTTTTATTAATCTGAGCTTCTGCCTTGAGGAGGACTCAGATGTTTATAGCTTTGATGATATTTATATTGATTATTTAAAAGAAATATTTACCTTTACTATTACTAGGGGAAGGAACATGGGGTGTAATGGTTATCATTATATGACAGAGAAATAGAAACACAAGTTCAAATCCTGGACGAAGCTGGTTGCATTTCACATAGTACTAATACCCTTGAGAAATGTATGCATCCAACTATGGGTAAATAGGTGCGTAGACTTGGATCTTTAACCTTTATATGGCAACCAGTCAAGGAGAATGAAAATTTATGAATTCAAACATGTTAAACACTACTTAAAAATATACCTTGTGTCACATCCTGCTCATGCAGAGGGGGTGGGTAAATACATACAATTACTAAATTGAGTCAAAAGTTTTGCAATATTTTGGTAATGTGAGGCACAATTCAACAGATTTTGTTACTTTTGCCGAGGTCATGAAGATGATGAACTACACTGGACAGCAAAATGCTGAGCTTGTCTTGTACTCTTTGAGTGCTACTCACCAGATTTTAAGCATCATCATGAAATCCCCAGTTTTAGGCCTACCTGATTTTGCCTACTTGTTGAGGTTCTTGCAGCCTGAGTAAATTTCATGAACCATCTGGTTACCGTACTGTGATCAACTGCACTTTCATCTTTCCCAAATAAATGTTTTTGGTGGCTTCTGCATCATTATGACCCAGTTTGAACTCATACAGCATAAGGCTGCATATTCATCTGTGCAGATTTCAAATCACAGAGTGAAGCAATGTACAATGGACAATATGTCACCACACCAACTACCATGATATTGCCAAAGACAACTTAACACTTGGCCTTTTGATCTGATGCCAACACCCAAGCTTCACCTCTGTATTCTACAAGAAACACATATCACAGGCATATTTACTTTTTGCAACTTTGAGAAGATGAATTCTGACAAACTAATCCTCTCTTGTTCACTCTCCACCACCATCCCTCGCTCTGTCCAAACATCTCCTTTTATACTAGGTCTGACCGAAATTTTCACACGTCACAACTCTCGTCTCGCCAGCCATGACACTCGCAACCTACAAATCGTGGCCTCAAGGACACTCACGCTTTCACCACCTTCACAACTTATCTCGTGCCCACCTCGAACTCATCAGATTTCACCTTCTCTGTTCCCGCCCACACACACAACATGCCACTCGCTGTCTCTTCGACTGACAGACCGTTGTTGGCCCATCAAAGTTTTGTGGGTTTTTCCGTTCGATCTTGCTACAAAATAACAGTGGATACAGTTCACAGATTGAACTGTTTCGGTTATGTGATAAGCACATAACATTTTTTGAAAATCCTGACAACTTCTTAATCAAGTCTAAATGTCAGTACTTAATGGGCTCGTGTAACGTTGTCGTATATGGTCACAGTACCCAAAGCGTATATATTCACCGTACTAAAAATGTCTTCGGCACAGGGCGGTCATCTTGTTGATAAAAATTACAACGCGAGAAATATGTAGTCACAACTGCTAGCCTTTATTATCGTGCTCGCCTTGTGGGTTTTTCCAATATAGTAGTTCTAGCTCACAAAAGTCAGGACCTTCATTATCTCGTTACACTTGTTACATGATCACATTTAAGGAACTGACATGTGCGAATCTTCCTAGTGAGCAGTTCTTGAGGTCTATCTTGGAAATCAGCAATTAAAATCATAATGTCTATCTGCTCTTTAGTAGGGACCATTGGCACCATGAGGAAATAGATACAAAAAATATTTAACTAGGAGGCAAAGCACATGCATTCTTAACAATAATCGATAAGCATCTACATGTTCTATTTATTCATAGGTTTCTGTAGACTCTATGTGAAAAATAAAGCCACATCTTTACTTTAACTAGCAAAGTCAATTTCCATAATGTATAGTAGCTAATATCACACCTATCATATCTCATTTATACAACTTTCGAACATGTCTAGAATGTCTCCAGCATCTCGTAAACTCTATGCCACATGGCGTAATGAGAAAATTAGCACATTCAAAATAGTGCAAAACCTTTGACTCATCTGATTATTATTAAAGGCTTATATTATATTGTTGTATGTTTTTTGAAAATTTTACTCATTTAAAATATATTTTCCAAAGAAATATCCAACTCCTTTGCCACAGGCAGGATGTGATACAAGGTAATTTTTAAACAGAGTACAGCTGGTTTGAATTGAATTTTCATTCTGCTATACTGGTTGCCTTACTGACGCTAAAGAATCTAATCTGCCTTACTATTTGCCCATAGCTGGAAGGAAGAAGAGGCATATTCATATCTTTCCCAAGGGTATTAGCTTGAAGGGAAACATTAACACCTTCATTCTAGATTTTAACTTGGGTCACTGATTCCATTTCCTCCTATGATAACAGTCAAAACTAGGCATGCCTCCTAAACTAAACTAAACTAAACTATAGGGATCAAAAAGTGTTGCTCACCAGTAACATAACAACTAGGTTACTTCTACAATCCCTGAAAGAATGAAGGAATAGTAATTAGATCTGATCCGTGAAAATTACCGGCATGAAGTTGGAAGATTAGTGAGAAGACGTTTGAGACCTTGAAATGAGAATAATACCCGAAGTGAGTAACACGAAACAATGAGGGTCTGCTTCAGTTGAGCAACCATCATACCTCATCTTCAAAATGCTGCCAATTAATCACAAAACCACCCTCCTTTCACTTCTCCCCCTACACTCTCTCTCTCTCTCTCTCTCCTCTCTCTCTCTCTCTCTCTCTCTCTCTCTCTCTCTCTTTCTCCTTTTTCTTCTTTCTCTTTACTTCTGTCTTTTCCTTCTTCTTTTCCTCGTTAGGTAGCTGGCATCATGTGTTCATTTCTGAGGTTCAGGCAATTGAGTGTCAGCACAAGTTTCCTGAATGATAACTCTTGGCTGTTGGTCAGACACATTGAGCACCAGGGGATCAGAAGTGGCTCTTAATAATTGATGCAGATGAAATAATATCACACCATTTGATTTGCATTGCTTCAGACAATTTCCCACAGCTGCAGGCTTTATTATGTCTAGCAAAAACACAATTGTACTACTGTGTCTGCTAAAAATACCAGGCCAACAGCTCACTGTAGAACAAGGGTCTCAAGCATGCGGCTTAAAAGCTACATACATCCTACAGGCTACTGATCTATACCTCTTGGCAGAATCGTCTTTGTAATTAATACTTTTTTGTAAAACTTGGGCATTTGATTTGAAATTAATTATTCTCTTTCATTTTTCATTCATATTAAACATGTTTTTTCCCAACCCTATTACCCTTTTGGCAAACCCCAGCCCCTTTTTATCATATGGGTGCTAGAAGGCTGTGGCTGCGGGTCTACATGTCCTGGGAATGACGTTAAACTCTATCTGATGGTGAGGTTCCAGTTTTGGAGGTTTGGGGAATGTGGAGCACCCCTTCATCACCATTGCTCCCTGGTCCATTCTGACCCGGACTGGTAGTACCTGTTAGGGTCCCATCTATGGGTTAAATAAATTTATTTATATAAATAAATGTCTTATGAAAAAATTGTATTATCCATTAAGTATTGATCTATTTCAAAACTTTATCGGCATTAAATGACCCACTGAGGTTGATATGCCGTATTGACCATTTCATATTCTCCTTGGCATTTGCTACCCCTTCCTGATTTATTTTGATTAATAAAGTGTCTCCTTAGCAGCCTATCGCAGTTTAGCACTGCCATTCATTTTTGACAAGGTGGCTTGTAGTTTTGCTAAGGCTTGAAAGTTCTGAGAAAAAAAAGGAGAAAATAAGAATAAGAATGAAGGAAAAAGAGAATAAAAATGTTAGGAAGAAACAAAAGAATGAAAATTAAAGAAAATCAAAAAGATGAAGAAAAGAAGTAAGAAATGACCAATGAATGCAAATATAAAAAATGAAAGAAAGAAAAGAATAAAAAAGGAAAGAAAAAAATATAAAGAAAGAAAGAAAAAAAAAAAAAAAAAAAAAAAAAGAAAAAATACAGCAGAGATGAAAAATGGCATGAACAAAATGAAAAAAAGAACAACTGGTTTGGTTGTTTGGTTTAATAGCATATCAACCCTTCTGGGTAATTTAATGCCAAATCTTGTTTTTTGTATATATATATATATATATATATATATATATAGTAGTGAAATAGATCACTAATTAGAACTGAGCCTATTCTAGTAGTGAGCACCCCAAACAGAGTTTTAACAGGTTTGAATTCAGAGTTTTCCTTCTAGACTGGTTGCCTAACCAAGGTTAAAGAGCCCAATCTGCCATAGCTGGATGGAGAGTAGTTGGATTTATACCTTTCCTAAGGGTATTAGCGCTATGTGAACTGTAACTTCATCTAGGATTTGAACCCAGGTCGATGAGTCCATTTCCTATGACTCTAATCATCTGACCACGCACCTCCAACCTAAGATCACAAAAGTAAACTAGTAGGGCATTCAGTGCAATTAGCCAAGTTTTCAACACCTGACTGACAGGCTGAAGGTCAAAGGTTAAAGTATTTTCAGATGAAAGAATAAAATCATGAAAAACAATTAAAGGTGGGGGTCTTTTCCCTGATTGAGGACCGGTTTAGCTCAGTCGGTAGAGTGTCCGCCTAGAAACCACAAGGTTCCTTGTTCAATACCAGCACTTGCCGACTCAGTGCATGAATAGCACAGGGATCTGTGCGGTAAAGTAAGGAGTTGATGGTAGGTGTGGCGCTCCACCTCACACACTTAAACAATCTCCTTGGTCTAGCGCTAGTGAAAAGGGGATACACTTCCTTGCTGTCTGGCTGATATCGACATTAAGCCACCCCAAAGACTTTACTTTACTTTATAGTATGATGCTAATTGGAACACAGGACTATAATTAGTGGAAATCATGGACCTTCATCCCTATCTTAGTTTTTGTCCACTTGTGCCACTTCTACAAATCATAATGGCTCTTTAGAGTCCTTGAATTTGAGATTCCCATTGAAGAATATTGACTTTCATATCAGTCACATAGTTGAAAAAGGCAGAGTGGAAGCCGACATTGCCCCTGAGCATGTTCTTACAGAGCGGCACCTTTTCAATGATCTTTTAAACTTTTCAATTTCCTTGGGGGATAAGAGTTCAATTTTATTATTGGCTTTTTTTTACAGATTTAATTTCGTTGGTTTCTTTGTTTAATGGCATATCAACCATTTTAGTTTATTCAATGCCAAAGCCATCCTTGTAGAAGAGCAATAGTGGTACTGTTTAACTCATAGCTGAAGATCTGATTGGTTGGTTAGTTGGTTTATTGATTTTAACCCGTCCGGTGTTATGTCATGCCTAACGGTACGGTGTAATACATATTGTGTATTCATATATATACTTTTAGTAATTGGTTTTTAACAATGTGTTAGCATTATTGGGGATTATATTGTATGGCATTGATTTGTTTCATGTCTATATTCTATGGTATAATTTTATTTCCCTCAAAAAGGAGAAAATATCCTCCATGTTAACATTTTCAAACATATTTTTCATGTTGTTTCCTTTAAAATAACGGTTTCTGATGTGAGCAAAAAATCTGCATTCCATGAATAAGTGTTTAACTGTCAGTGGTGTTTGACATGTTTCACATTGTGGTTGTTGTTCTTGCTTGAGTGTGTTAGTTTTGTATGACCAATCCATAATTGGGAGCTCCATACTATTCCCAAGGGTATTAATCCAAAAGGGAATGTAATAGCATGAAAAGTGGAAATTGAACTCACTATGATGTTTCTGTTTAGCATATACACCACAATACACCTCTTTTTAAAGATTTATTGAATGGACTTGAAAGAGGTTTCTGAATTTTTTACTTTGTCCAACTAGCTACTCAGTGTTATCAGTTTCTTCTAATATGTTGGTAGTTGTTGAACTCAGAAATTCAAAAACAAACAAACATTACTGATATATCCGGGTTAAGGGATTCTTGAAGTTGGTAGTTGTATATTATCGCAGTAGTAATGTGTACATTGAATAGTAATCCGTCTCCGAGCAGTCAGGGTGTCGTCTAGCGAGTAAAGTTAGCTTGTAAGGCATTAGGTAGAGAACCAACAGTGTCGACTATTTATACATGACACTGTCCAATCAGATTATAGTGGGGGGTACCAAGGTATTTACATATTCATTAATCAATTACAAAAATCTATTCATTTTTGATAGAGTAGTCCATCTTTTACATTCCCTTTTTTGTTAGTCTAACAGAAATCCTTGTAAGAGAAAGCTGATTCTTACGAAATATTGGAACAGTATAAAATCAGGCCGGGTTAGCTCAGTCGGTAGAGCGTTCGGCTAGAAACCCCAAGGTTCCTATTTCAATACCGGCCCATGCCAACTCAGCGTATGAGTAGCGCAGGGATCTGTGCGGTAGAGTAAGGAGTTGATGGTAAGGTGTGGCAGTCCACGTCAGACGCAGAAACAATCTCCTTGGTCTAGTGCTAGTGAAAAGGGGAGAGACTCCCTAGCTAATTGGCTGATACCGACTTTAGGCCACTCTGACGACTTTACTTACTTATAAAATCAGTACATAATATCCAATTCAGTTTCTCATTTATATCACACATCACTCATGCTTCACATTAAATCCAATATATGCTAGGCATACATATATAACACATATATATATACAGATATAATATAAAGTAAAAAAAAGTAAAGTCGTCGGGGCAGCCTAATGTCGGTATCAGCCAGACAGCGAGGGAGTATATCTCCTTTCACAAGCGCTAGACCGGGGAGATTATTTTTAGCATCTGAGGTGGAGTGCTACACCTACCATCAGCTCCTCACTTTACCGCACAGATCTCTGTGCTACTCATACGCTGAGTTGGCGGGGGCCGGTATCAAACCAGGAACCTTGTGATTCTTAGCCGAACGCTCTACCGACTGAGCTAAGCTGGCCCTCTCTCGAGAGAGATCTAATATATACAGTGAAAATTAGACTCATCAGATATACTAACAAAGAAACATACATGGACTCAACAACAACATATATATATATATATATATATATATATATATATATATATATATATATATATTATATATTATATATACACACATATATACACATATATATTACATATGTGTGTCTTTTACTGTGTGTATACATTCATATATATATATATGTGCATACATATATGCATATGTACAAAATGGCTTTTCATAGATTTATTAATATATGCAAACAAATTCATGCCTATATAAATAGAAATGCGAACATTTATTCAAAAAATGTTTTCACATTTTTCTATCCTCATAAGCAAAAATATATACACACACACAAAAGACAATATAACTGATTTAAGTATCCATTTTGTTTGGGACAATCTTTTTTTTTTCAATTTTTAAACCACTTTTTATGATCACATACAATCATTCAAATTTATATATGGACATCTATCAATGTTTGAATATTTTCTTTTGTAAAAGATGAAAAAAAAAAATCAAAAAGTAAGAAGGAAGGATTCCTTTTCCTCGACATTTCAAAAGGTAATAAGGGTAACGGCTCTTTTAAACATCCACACAAATCCATTTTATGGAAAAAAAGGAATAAAAGTTCCCAGGAATATTCAATCTTTCTTGAAGAGTGTGAAAAAAATTGGATAAATCTAAAGGCAAAAGATAAAAGACATCACCTTCCATCACCTGCAATCATGAGAACAAAAATGCATTTTCCTTTATCTCGAGGAAAATAACTGAGACAACATGGCAAAATCAATTTTTTAACAAGATTTCTATTCAAATAACAATTTTTTCCACTCCTATTTCTATCTTTTCTGTCGATCTCAAACGTGTTGCAGATTTGCCTCACTTCTGTGTCTCTCTATATCTCTACAACTATATCAAACTGTTTAACTAGGTAAAAATATTCATCTATCTATCTATCTATCTATCTATCTATCTTAGTCTGCACATATCTATCTATCAGTCTACTTATATCTATCTATCTGTCTGTCCATCTATCTATCTATCTATCTATCTATATATATATATATATATATATATATATATATATATATATATTCACTTAATTTATTTATTTTTTTTGCTCTAATATACAGCATTTCATTTTTTCTCCAGACCGTCTCATATCATATACCTTGAAAAAGCGTGAATGTTCACCCGAAATATCGGAATTGATCAAACCAGGAACAGAACAACAATTGAATATCAAAATTTGATTTTTGTTCTGTTTTTCTTGCTTTTGTTATTTTTTCCAATGCTTCAAAAGACAAAAAACACAACATTCACAAGAACATATATATATATATATATATATATATTATATATATATATATAATTTTTTCATATTTATCTATCAGTCTATCGATCTCTCTCTCACTATATATATATATATATATATATATACATACATACATACAAATATATCAAATGTTTCTGTACGTGTAAATGAATCTTAAATTATACGAGGAGAATAAAAAAATTAATATATGAGCAACTTCAAGGTCAAATATATTTAGATGCCCATGTTTAAGTTCACAACATTATTTAAGACACTTCACAATGTCACAAAATTTCTATGAATGTAGCTGCATGTTAAAGATATTGTTACTTTAATAGGGACATTTGGAACAAATTTTAAAAATTAATTGCTGTAATACAAAAAAAAATCTGTGTAGAATATGTCAGTGAAGTGAGTGAAATATATCAGCTAAGTGTAGGCTGGGGATTGGGGTGGGGCGTGAACCAGAGCAAAGGCTGGTTATTTTCAGGGCAAATAATTTTTTTTCAAAATTTCATGTTGTAGATATTTCCATCATTTTCTGTTAATTTGTCACAGAAAATTCTGACAGACCTGGCTACTATTTCTTATTAATGCTGTGATATTCCTGAAAAATTACATAGCTTCTCTAGAAATGGGGAATTTTAGGTAGTATTTGGAGTTAATAAGTGTTATATACCCCGATCAAACATTGGGTATATATAATTGAGAGAGTATGAATTCTCAGAGGATATATATAGAGAGAGACAGACAGATTAGAGACTTACCTGGAGGGAGATGGTCTTACTTTATCACTTCATTTCACTAGTTACTCTGGTTCTTGCTAATTCTTCTTCCATTTCCTACAGCTCCCATCTTGTTGTATAGTTGCTGACTGATTTTTCTAACTGCTTCTTCTTCTATCTAGGGACTTCTTTTTCCTAGGCTGATTTTGTTCATAGTAATTAAAACAACTAACAAGACTTATGTCAGCTTGATCAAGCTTTTTCATTTAGCCCATGATTTTCCGCACAGACAAGATTAAACTCAGCACGTCTACTCTACTTCAAAGTTGGTTGAATCTGAAATCTAAACGAAATCACATGTTCCTCATGCTCGTGAGATTCACGCCTCTAGGGGTGAAGGGTTATTGACAGTCAGTGGTAAATTTCCACTGGCTCCCTTGATTCTAAATATGAGAGACCTGTTTTTACTTCCTAACTTACAGTGTCTGCTACCAATTTATGACACCCATCAATTGTAACAATATGTATTATTCTACAAATGTATACACTTGAAACACACATTGTGGTTTTCTTTAATTAGAAAACAGTTTTTATTGAAGGAGAGGCATTATAAATTTGCCCTTCCAATAAAAAGTGTTGTTTTTTTACCTCTATGTATTTATGGGTTGAGAAAATTTGTAAAATTTCCTACCGTACACCTATGCAGCTAAGCATATATAATTTTTGAGAAAATATACTTTTGTATTTACAGAATTCACTGGGTAATTTCACCTTGTACCAGATATTATCCTGACCACCCACCAGGCCAGAAGCCACACACAAACCAAAGCTCATGTGATGGCTAGGGTAACAAATTTGTGGTTCCCCTTTTAGGGGGCCTCAGGCACTAGGCAATAAACCCAGCCTGCCTTTTTAAATCAAGGAAGCAGGTGTTGCCTGGGGAAGGGCCCCTGAGGAATCATAGTTAATTTGACCTTTAATTTGAGATCTAGAAGCTAAGAAAACTATTTGTACCAAGCAGTAAATATTGTACAAAAACCTGATAAAGGAATAAAAATGGCTAGTGTAAAAAATGAGTGGTTCCCCTTTTAGAGCACCTCAGGCACTGGGCAATAAACCCAGCCTGCCCCTTTTAAATCAAGAAGCAGGTGTTGCCTGGGGAAGGACCCCTGAGGAATCATAGTTAATTTAACCTTTAATTTGAGATCTAGAAGCTGAGAAAACTATTTGTACCAAGCAAATCATGGGTTAAATAGAAAAATGTATTTATAAAAAAAAATTGTATTATCCAGTAAGAATTGATTTATTTCAAAACTTTATCGGCATTAAATGACCCACTGAGATTGATATGCCGTAAAAAACAAACCAAACCAAACCAAACCAAACAAAATCTGATAAAGGAATAAAAATGAGGAAATTTAGATCCAAAATAATCAAAGACGTCTCCGTGTAAATTAAAACAAGTAGAGTTTTTAGATTTAGATTTAGAATTTTACTCTCCAACCTTTATTTGGCAAAAGCAAAATGTTTTTGTGGACTTTGCAGCTGTTTACCAACAGCATACCTTGAATCAATCTATATGTAGCATAAAAAACATTTTAGGAACCGTTCCTTGTTATTAAAACGTTTGCCTGTGTTTAAAAGCGAAGCTAGAAAGGTAATCAATGAGCTCACCTTAGAAAATAAGTAAGAGAAAATCTTTAAGCATTCTCTTCAGCCAAAAATAGATTAACTATGTCCATTCTCCCGCTGTTATTTTGGCGGTTGTCTTCTGTTTTGCCCAACGGTTATCTCCCTTGTCTTTCCTCCATTTTGTTGCTATTCATTTTTATTACCGTTTGTCTTTTGCTTTTTCTTACTATCTCAATCCGGCTTGGATGCTATAAGTTTTATGTCTCTTTTTTTTTTCTTCTTTTAATTCAAAAAATCTTCTTGTCTACTTTATCTTTCCTTTCCTATTTTTGCGAGATTCTTTTTAGAATTTATATATTTTTTATCCTCTTTTAGAATCTGTTTATTTCCTCTTCCTCCCTTTTGTTCTGCATCTTCAAGATTTTGGTTCTTTTCTCATTATTTTGGAGGTGCAGTTGGCCTAATGGATAACAGTGTGGAGTATAGAATCAGCAGACTGTGTTCAAACTCTGGCTGGGATAATTATCATTACTAGCAGGACCTGTGGACATACCACAGAATGATAATTTAATTATTACGACGTTTGATATGTTTACTTATGTGCTATAGCCAAATAGTTCAATATGTAAAAAGTATAATAATCTTGATTAAACTCTATGTTGCTTAAGGATAGAGCTCACATGACATGCAATACTCCACTTTTATCTTTAGAAAATCTTTTTATTTTTTTATCATATCGACATGTCCTGCGAATGACGTTAAACTCTATCTGATGGTGAGGTTCCAGTTTCAATTTTTTGTTTGGCATTCCCATGTCTGTCCTCTCTCCTATTCTCTTTCATTCTTTCTTTCTTTCTTATATTTTTTCAGCAGTGGTATATCCATTTCTTTATAATAAAAACAGAATGGTCCATTATTTAGCTGAGGTGACAACACACATAAGAAATAATATTTTGGTGGAAAGTGACACCCGATAATCAGGATTTACATTCCTGCATTTCATCTTGGACGAGTCAGACTGTCTCATTTTTAATACAGAGGGTGTTGCAAGATGATAACGGATTGAAGATTAAGGAACACCAATATTTATATATAGATTATGTTGTAGTTGTTTTCAATGCACTTTCATTCCTTCATCTTTATTTTCAATTTGTCTTTTTTCTTAAAGGGTAAATTTTGAATTGATGGGCCAAATTGGGCAGAAGAAGATTATGCTGCGTCAAGATAGGTAGAGTTTGCATTTCTTGAAGATCTGACTTACTACCAACAGCTTTAAAGACTAGTGTGCTAATTGTAATTCTTTATTCACATTTGCATCCCATTACACTTTGAACAGTTTGTTACTTAAAGGATTTAGCTCAGATTTAAAGTAGGATAATTTCAAGAAAAACAACAAGATAAAGACTGTATAGCACCAATATTTCAAATGGGAGGAAGGGTGTACATATTGATTGGTTCCACTGCAGGGATTGAGATTGGACCGTGGAGAGAAGACAATCACGTCTTGCTCCTAGATGTTGCATCTAACTAACTAGAAACTTATTTTCACATGTCTGTATCGGAGGGTGTTTGGGTCATCTAAAATGTCAATCATAACCCCCAACAGTTATGGAAAATTACCCACCTCCACTTTTAATTCTAACAAACTTTATTTAAAATTTTAACTTAAGGTATGCTCACAATTTATGACTTCTCATAAATTGTAACACATTTATTCATCTTATTGTGTTAGTATAGCATTCAATTCTAAGGCTAACAACAACAAGTAAGGAATTAATATTTCCTTTAATTCAAACAATTTATTGGCCAGCACATGAAACAACGAATAACAATATAAAGTCCTTCCTGTATATAAAGCTGAGTTTAAGGGACTTACCGGCACATTGGAGAAGATATCTGGTATCTTAGGGTGATTTCCTGGAGCCCTTCAAATTGCTGCCTTGTGGAACTGCTGGTGGAATCTATCTGCTGGGATTTGGGATATTGTGCCTAAACTTCTGGGCTCATCATGTGATTGATATATCCAATCACAGAGAGCCTCTCCCTCACTCACTATATACAGGAATCACCATTTTACTGACCCAACAATCTGTTTTGTCACAAAATCTGACAAATTGATTTCAATAAATTGAGTTCAAATTCTGGCTTCTTACAACAGTGGCTCTTGAAATTCGATGGGAGAGCCTATTGTTGGTATCAGCCAAATAGTGAGGAGGTCTGTCCTCTTTTTGCAAGTGCTAGACTAGTGAAGTTGTTTTTTGCTGAGGGGGAGTGATACACCTACCATCTGCTCCTTCATGCTACTTTAGCACACAGATCAGATTAAACCTGTTAGGTCTCATCTATGGGTTAAATAGAAAAACATGAGTTGATAAACAATTGTATTATCCATTAAGAATTGATTTATTTCAAAACTTTATCGGCATTAAATGACCCACTGAGGTTGATATGCCGTAAAACAAAATCAAACCAAAGATCAGATTAACCAATATTATGTTATGAAAAAATGTTTCTTGAGAAAAAAAAACATCAGCCAGAATTAATATTGATGTTTGTATTATAAAGATTTTGAAGGCAATTTACAATGCAATATGTTGAATTTATTTAACTTTTGTTTTTTTTTCAAAACTAAATATTTTCGGAAGTAAAATTCCATCTTCAGAGTTATTGAAAGTACTAGGTGTTTTTTTATAGTATTTATCCCATGGCGCTATTGTAATCATCTGTTGTTTAAGAAGTTGAGGAACGCCGTATATTTGAAAATTTTTTCCATGATGTTAAATCGGCTAATTCCGTGATGTTAATTTCGGCTCGGCTGCTCCCGCGCGTGGAAATTGTTCAAAATTCTTTTAATTTTTTACTATAAATATAGCCTTGCTCGGCATAGTGAAATAAAGTTTGTTTCTTTATAGTATCTTTGAAGCATTGTGTGTATGTGTAATATAAAGATTTTGAAGGCAATTTACAATGCAATATGTGTTGAATTTATTCAATTTTTTTTTTTTTTTTAATTTTTCGATTCAACATCACGGAAAAAATTTTCAAATATACGGCGTTCCTCAACTTCTTAAACAACAGATGATTACAATATCGCCGTGGGATAAGTACTTTAAAAAAACACCTAGTACTTTCAATAACTCTGAAGATGGAATTTTACTTCCGAAAATATTTAGTTTTGAAAAAAAACAAAAGTTAAATAAATTCAACACATATTACATTGTAAATTGCCTTCAAAATCTTTATATTACACACACACACAATGCTTCAATGATACTATAAAGAAACAAACTTTATTGATGTTTGTATCTTTGTTTTCTTAAAGATATCATGTCTATGCATTTGTTATTTTTACCTCTGGGATACATCATAGCAACAAATTCAAGGCTGATATACTTTAAGTTTGTTTCCTTATAAATACTCTCAAATTAAGAAAGAAAGAAAAGAAAGAAATATGTTTATTTTCACACATTACATTTTTTTACAAAAAACACAACAAATGATTAATTAATGCATTTATGTGTGGAGGAAGATCTCTGATTAGGACTGCGCCTATTCAAGTAGTGGTCCCCTCTGCTACTTTATAGGTTTTCACATTTAAATTTGAAGAGATTGAAAGTAGTTTTAATATGTTTGAAGATAATGAATGTCTTGAAATAAATGAAATTTAATATATTATTGTTCTTTATTTGGGGGGGAGATATTTTTTAGATAGATCTATTTTAATATTTTTCTGTTTTTTTTATGTGTGAAAAGAAAAAATTAGCAGGCCACCTCGTCCTTTTTGGAGTGAGGCATTTTTTTCTTTTACAAAAACAAAACATTATGTTTGATTGTTTTTAAAAAGCCTTCAGGAGCTTTTAAAAATATAAGTAATTCTTTGAAGAAGAACTGTTACATAATCTATGCATAGATTATTGTCAACCCCTGTATTTCTGAAGGATGGCCCCTTTTCATGGAATATTACAGAAAGCCCGCGAAATATGTGAAGTCACGTGGAACCTGGCTGGCTCTCAGTTTCAGCTTGGACATCAGGCAGATAAGGCCTATCTGCCTTAGCTGGGGTTCACCTGCATATACACACTATGTTAGTTAGATGAAAAATGTTTAGTTAAGTAAATAAAGGTTTAAATAAATAATATGGTTTTGTGGTTGATGAATATCTTGGCAACAAGACTGACCTAGAAGAAGAAATTAATCAAGGAAGATCAACCAGCAAGAACAGAGAAATAGAAGACCAGACACGAAGTTCCCAAGACTAGGTCCAGACGCTGGAAGAAGAACGTAAGATACCAAAGATGAGCAGAAGAATAATAGAAGTAAAGAAAGGGTATACAACATAATAAGTTTATTTGGTGCCGTGACCAGGACTTTGGAGCCATGAGATGGTCCAGATATAGGTTTTTGATTTGGATAGAAGATTGCGGATGGCCCCATTGTAATTGAAAAAAAATGTATTGTCTTGTATTGTAATGTATTTGTATGAATAACACACCATGCGGAGCAATAGATAGTAGCAAAAATTAGTGCTTCACATTAAGGAAGCAAGTAAAAAGAAATTCATGGCTGGTTAATCTAACCAGTCATGAATTTGAAAAATTAGTATGGATGGAATGTTACATAATCTATGCATAGATTATTGTCAACCCCCTGTATTTCTGAAGGGATGGCCCCTTTTCATATCACGGGCGGGAATTTCCATGGAATATTACAGAAAGCCCGTGAAATACGTGAAGTCACGTGGGACCTGTTTGGGCAATATTATTCATATTGAGTGACTCTCACTTTCTTTTATACTTCATTTAAATTAAGACTGAATAATAACTATTTCATAATCAATGAGAATATAACTCAAATAACTAAGGAAATCATGACGTCAGTGATGACGTAGTTTTAGTTATAGACAAATAGTTACATAATTAGTTAATTATTTCATTGAAAAAATAAGAACAGATTCTACACTCTGATCATAAGAAATGGGCAAGAGAAGAGGATTTTGTGTTGTATTGTATTGGAAAAATAGAACAGATGAGAAAAGATTTTTTTTTCAAACTTATTAATTACATTAGTTATAGTTTTTATTTTATTTTTAATTAAATCTTAATTAATTAAAAGGAAAATGAATCAGTAAAGGTTAATGATTATTTCAGAACCTATTGATGTTGGCAAGCCTTACAAGATGCACAACTTTAGATGTTTTTACAAGATAATGAATCAGAATAGACGGCTGAATGCATATTGTTTAATAAGGTGAGACAGTACAAAATAATCTTGACACCAATGATACGTTTTTGTTCGAAAATTAAGATGACACTAGTTGAAAATATGAGAATAATCCCAAAACTAAAGTCTCCAAAATATTTAGAAATCACAGAAATTTTTTATTGATTATTGTCAATGATGTTTAGGTCATTTCAAAGTTTGAGCATTTATCTATTTTTCTACAGAATTGCCA
Organism: Doryteuthis pealeii; assembly: GCA_023376005.1. Classification (NCBI taxonomy): domain Eukaryota; kingdom Metazoa; phylum Mollusca; class Cephalopoda; order Myopsida; family Loliginidae; genus Doryteuthis; species Doryteuthis pealeii. The sequence continues at coordinate 4,197,777 of CM042149.1, read as the reverse complement.
TTTTACTTGATGCATTTTTGTAGTCACTGTGGCACATTTTTTATATCAGCTTGTCAGACGCTCAGAACTTTTTATTTATTGATTTAATTTTAACACACACACACAAACACACACACACATATATATATATATATATATATATATATATATATATATATATCATATTTATACATATGTATGTCTTGTAAGGAATTTTAACTTGCTCCATTTATATGGAGTCAAATGCCTTGAGAAATCTACAAATAGTAGCATTGCCTCAACCTTCTTTGCTCGAACACCTTCTATGATTCGACGAATAGTTAAGATCTTGGAGGTTGTGGATCGATTCTTGCGGAATCCATTTTGGCTTTCCTGAGTATTTTCTCTATTTCAGGTCGGATGCAATTAAGGAGGGCATTATATATCTTAGTGTTGCTATTAAAAAAAAACAACAACAAAAAACCCAAAAAATGTTAATTTAATTCAATTTTATTTAAATCCCCACAAATACATCAACTATATAAGTGTTTAGTACAATCTCAGAGCAAATGCAAATCATGAATTAATAAAAGGGATATAAAATGTATTTGCCAATATGATCACTGATAACATTGGAATAAACCAATATTGAAGAAAATATTATAGAATTCATTGGCAAAAAAATTAGAATTAAAGTTTATCACTCACTTAATTCATTCAGGCATGGATTTCACTAATCTAAAGCAATATTTTTTGTTGGATTTATATTTCCTTTAATCCTGCCCAACTTCTTGTTGAGGTCTGCAAGAGATAAGTTCAACTGTAGACTGATTTGTATATCAAGGCTTCAGTTTAATTGAACTTAAATTCCACCATCGTATGTCACCCCGCCAAAAGAAAGAAAATACTAAAAATCAGGGAATAAACCAAATTTAAATAAAATTTTCAGTGTTGATATATTAATGAATAAAAGATATAAGGCACCAGTTATTTTATTTGAAAATTTTAACATTTTTTCAAGTCAGTTAACTTTGAACCACGTATCTTTGAGAATCTGTGTTATGTTTCAAACATACATGGTTCAAAGTTAAATGACCTGAAAAAATGTAAAAGTTTTTTATTCTGTTTAATTTTCACTTTAAAGCTTACCGTTTGGTGCAATGTAAAGTAAAATCGTCAGGGTGGCCTAAAGTCAGTATCAGCCAATCAGTGAGGGAGTATATCCCCTTTACACTAGCGCTAGACCAAGGAGATTATTTTTAGCATCTGAGGTGGAGTTCCACACCTACCATCATCTCCTTACTTTACCGCACAGATCCCTGTGCTACTCATACGCTGAGTTGGTGAAGGCCGGTATCAAACTAGGAACCTTGTGGTTTCTTGCCAAACACTAGAAAAACAAAGAAAACAGTTTATTCTAAAACGAAAATGGCTATGTATATTTCTCTATCTATATCTGTTGCCTGCAATGATAAGTATTAAATTTGATAGGTAAACGGTGATGGCATTTCTTATTTCTGTGCTGAAATACAATCACATCCACTTGCTAAGATCAAATTGCAGGTCTCTTTGCACAAGAGTCTCTTGAAACTTGTCTATTCACATTGCAAACATTTAATTATATTTCTAATGATTTATATTTATCAGAAAGATTTCATTCAATGAATTTATTTATCTAAGGATTTGAATTTTCTATGTATGTTACCCAAGTCTTATTGATGTGTTGAAATGCTCTAAGAGAATAAAGCAATTTCCAGTCCAGTCTGCAACTTGATAATAATCGTGTAGTGTCAGTTTATGTGGTAGCATAAATTATTGACAAATCATGTAGAATAAGGGGCCATTGTCTTTCAAATCAGAGCGTAGGCATGTAGATTTCCATAAGAAAAATACCAGACCATTGGTAACCTTGACCCAAAGGGGGGAATCTTGCACGTCACGTGATTTAGTTAGTTAGGAAATCAGTTTTCAACCAACATGAATGCAGAGAAGACGTATTGAAGTGTTGAAATGTTGAAAGAGAATCCGCCCTGTTGGATTGGGCATTAGAATACACCCACTGCACCTCTGCAGAGGAGTAAGACTCCCCCAATGGGGCTACTTGTTGGCAGTGGGTGGCAACCCGTGATGCTTAAGAATGGAATACAGTTGAATGAGTAGTCCATGACCTGCAACACTCCACTTTGTTCCTTATTATGCCAGTAGTAGTCGGGTTAGCTCAGTCGGTAGAGCGTTAGGCTAAAAACCACAAGGTTCTTAGTTCGATACTGGCCTTCGCCAACTCAGCGTATGAGTAGCTCTGGGATCTGTGCAGTAAAGTAAGGAGCTGATGGTAGGTGTGGCGCTCCATCTCAGATGCAAAATTAATCTGCTTGGTCTAGCACTAGAGAAAAGGGGATAGACTCCCTCACTGATTGGCTGATACCAACGTTAGGCCACCCGACGACTTTACTTTTTACTTTATTAATCACATTGAGATGTTTCACTATAAGATGAACATCTTCAAAATGAATTTTATTATGCAAAATGAACATTTTTGTGCGACAAATGGTAGAAAAGCCGGCCCTTTCTTAAATAATATATATTGTGTCAGTTAAATTTGTGACCTTTTTAAATTATCTTATTTAACTTTTTGTTGTTTAACTCTTTTAGTATCCCACACTCCTTGGATATCAATTAATTTGTACAACATATCCCTTGTCCTAACCAAATTAACAGAAATAATTGACGATATAGAAAAAAACATTGAAAAAGTTAGCATGGATATATACAAAGGGAATTTTTTTTTATGTAATCCCTGGCTAGAAAAAAGTTTAAGAGTTTTTGAAGAGATACCAAATGGATCTGTCATCGGGAATTGAACACTTAACCACTTAACCTCTAATCTCATATGTCAACTACCACGCGGAGATATTGGCATTTTATTAAATATGGATTTCAGAAAATCAATACGTGTTCAATTAACGTTCGATATAAATATTATATTGCCGTGGCCATGTACTGACAGACTGTAAATTTTGGGCTGTAATTTTCTGGCTTGTATCTGATATGAAATATGAGCTGCCTGCAATGACATTAATGGCTGGTTACATTAAGGTAGACATTAAAGGTTAATAGTTAAGAAGTGAAATCCTCGACTTATCATCTGAAAGCTTTGTCAATAACAAGAGAGTGGCTGATTTGAACACATATCAAATATCATGATAAACTTTTATTTATTTTTATTCATTGGTCGACAGAAGCTAAAATCAAGTCTATTAACTCATCTTCTTTTTCTCAATCTATTTAGCTATCATATAAGATAAAGTGAAAAATCTTCCAAACTGTAGAGAAAAAGCAAGATGGGAGATATACAAGGATGATGCTGAACTGACATGGCTATGACTTAGAAGAAGGGAAAAATTCTTCCGAACCATGTCCGGGTTACTGTATGGCTGCAACACTTATAAGTAAAGTCGTTGGGGTGGCCTAAAGTCGGTATCAACCAGACAGCGAGGGAGTCTATCCCTTTTTCACTAGTGTTAGACTGAGGAGATTGTTTTTGGCGTCTGAGATGGAGCACCACACCTACCATCAGCTCCTTACTTTACCACACAGATCCCTGTACTACTCATATGCTGAGTTGGTGAGAGCCAGTATTCAACAAAGACCTTTGTGGTTCCTAGTCAGACACTCTATCGACTGAGCTAAACCAGCCCTAAATCCAATATTAATGGTTGGTTGCATTAAGATAGACATTTGTTAATAGTGAAAGTAAAAAGTGAAATCCTTGATTTATCATCTGATTTGAACACATATCAGATATCATGATAAACTTTATGTATTCTTAGCCAGGTAAATGGAGGTGAATGACTATATAGCTGTTGTTTTGTATGGTGGTGCAAGCAAACAATATTACTGACACATCTACAGTGTAGAGGATTCAATTCTTATTTTATTTTATCAGAGAGATCAGATGTAAATAGCATTCCACACTTTACCTAAGCGTATGCTGACATCGCTTTCTGTAGATGAGATATTGCTATCTGAGTATACAAACTTATCAACTAATTTGAGACACTCCTTGTAATAAGCAGATAGCACTGGTTCAATCCCTCTCTATCCATGCTATGCTTGTCTAGTGTTTTTAGTCATCAAAATGGGAGAATCAAAAACCCCAACTTCTTTGATTAGAGTTAATAGAACATCAAACTCCCACTTCCACCTTGTAGAGACATAATCAACCAATCAGACGTTGGGTGAACTGATTGAGTCTGGTGATTTTAGTAGCTTTTACTTAATTGCCGTTTTCAGTCAAGGGTGCTCAATAAAGCTTATCTTGTTACACATAGTCTTCAGAATGAGATTTTGAACTTTGACAACTCCTCTCTCTTCAGATGCTGGGATTGTTTTAATAACCTGTCTATTCGCACCTCTTAACCACTCACTTATAATTTTGTTACATAATGAATGGGTAGCCTATTCATTTTGTAATGAAGTGTAATATTTGAATGTGAAAGTTAAGGATAATTTATACAGAAGAGTCATGGAAATAACCAGATATCTTTATTGACAGCTTATGACCCATTGTTGACCTATAAGCATTGCATTCTCATTAGTTGAGTGCGCCATGTAATAGCAAAATCTGTAGGAAAAGTTAAGAATAGTTTAGAGGCAAACAGAGGTGATCAATTAAAATCTGTTTTGCGATCATATGATAAAGCAAAAATTCTTTCAAACCATAGCCATGTCATTGCTACTGAACAGCTACACCCGTTGAACTCTAACAAAAGTTTAGAGAAAAAGCTAGATGGGAGCTATACAATGATGCTGCATACCCTCTTGAAGAAATTTTGGATTCAGCATGCCGCGAGAAAGCAGCTGTACGACCACTTGCACCCTATTATCCAAACTATCTGAGTAAGACAAACAAATTATGCTGAATACTACTGGAGAAGCAAGATAAAATATTTTAGAGGCAAACTTAGATGACTGACAGTGCGCTAGAATGTTGGGTCTGGGAAAATAAAAGACGTCAAAGTTAAAATATATTTTTGTGTTCATGAATAAGAACTGACCAAATAGACATGAATATGTATAACCTCAGGAACACACAATCCAACTCCAAAGCGACCCAGAAGGTAAGAAGAGTTGAGAGTGATCAGCCCAGATAGCAGAGAAAAAAAATACACCATTAAGAAGATAATAATTAAGAATAAGGTAATCTGGAAGACCACTGAAAATAATCTGTTGCATATGTCAGATTATCTAGTCTTGCTACAGAGAATTTAATCACTATTTTGGAAAAGCTGCATGTTGGACTCTTATCTTATTTCTTTCTTTTGTACCAAAGGTAATAAACCTATGTTAACTTTTCTTTTGGATTTCAATGTTATTTGATAACTCGGATATAACATTTTGGTGATGAGATCAAAATGTATCTGAGTTATCAAATAACAACAAAGTCTTGTTCCCAAGTATATATTTTTGTTTGAGATAAAATAATTACATAATACAACCTGAAATTCTAGAAAATAATTTGATTTTTAAAGATTATTTTCCTCTTCTTTCAGAGGTAAATTAATTCAAATTACATGAATTTTTAATTATATTATTAAAACAAAAAATAATGAAAGTTAAAACAATATGTAGTGGGTGACAAGACTGTCGGACCACCTTATACCTTTACTTGGTTTTATTCATTGTGTTATCCTCATCTCTTGCCAAAAGAATGTTACAAATGATGACTTCTCCCTGAAATGAAGTATGGAATTGGAAAACCATAATTTTATCAAATATGATGATTTAAAAAACATGATTTGAAATGTATGATTAAAAAACATGATTTGAAATGTATGAAATACAGTCATTTAATACATGATTTGAAAACATGATCTAAAAATTTAAAAAATATGATGATTTAAAAAACATTTTAAAAAATAATGATTTAAAAAACACAAACTAATGAGAACTTAATTACCAGTGTTCCAAAATCTTTAGAAGAACAAGGATCATCAAAATATATATATTTACCAACCCCTCCGCATGAGCAGGATGCGACACAAGGTCAATTTCTTAAGCGGAGTTCAGCAGGTTTGAATTCAGAGTTTTTTTTTTTCCTAGACCGGTTGCCTAAGCAAGGTTAAAGAGCCCAGTCTGTCCTACTATTTACCCATAGCTGGAGGTAGAGTAGGATTCATACCTTTCCCAAGGGTATTAGCGCTAAGTCAAATGCAATTACCACATCCAGGACTTGAACTCGGGGCGACGAGTCTATTTCCCATGACTTTAATCATTACACCACGTGCTTCCTCAAAATATCATCAAAATATATATGCATAGCATTACAGTTTGGAAAACATTCAGAACGGTAAGGATCAACAAGGTATATGATATATAGAGCCTTACATCTCTTATTATAATGGAGATTGTGTGTTTTTCTGTCTGTAACTGAAACTATATTACTATACAAATCACAATTCCTTTTGTTATTTACATCACATTCCCCATTTTTATTTAAACCTCGATTATTAATAAAATTATTTTACATCATTAAGACTGTTGACCATATCTACATACTGTATTTACCGCGTACCCCACTTGTACGGGTCAGGCACAAAGTCCCTATTAACGTGGGACCACCCACAAGCCGAAGCTCATGGAGTGGCAGGTGAAAAATTGCGTCGATCCCGTCGGCATTCCCCCTCAAGGGGGGCGCCTCAGGCACTGGGCAATAAACCCAGCCCTGCCCCTTTAAATCAAGGGGGCAGGTGTTGCCTGGGGGGATAGCCCCCTGGGATTGACGCCGTTAATTATATCAATGGTCCAGAGGCCGAAGCCACTGTTGACCATATCAACATACTGATAACATGTAATTGTATTTAAATATACAACAAAAGAGCAGTTTACAGTATGAATGGGAAGGCTAATTTGCATATTGATATTGAAAAAATTGGTTTTAATAAATATATGCTTATTATTATTGATTTCAAATTGTTTGGGTTTTTTTTCTTATTGAATATGAGCAACAATCTTGGGGATAAATCTTAAAAGAAATTCATTAACAAGAAGAAATAACTGTAATTTTATTCTTTACTTCCTATTTTAACTAAATAGTTAAATTAGGAAAATTACCAATGAAATACGGGAGTAATGATAAATGATGGAAGAGTTAGTTTCAAAGTTGTTCTATTTTTCGATTATACCCCCTCTGTTCCAAATGTTTTTATCTGCATTCTTATTCATTTTCATTAGCCTTTCTAATTTAATAAGATATTTTATTATATTAAAACTTAAATACTTGCACCTGGAGTGTGCATATATTTACTAGTAATTTAAAAAACATTCAGAAGAGCTAGGATCATCAAAATTTATAGTATATAAAGCATTACATAAGCTTAAAAAAGCATAAAGGATTGCTCAGTAGGTTTACCCACTAAACCCAAGTTATTTAAAAATTTAAAAAGTTCTTTTGATATTCACTAATATGTCTGGTGAAAAGGATGTTTTTTTAAAGAAGCTTTCATATTTCATATATCTAAGCACCTGTCACCAAATTTAGGACATAAAATATACATTTACTTTCACTGGTAAGAAAGTACTTATTTGCAAAAATATAGCCAACAAAAAAATGTACTTGTTTTAAATAAGACTAACATTAAATTTAGCAATTTTTCCAGCACATACTACTTGCAACATTCTTTTTTATTATTAAAATCTGACAGATATTCTTCTATTTTTTTATAAGCATTTCAACCTTTTAAAAACACTTTGCTTCAGAAATTTAAATGATAGAGTAAAATTGCTGAAATAGACTAAAACGTTTCCAAGTAAAGGTTGCGCAAATGTTTGCTTGCAGACACACATGAATACTAGCACATAAATAATAGAACTTATATTAATATCACCGACTCATATATAAAAGTTAATGTGAATTTTTATATACTATCATCCGTAAATAAGTACAGATCTAGCATTATTTTATTTTATTTTTTATTTTTTAAAAGGTAATTTTCTTCAGAAAGGACTTTATCATTTATAATGTTTTGATTATTACTCAATCAAAATGAATATCATTAGATAGTATTCATTACTAAACTCTACAGCATTGAAACCTTCTAATTCAAAAATATGCCGCCCTGTCGTCTGGGGCGTTAGAATGCACCGACTGCACCTCTGCAGAGGGATAAGACTCCCCCAATGGAGCCAGCTGTTGGCCGTGGGTGGCGACCTGTGATGCTTAAGGATAGAGCCCAGGTGGATGAGCAGTTCATGACATGCAATACTCCACTTTGGCCCTATCTTGGGCTAGACGGGGGCGTCGGAGAGGCCCCCTCCGATCAATCGGCTGGCCACGTCAAGCCCTAGCACCTATATGATTTTCTCAACCCTATTGCCCTTATGGCAAGCCTCAACCCCTTTTTATCATATGAGAGCTAGAAGGTGGTGACTGAGAGTCTACATGTCCTGGGAATGACGTTAAACTCTGATGGTGAGATTCCAGTTTTGGAGGTTTGGGGAATGTGGAGCACCCCTTCATCACCATTGCAGTTCAAAAATAAGTGTACCTTATATATATTTATGTAACTTCATTTTTTGTTACAGGGAGGTAGCACATTTTATTTTTGGTTACATAGTGTTACATTGACTGATTTATTGACTTTAATGACATGTCAACCTGTCACTGGTTATTTTATGCCTAGAGGTTAGGGAACTTCATTTATTATACATTTTATATTTACATGTTTTTTGTAGTCGTTTCTGAAGAGATTTTGTCACAGTTATACGATATCAAGTATTCCTATCTCATATACATACTTTTCATTATATCTATCTATCTATCTATCAATATATATATATACTTTTCAGTATATATGTATATCTATATATATTAGTTTCCATTGACAAAGAAATCTTTCCCTCAAATAATGTAGCCAATCAGCGTGAAGTATATATATATATATATATTATATATATATATATATATATATATATATATATATATTAGATGAATGCCATTTCAGAAAATGGCAGTTTGGGTTGCATAAAAAGTTTACTTTTTATGCTGATTTTTGGGAGTGACAGCTGTCAGGAACTTGAGTTGTGTTTTTAGCCAGGATTGATGTCCCAAGTCAAACTTGGTAAACACAGAAAAAGGCTTCATCAATTCTCAGAGAGAGAGAGACAGACATACAGACAGATACACATACAGAAAGACAGACAGACAGAGAGAAATAATTTTTACTTAATTTGAATGCTTGAAGTACTACATTTTAATGCAACATACACATATGTACATATATATTTGTTTACATATATATATATACGCATAGGTAAATCATGGACTGCTATTGACAGGTTATCGATCAAATAGAAATCTGATCTCTTTGATAGAATAAAATCGGAATACTTTCAAGCTGTAGTCATGTTAGTACTACTTTATATATCAGTTGGAGTCAAAACAAAGCACTTGGAGAAAAAGCTAGATGGAAACAAAATAAGGAAACTGTTTTGAATGAATTCTAGAAACAGTATTGTACAAAACAGCAGTTGCACAGCATATTATCTCCCATCTAGAAAGACAAACAAGACATGCTGAGCACGGCTTGAAAAGTATTGGGGAACTCATAAGCAACGTTTTTCAATGGATTCCTACACATGGACACACCAGTGTAGCCTGAGCCACAACATCTCACATTCATCAGCTCTATTCAGAAACTGGATACCATCTAGAATATTTACTAAGTGCAATGACCAAGAGGAAGGGATGGGGAGAGAAATAGTCTAAGGAATCAGATGATAATGATATATATGTGGATATACATACATATATACATATATATATATATATATATATACACATTTATTGGGATGATCTTTCTTTTTCTCTCTTTCTCTCACTCTCTCTCTCTCCTCTCTCCTTATATATATATATATATATATATATATATATATATATATATATTATATAATATAATATACCAAGTGTGTTGGTAGATCCTTGCGGAGAGAAAAAAAAAACAGCAGAATGTTTGATTGTAAAATATACTACAAACATCAACCAGAAGAAAATAATTTTTGAAAAAAAGAAAGGACCAAGATATTCGTACCAACAAAAAATAATCTATTGGTACAGTATTTGGCCAAAAGAAAAAACAATTTATATGTATATATAAGATATATATATATTTATATAACCACTAGGAGAAAGCTAATAAGTAAAAGTACTCGATACCTAAGTAGAGCCAATAATAAAGATAATCTAATGAGTCAGACGAACCTACTATTAGTTTCACATAAAGTATATATATATATATATATATATATATATATAATTTAGGATAGCATAGAAGCAGAGTCAAAGGTGTTTGCTGACTATCAGTTTTTCACCTATACAATCATTAAACCAAGTTCCATAGTCCATAGGTGAGAAACTGATAGTCACTAACCACCATTATCTCTGTGTATCCTAACTTAGATTTACATATATGCTATCGCTGTTATTGAGCAAACTTCATTATCAATATATATATATACATGCAGACACACATACAAACACACAAACACACACACACACACACACACACATATATATATATTATGTTTCATATATTTATAAGTAGAAAGGGCTAAATATCATTGATAGAGTTTGTATCAATATCATGGTGGATAGTTATTTATACACACACACACACAAGAGGATTGGCGAACGAAAGTTCATTCGGGTCTCGAACCCGGCCAGAGGTAGCTGTTAAACGGTATAACCACACTGATGAGAGGTGATACCTCGACACACGTATCTGTGGATTACTTTATTATATATGCTCCCAAATTTGATCGAGCACTTTAATTAGAAGTGATTTAATTGCAAAATTCACCGTATTTGGCGCATAGCTAAGCCTCGCTTTGTTTACATAAGTCTGAGGCCTTTAGTGAATTCATTTCCGCTTTGAAATGTAGCGATTAAATATTCTCCCATATTTGACAGCTGCCTATGGCTGTACGAGTAAGAGGATTGGCGAACGAAAGTTCATTCGGGTCTCGAACCCGGCCAGAGGTAGCTGTTAAATGGTATAACCACTCTGATGAGAGGTGATACCTCGAAACACGTGTCTGTGGATTACTTATTATATATATATATATATATATATATATATATATATATATTATATTTGTGTGTGTGTGTGTGTTAATCTAAACTCCCTTGCTGTTCAACTTATACTGACTATATATTCTTTTTTTTTCATTACTCAGACAACATACCCTATAGACGGGTAAGACCCATTCCCTAAAAAAGGGTTGTTCAGGGTATGTGTTGAGGCTTCAGCTCTGGAGATCTGAAAAATGTGAAGTCTCCCCTTTATTGCCATTACATTCAGGTCTACCAAATAGATCAAATTGATCTGTTTGAAAATTATTAGAATTAGATAAGAATACTTTAAATCTTATAACTTTGTGCAAATTATTTGTATTAAGTATGGTTATTTGAAGCTAACAAAAAGTA
>CM042149.1:4163837-4183837 GCA_023376005.1 Doryteuthis pealeii | reverse complement strand
TTGTTTGTTTTGTTTTACGGCATACCAACCTCAGTGGGTCATTTAATGCCGATAAAGTTTTGAAATAAATCAATTCTTAATGGATAATACAATTTTTTTATAAATACATTTTTCTATTTAACCCATTGTAACACTATGTGTTTATGGGTTGATTGGCGACCTATTAATTAAGTACTAATTAATTAAAACTACCCTAATTATTAATTATGGTGGTTGTTTAAAAGTAAAAGTAAAATAAGAAAAACAATAATAATAATAATAATTGTTTATATTAAAAATATAAATTCATCTAAGCAGAATTTTTCACCTAGACAAAGAGATTCCTTAAATTATGGAATTTGATATACATCATCGGAATTTTAAATTTCACAAAATGAAATAATAAATTTAATAAATGAGATTCCAATTTTTGTAAAAGTTCGGCAACAATGTCAAAAACTTAGATAAATAAAACAATGGTTGGCCTTGACTCCAAATGGAAAGATACAAGCTAGGCTGGCACAAGGCAATTTAGACACGTAGGCAATAGTATCGAGTGGCTGGCCAATCAGAGACATATGTTAGGGGTGGGGAGGTCTGGATCCCATAAATCACAGACCGACAAGCGATAGAAGAAAGAGAGCGAGAGAGCGGGAGAGACCGGGACAGAACGAAGACCGGAGAAGAGAGCTTGCCATGGCTCTGGGCCCTTGTTAAAACTTTACCGATACACTTTGATGCCTTGCCACTCGGTACAGAATTGATAACTTAGCCAAAAACTAGCTGTAGATCGCCAATCAGCTGACAAGAAATCACCTCGCTCCTTTGTAAAATAAATGTATATAAGTTGTACATAAGCATAAAAAAAGGCGTTGTGTTCAATTGTTTTGTTGATCCGTTGACAGCTTTTGGTTATTTAATCTTATTTCAGCCGAGTTGGTAAAAGGAACGAAACCAGCTCTTTTTCAGCCTTCCTGTAAATCAACAGACAACATAAGAACGGGAGGTTGGAAACGGGCGGTTTCGACGACTGTAATTCTGTGCCGGAGCATCGTTCTCTATAAAAAACATCTATAACATACATCGCATACATACATAACATACATACATTGAGGACGTGCCCCAGCACAGATTATTATATTGAGCTGGAGCATCTATAACATACATACATACATAACATCTATACCTTGAGACAGTGCCCCAGTTCATAGTATTATACCATAGATGGGACCCTAACAGGTACTGCCACTCCGGGTCAGAGTGGACCAGGGAGCAATGGTGATGAAGGGGTGCTCCACATTCCCAAAACCTCCAAAACTGGAACCTCACCATCAGATAGAGTTTAACATCATTCCCATGACATGTAGACCCGCAGCCACCGCCTTCTAGCACCCATATGGTAAAAAATAGGTGCTAGGCTTGACGTGACCTGCCGATTGATGGCAGGGCCTCTCCGACCGCCCGTCTAGCCCAAGATAGGGCCAAAGTGGATAATTGCATATCATGAACTGTCATCCACCTCGGCTCTACCTTAAGCATCATGGGTCGCCACCTACGGCCAACAAGGTGGCCCCATTAAAGGGAGTCCTTACCCCTCTGCAGAGGTGCAGTCGGGGCATTCTAACGCCCCAGCCGACAGGGCGCATAGTATACTGAATGATGTTAAACTGCATCTGTGGTGAACTACCAATTCTGGAGCTCTAGAGAGTGGTAGAAATACCTTTTCATTGCCATTACTGATGTGGAGTGGTAATACCTTTTTGGGTCCCATCTAATGAGTTAGAATAATTTAAAAATAAAGTTTTTAAAAATGTTTTTAAAAAAAAAACCAACACAAAACACATACTAACAGAATGTAGCAACCTAAAACAAAATACGAAAAATAACTACCAAACAACAAATCTAAAACAGATATTCTACTAAATAAACCAGAAAAACTACTTGGATACATAAAAGAAGCATACATCTACAACAAAATCTAAAAATCTTCCAAAAAAATGAAACACAAAAATATATGTTAACAAAAACATCTAAAAGTTTCATTCACAAAAGAAAATATGTCAAAAAAAAAAACGTTTAGAAAATTAAACATTATCACCAATTCATTTCAAAAACGTAGTCAGCATTAAATGACCCATTTAGGTTGATATGCCGTAAAACAAGAAATAATCAAATCATTAAAAAAAAAGTTTTAAATTTTTTTAATATCCAACAAGAATGAATAAAACAAAACTTCTCTGGCATAAAATAACCCAAAATTTGACATGCCGTAAAATCCAACCCCCAATGAAATAGATGTATTATAGTCAAAAAAAATAATTTCTACTTGTCTTCCACTGGCTTTTTTTTCTTCCTCGTCGAGTATATCAAATGATGTTTTATTTTTATCGTTATGTAATTTTAATGTCTTCTATCTTTGGAGATCATACAACAGAGCAAAATTATTTCTTAATTTAATCATGAAATTTCTATTAATTTTGATAATTGTTTCCTTTCAGTTGACCAGATGTGTTCGGCTAATACCAGAAGTTCTCAGTTGTATTTTTGACTCACCTGGGGACATGATCATATATAGAATCAATTTAATCAGATGTAATATGTTACGTTGATGAAACGCACTTTCTTGTGCACTGCAGATTTAAGTGCGTCATCTAAACTTATCTGAATTAAGATCAGTTCAGATAAGGCACAAACAAGGCAAATAAATACCTTTTATTTATAGAGTCATGGGTAGAATCTAGAATGTTATCGAACTCTATCTGTGTTACGTCTTTTGTTATTAATTAAGGGATTATATTCTAACTATCGTGTGGACATAATCCTATTTCAATTAAAAATTAAAAGATTTCAGATATAGTAAATTAACCTGTTGGCTGGTTGACAGTTCCAGGGAAGGACTAAAAGTGTCTGCAATTTAAGATTACAGTGCTGATTAAAAGAAACTATTCCCCTATGGTAAAAGTAAAACTCAGTTTGTTATATCTTATGAAGAAGCTGTAAGTATTTTTCAACATACTTTCAGAAGTATCACCTATGTATCTGTTTGGTCAGTAAAATACATCTATTTCTATGTATAGAGTTAAATGAAGGAGAGCCTTTCTGTGATTTGACATAGCAATCACAGGAGGCACACAATAGTTTTGGCACTCATATTCAACAGACACCTACCAACCAGTTTCACAGCAAGTCAACCAGAAATTATTTCTATGCATGGGGTTAAGTGAGGGAGAGTCTTTCTGCAACTGTATATAGCAATCATGTGGTGCACCCGGTAGTTTTGGTGCCAATATTCAATACAGACACCTGGGACAGTTCTACAGCAAGTCAACCGGAATTTATCACAAAGATTATTGACTCAAAAAGAAGATACCAGATATCCTTAATTTCTCTCTCCATCAGACTGGTAGGTCTCTCAAACTTGACTCCATATATAGGAAGAACATTTATATTGTTAAGTCCTTGTTTTGTTTAGAATTGAACTAAGTTTTAATCATTTCATGAGTTGTTGTTAACCTTAGAATAAATTCAAACACAATATGTCCTTTAGGACTGTAGTGTGTAGAGTAGTTCGACGGACTAGATATTGGACCTGGACGCCCTTGTACAGTCACCGGCAATAATAGATTCAATCATGCACGTGCGGGGCATGGGAGGGAAATAATATAAGCAGGCTTCCTCCCCGAAGCCAGCAGTTCATGTTTCATCGTCGAACTCTTTACATAGTGTAAGTTGCACAGACTTCTTAAATACATGGAAAGTCAACTTAAACCTATGATAAAATTAGCATAGGCTGAAAAAAAAATGGAAGATGTTTGAGTATCCCTGCTTCAAGAATATAAATAATGGTATTCTTCTGGCAAATAAGGATGTATCTTAATTATCATCATCAGGTCATGCCAATGGCAATGATTTCCATGATTCTTCCTTGTCACCTTATAACTCATATTTCAGGATTTTTAATGGATTAATAATATTGGTAGTTTTGCGATGAATCTAACTCAACTAGACTATAATAGAGAAACCTTTAATAAATAAGTTGCTAATCAAGATTAAATAATGACTATTTCATAATAATTGAGAATATAACTTAAATAAGTATTAATAATAGAATGGTGGTATTTGGTCACAATCAGAATTTTAATTTTTTCTTTTTAAGACAATTTTAATTATTTTCCTTTTTTTTTTAACAAAAGAAAAAATCATTTACTTATTAATTCAAATTTTTGTTAAATTTGTAAAAGTTTTGTTTTGGAGACAAAGTGAAATAACAAAAAAAAAAAAACAGAAAGAATTAATCTACATGTTTAGACATTGGAATTTCATTCCGATTAATTTTTATTTACCAAGGATTTTGCCATCTAATTGCAAAACCAAAAATACACTTGTTATGTTATGGTTATGATGATGGTGATTGAAACATTAACTTTTTTTTTTAAATGAAGTTATAAAGTTTACAAAAATTTTATCTTGTATTTTTAAAATTTTTAATTTTTTTATAATTCAAAATGGAATCATAGCTTTTGCTAACCCTGAATTTCTAGTATAACTAGGATTTTTTTTGGTTATTTCCCATAGCTCCAACATAAACAAAGGAAAACCACTCTTGACTAATAAACTATCTATTTATTTATTGATCTACTTGGAAAAAAGTAGATATGGTTAGTTTAAAGGGAGAATAAATAAATAATTTATCAGTCAAGAGTGGTTACCCCTTTGTTTATGTTGGAGTTATAGGAAATAACCTTCTTTTTTTTTGTAGCGGTGGGAGGTTATTTGGAAAAGTAACCGGAGAATTAGAATTAGACAAAGGTAGAAATTGAATGCCGACTTTAAAGTAGAATGTCTTTCAAGTCAGAAATGACCTTTTTACAGTTTTTCATTGAGGGGTGGAGAAAAAATTATTTTTGGTTAAAAATGAGACCGTCCAAATCGTCCAAGATGAAATGCAAAAATGTAAATCCTGATCATCTGGTGTTGCTTATCAGCCGAATTCTTATTTCTCATGAGTGTCGCCAATTCAGCTAAATAATGAACCATTCCGTTTGTATTATAAAGAAAGAAAGGGGAGAAATAGGACATGCTACACAGAAAAATATTATAAGAAAGGAAGTTAGACAGAAAGAAAGAAAGAAAGAGAGTGGATGAATGATAGAGTGAGAGGGTGAGCGCGTAGAAGCGATAACACAAATCTGTTCCAATCGAATATAATGAAAAGATGAAAAGAAGGAAAGAAAGGATGAAAAAAATTAGTGATAGTTAAATCAAGATTATTATACTTTTTACATATTGAACTATTTAGGAATAGCTCTTAAGTAAACATATCAAAAGTTGTAATGCAAAGATCTATTAAAAGATCATCACTTTAAAAAATGAAGTAAAATATTTACTTGGTGGACAGTGGTTGTCAAATGCTTGTATCTGGTGCCCAAGTTTTTAATCACTGGTTTAGGATATCAATTTGCATTTCACATAGCACTAATACCCTTTGGAAAGGTATGTATCCAACTATTCACCCTCCATCTATGGGTAAATAGTAGGGCAGACTGAGCTCTCTAACCTTGTGGAAATTCCTTGGCACAGCATCCAGTAGTGGTTTAACTTTGGTATAACAATTGGTCTAGAAGATAGAAAACTTTGAATTCAAACTTAGTAAACTTCACCAAAAAAATGATATTGTGTCACATCCTGCTTGTACGGTGGTGTTAGGTAAATACTTATATACAATAGGAAAGACAATATTACAACACACTAAATAAATCAATTAAAATGTTACATGAAAAAGTGTAGTTATTCATTGGAAGAGTAACTGAATGACTTCATCATTTAAGCTAAATAAGACATTTATCAAAGCAAAAATAAATAATGGTGAATTTTACTGATTTTTCCTGTGAAGTAAAAGAATATAATTGAAGTTTTAAACTGAATGAGTGCATTTTTTTAATAAGAAAATTGTGGAAGAGTTCAATTTTTTTCCCCAGTAGTGTAGTGAAATTCAAATTTTTTGCAAGTGAAAATTTCAAGGAATATTCATCCATTTACAACAAATATATTCTCAATAACTCTCAAAATAAATAAATTGTAGCAAGTGTTCGAAATATGTCTGACTAATCAGCGCAGGGCAGCATCGTCACTTATGTTATTAACTGGTTTCATAGGGGGGTTTCGGGTCTTTCAACATAATACCCCCCTCCACCAGGCAGACCCTGCTAGAGTTAATCAAACTTTAACTCACTGCCTTTTTGTTCTATGCCAACAGAAAAATGGCTTTATATAGTCATCGGTCTCTTTACATCTGGTTGGTTAATTCTACAGCCAATCATCGTTTAGAGTAGTTTTTATAATCAGGATCGCGTGGCTTAGACATTTTTTTAAAATAATATATTGGCATAGCTGGGATGATACTATTGGAGCAAAGCTCAATGGAGAAGTAAAAAAAAACAAAAAAACAAAAAACATTGCATGGATATGTGAGACAGAAAGGAATGTAAGTAGTAACAATTGAGAAGCCTTGTTTTCAAATAATGTCTTTTTCCCCTTTTTTTTTCTTTTACAAAAATAGCAATATACACACTATTCCATATTCAATCTGGTAGAAATTGATTACGGATTTTAATTTTAATTTTTTTTTTTCAATGCATATATTTATTTATAATTGTAGGAAAAACTATGTAAGTGTAAAATGTTCTTTGAAAGTATAAATCAGCACTTCATGTTAGACTTGGCTACAGTGAATGTGTGTGTAGAAATACCAAATGATGAAACAATTAATCCCATTCACATTTCAAATAGAGAATTAAAGATTTATTTAATTTAATGGCATGTAAAACCACTTGGGTTATACTAAGAGATTATAGAATTGCATTCATTTTTAATTTTTTGGATAGTTATTTCTTAAGAATAAGTTTTTTCTATTTTTTTAAATTTTTGCACACCATCCTATTAAATAAAGATATTTTTTTTTAAATCTCTTTAACCCAATGTGTTGCATAATTTTATGGTGGCATAGGACTTTTGACAAGCCCTGTAGCGAGAGCTCTGAGGGAATGGAAAAATACCAATGATGGTTACTGGCCCCAACTAACCTCAGAGGTGAGAATATTGCGAGTCATGTGAGAACTAGTTAGGTAATCAGTTCCAGCTAGAATGTGACGCAGCACAGACATGTGACTGTGGCTGGCTCACTCTGCGCGATGAGTTAGAACAGGCAAATAAAATCTTTGATCAAAGTAACAGGCCTTATTAATTAATTATACATGACTTAGTTAGGAAATGAAGAACCAACAAGAGAAGACTAGACAAAGAAGTAAAGCAAGAACTTAGACGTAAACGATCATGGCCGGAATAGAAAGAGAAGAAGGAAACAAAAACATGGCGACTCGAATGAAGAACAAGCAAGTAAGTTATCTATCTGACTATCTGTCTGTTACTCTCTCTAAATTCTCTACTCTCTCTCTGTTACACAAAAGAACTCTTGTTGATGTACCCGACAAGAAAGGGGTATGTAACAAAAGATGAGACTCTATTAATACCGGTCAGAGTAGATCTGGGAGTAATGGCAATGATTCAGTTAACATCAATAATCTTAAGTGACTAAAATACAAAATCATTTGAGACAATAATACACAACATTGATAATCTCAGAACTAGAGAAAGTTTATTAATAGCTAAATTAGATCCTAGTATAAACAATAGATTAGAATTAAACACTGAATATATAATTAATTAAAATACACGTTCCATATATAGTATATAGTATATAGTATATATAGTATGTATATTTTACACATATTTATACATATAACAAATAAATAAAAATAAATAAATACATGAATATATAAATAGATGAAAATAATAAAATTGAAATTGAATGAACAACGGCTATTATGACTATCATGACCTTCCGCATGGCGTTAAAGAAAAGAACGCCAAGAGACACGTGTTTATAACATAAAAAATAAATTAATAAAATAACGAAAAATGCTTCCATTTCTGAAAACTGTCTCTGAATATAAAGTTTACTTTAAAATCGATAAGACTAAAAACATAATTTTGTTTTTATTTTATATGCATTGTAATTGCCTTCCAATCATTGATATATAATAACATACTTAACAATGCTTCAAGCAAATTACCAATTACTAAAATCATTCAAATTTTAAAAAGCAAAGAAAAAAGTAAGAATATTTGAAAAAAAAAGAAAAGAAAAAAAAGGTAAGAATATAAGCTAAAAGTTTAAAAAAGATAATATAATAATCATCTACATAGAATTATTTTACAACAATTTGATGCTCATTTTTAAATTAGATCAGTGTCATATGTATATGTGAATAAACCTTATTGATTTTATGCAAGAAACTTACATTACAAATTAGCGTAATGACTGGAATTCAAAGTTTCACAAGAATTGTATTATTAGTACATTATATATATTTCCTAAAATTTACAAAAAATAAAGAGCATCAACATTAGAATGAGAAATTTTGAAATTAAAAACTTAACAGATTTTTGGCAAAGGAACCAATACATTTTGTTTCAATAATTAAATATAATTTATAAAATAAATCCTACATTGTGCAAAAAGCAATTTAGATTTATTTTCACTGTTTAATCATTTCAACATAATTTCACATGCAACATAAGTTTTTTTTTTCTCCATTTGTGAAGCAAATTTTAAAATAAAAATACAGTCAACACCAAAAATATTCGGCCAAGGAAATGCAAATACAATTTGTGATATTTGTTTCAATCTATCAATATCAATAAGTGGGTCTTTGGGTTGGTGTGCATACTGTAAAAGGAGTTGCTCTACAGACAGGGTTGAATATGTAACAGAGGATATTACAAAGTGGAATCTTGTTGCCCTGTATCTGCTCTTGGGATTAAATGGTACCTGGCATCTAGAATAGCAAGACTAAAAAGAACCTGGTCAGACGTTAGACTGCCACTGTGCTATTTTTCCATTGAACCCACTGATAGCTATTTCATACTCTGTAAACTAACACCTTACGCATCTTTAGTCCAACAATAGATGTTAGTATAAAATGGTATTTTTAATGTTTAATTCTTTAGATATTTAATATGTAGAAATATATATGCAAATAAACATGCAATGAATACCTAAGAGTTATGAAACCCAGGGTCACAAAATTACTTTCTTGCAATATATATATATATATATATATATATAATATATATATAATGCTCTAAATTTGGTAACTGGTAATTAATTAACTACTAAGCAAATTCATTTCTCCGGAAATTTGATCTCTCAGTGACCGAATGATACATACATTCCTATGTATTTAATAGTTTAAAAACACCAGTCCCGCATCAGCTGTCAGTGGGTGAGGGATAAGATATCGGACTACCATGCGGTCAGTCTGAACCCTACCAAGGATAGTTGTGTCTAGCCACACTGAAGAGGCATGATATGCCAAAACACGTGTCTGTGGATGACTTATTAATATATATATATATATATATATATATATATATATATATATAAAAGCATTCATAAAGAACCCAACTCCAAGAGGTTTTTTTCATAGAACAGATGGACTCACTACTTCTAATACACTCCTCTAACCGGATTATAATAGCATGTCAAACCCTAAAAAAATCTTTCAATTTTAATAATTCTTTAATAATGCTTTCAAAAAATCTCTCTAAAAACAATTTCTTCAAACAAGAAATTTTCTCCTGATGATGACCTAAAGTCAAAAACTAGTTGAGAAGAAATAACATATAAGAAATGTTCCTGTTTTGTCTATCACTTTTTGTTCATACTATATATATATATATATATATATATATATATATATATATATATATATGTATATATGTATATATACATTTTTTAAAATTAATTTTTTTTTTTTTTTTTGAGAATTAAAATTTTTCAGTTATGCAATTCAAATAATCTGATCTTCCATCTGATGAGACTGGATTTTGGGGAGCTATATTAAATCAACTTAGATTTATATAGGCCCCAATTTTGGTTGAAATAAATTTATTATGGAATTACGGTGTTGAGTTTTACCTTCCTTTCTAAGATAAATATTGCTCTGTATATAATCTAAAAAGTTTATTATACATTGAGCTCTCTTTAGTGATTTAAATATTCACTGTATTTATACATACTGGATCATACAATAATAATACAGTGTGTCTTAGAAATCACATATAGAATCATCCCTCACTACCAAGTTTTGGATACCTCATATATATATATATATATATATATATATATATATATATATATAATGCCAGTGCTCTTATTATCTAGATTTTAGATAGATTACCTATCTATCTAGAATCATTCTCTTCATCCAGTTTTTTTACTGAGAGAGATTTAATTTGTGAATATCTTAGAGATAAATTTAAGAATATAGGTAAAAAACAATGGTAATACATTTATAATGATTAAGTAAAGTCGTCGGGGTGGCCTAAAGTTGGTATCAGCCAATCAGCGAGGAAGTCTATCCCCTTTTCACAAGCGCTAGACGAAGGAGAGGGTTTTTGCGTATGAGGTGGAGCGCCACATCTACCATCAGCTCCTTACTTTACCACACAGATTCCTGTGCTACTCATACACTGAGTTGGCGAGGGTCGGTATCAAACTAGGAACCTTGTGGTTTCTAGCCGAACACTCTACCAACTGAGCTAACCCGACCCTTTGCCTAATAACCACTATATATTCAAAATTAATATCAAGTTGTTAAGACTTTCAAACAATGACCACTTTGCTATGCAGAAGGAAATATTAAAAGACATTTTAAACTGGAAACTAGTTGTTGTGCTGTCATATAAACTTCAGAAAAGTCTTAGCATACTAAAGGATATTTGAATCAAAGGAGCCAACCATATGAGACTTGTATAGTTCAAGGCCAAACAATAAGAACATGTGACATTTGTTCACCTCCACCTGGAGTGACGAGGGTTTACAAAATAATCTTTAATATGAATAGATAATCTATTTTGTCAGCTTATAAGCTGAAAGCAGATTGACATTTATGTTTAGAATGATCCACGGATTTTATTCACCAAAAAAACAAATGCTATATTTACTCCCACAGAACTTGCATAATATTATTATAAAAAAATATTCTATTATATTAAATATCTTTCTTTGGGCTTAAATGTATAAATTTAATGTTTCATAAAAAAGAAAATTGTGAAACCTCAATTCATATTTTAGCATGAATAATATTGATAAAGATGTCAAAAAGGAATTACTTATGGATGAGCAATTCTAACAATGATCAGATGAGTATCTGTGCACCCTTTCTATGATCAGTGTAGTATCTGTGCAGTTAGTCAAGGTTTAAAGTTTTTGCCCAGGAGGGTACTTTTGTATGAGGGTAATCCCAAAGTTAAAGTCTCTATAATATTTAGAAATCACAGAAACGTTTATTGTCAGTGATGTTTGCATTATTTTAAAGTTTGAACATGTAACACTTTTTCTACATAATTGTCATTTTGCTTGATGCATTTTTTTAGACATTGTGACAGTTTTTGTATGACCATTTTATACTAGCTTGCTGCCATGCTGTTGAGGAAGTGTTGAACCTTGTCCTTGTTACACACTCCTTACATAACTTTCAGGTGATTTTAATATTCATGCATGACTCACCATACACTTCCATTAATTGATGATTTTCAATTGGTTTAATGTCTTTTACATTTTAATACCAAATAACTACGAATTTCACACCTGACAGTAGCCTCAATCGGGAGCACCATAAAAAATTACTGCCAACCCAAGACTGAGCATGACAGCAAGGCACATACAGTGGCAGGAGCAGGTGCATGCACAACAAATGCATCAGTGTTGCCTATAGCTGCACAGACAGTTGCCCTTTGTCCCCAGTGCTTTGGACACCTTATTTTTCAGATTACCCTCGTATCTCTGAAATCTAAATTCGGTCTAGGAACAAATATTAATTCCTGGCATTTCTTTCTAGGATCAGTGTAGTATCTGTGCACTCTGTCTAACTTATTATTTCACAAGAAAATTGTACCTTGACTACTTGGTGCCAGGCCAGCGATCTGATTAATTATTATTAATGTATTAATCTAAGATATATTGATATATCAAGGTTATTATTATTATTAGCAAAGTACAAAAAAAATTAAACAATTATCAATGGAACAGCATTCTAGCCTAGATTCAGAATATCTGTACATTCTGTTGGTCCTCAAAGAGTTACTTTCCACCCTAAAGTCCAACCCCTCCTCATCATGGAAGGCTGATGTAAACATGGCAGTATCAGAACTATGCTGTCAGGAACTTAAATTTCCTGATAGGGTCACTCAAGATGGACAAGTCTGGCACCAAGTGGTATGAGGGCCAGCACCCAAACAAAGGGGTTCTGGTGAATATTTCAACTGATGGTTATTTTTGTTCCTCTTGTTCCTGTGTCTGCTGGATAATCTGTGGCAAACAAGAGTGCTTGTGGGGACCGCTTGCATATTTCCAATTCCCATGATACTCCATCTTTCATGTTTGACCTGATGGATTCAATGGATGAAGCCAGCTAAATCCATCCCAAGTGAATGCTGTCACAAAATAAGACAAGACAAGAAAGTGTCACTCTCTGGTCTTCTGTGAACACTAACTTAATATGTTTAAGTTATTTTACTTTGCCTTTCAAATGAGCTATCAGTCTGGCTTAGAATATATACTGACTGTATCTACAAGAGAGAAGTAAGAATCCTCCCAAAAAGTGATACCCTGGGTATGAGATTAAACTATCTGATGGTGAAGCACCAGTTTTGGAGCTCGGGGGGCATGGAGTACTCATTTCTTTTCCATTACTCCCAGATCCACACTGATCTGGAGTGGAAGTACCTATTAGGGTCACATCTATGGGTCAAATAGATTTTTTTAAATAATTATTTGTATTAGATAGGAATATTTGACATCATATAAAAAAATCTGTAAAGAATCTACACATTACATATAAATATAAATGTATAATGTACACAATTCCCTCATCTCTGGCTATTAAAATAGTCTTAGCGGGGTTAGCATGCATAAAATAATCCTACATGGGTTGACATGTTGTTGGAATAAATAAATAAGAAAATAAATCTGCCATTCAATTAACCTAACTGAAACACATGCATACAACATAAAGAAAGAAACAAGCAAAAATTCCAAATTTCTGTGTACAAATAGAACTGAGAACAAACTGCTCAATAAAATCTAACCCCATGAAGATGACACCTCGGAGTGCCAAAAGTACTTGGGAATATTAGGGTGCATTCATTAAAAAATTCCACAATAATGTTAAAAGATTAGCCTGTCATATCAAAAATATTCTTTTTAAATACTCAGACAGAAGACATCTGTCATTTTTAATATTGTCTCTATGAAAGAAAAATGTTGTATGTATATATATATATATATATATATATATATATATATAGGGTGTGAACGGCGAATTATCACTATTTTATATTATCAATTTTGCATACTGTGTGTGAGGAAAGGAAAGGAACACCATGACACAGTACATTTTTCCAGAAATTTGGAAATGGCATGCTATACTGCTTGGGGTTCATGCCAGAATCTCTAATAAAAGGATTTCTTATTGTTTGGGTATCAATCTAAGCACAGTGCAGAGGATTCAAAAAAAGTTGAATAAGTCCAACGGTGATTACAAAGACACAGTAGCTCAGAAGCCTTACTCTGATTATTCTGATAGGAAAAGAAATTACAAATTAGTTGGTTAGATCCAGTCCATAATTGACAACAATCCCAGCAAGTCAATCAAATCCATAGCCAGGGACATGGGACTGACTGAGTATCTTAACAGGGAGCTAATTCATAGATATTCATGATTTCTCATACATTGTATTAATTATTTATTATTCTATGTTACCCTCACCCTTGAACCTGCAGCCAAGAAATGACTGTCACTTAGAACTGTCTTAGATTGTTAACTATTGGTTAGTGGAACAGGCAAACACCTACTCAACTTAGTGGACTGTTCCTGGCAGTAGTGGCAACACATATTTAATCTGTTACAGTTTGTTCATTAACACTGGAACTTGTAAATAAAGCTATAACAGTGAACACTTTGACTCTTATTACATTGGGTTGGTTTATTTGTTTGGAATAGGTTGGTTGTTTTTTTTAATGGCATATCAACCCTTTTCAGGTCATTTAATGACGAATCAAGTCATTTTGATAAACAAAGTACTCAGGTTGCTTACAGTACCTGCTGTTACTTAAGTGGTCACCCAATTAAGTATTGAGCAGGCTCATCGCTGCTTACCTTCGGTGATCTAATGGGATCCAGTGTTGTTAGTTGCATCTTTATGCAGATGAGTTGCAACTCTGAATCTTGTGACAGGATATGAAAATACAGTCATGCACACCTACTTACAAGTCTTCTTACTATGTTCGGTCAGGAATTTAATTGGTTGGTTGGTTGGTTGGTTGGACTGGGTTCTTTAATCTTGGTTATGCACCTAGTCTAGGAGAAGAAAAACTCTGAATTCAAACCTGTTAAGAAATTGGCCTTGTGTCACATCCTACTCATGGCAAAGGGGCTTGGTAAAAATAATTTTTATCACATACTATGAAGCACAAAAGAAAAGACTGTACTGGAGTGCTTTTCAACAAACTCAACCGAACTTTCTTTGTTTTTTTCTCAGTTGAGAAAAATTTCTTTTTCTAAACACTTCACTCTCTCTTCCAAATATATATATATATATATATATATATATATATATATATATATGTGTGTGTGTGTGTGTGTGTGTGTGTGTGTATGAATGTGTGTATCTTTTGAAGAGAGAAAATGACTCAAGCAAGTCAAAATTCTTTGAATAGACATTATTATTGATACATATATGTGTATATATATATACATATATGCATATATATATTGAATAGTCTGGGATATTATTCATATATATATATATATATATATATATATATATATATCAATAATAACGTCTTCGACTATTCAAAGAATTTGTGCTAAGATTGTATATTGGAGTCATTCTTCTCAAAAAGCAAATATTTACCAGCCTTGTGTGGATGGCATCAAGTTTGGAATCTTGTAACCTTTTGCAAAGTAAAATGCCCCCTAGTTTTAATATTTCAGGAGCCATAATGTTTGCCTTTGATTAAAGTATGACAAAGAAGAAGAAAAAAGCATGAGCAAATATTTTTTTCAGACATTGTGATTTTCTTTTTTGTGTGTAGGAAACAAGCAAAAGTCTCACTATTTGGATCATCATTTTTTTGCTAAACTGACAAAAGGAGAAAAAAGGGGAAAAAAAGAAAAAGAAAAAGGAAAAAAGAAAAAAGAAAAAAGAAAGAAAGAAAAAAAGAAAGAAAGGAATTCTTTTTTGCTTTGTATTTTTTATTTGTGATGATGATTGATTATTTTCTCTCTTTCTCTTTTATTATTTTGTTATTTTATCTTTATATTCTTATATTCCTTTATTCTTTTATTCCTTTATTGTTTTATTCTTTTATTTGTTCTCTCTCTCTCTCTCTCTCCTCTCTCTCTCTCTCTCTCTCTCTCTCTCTCTCTCTCTCTCTCTCTCTCTCTCTACTGAACCTATTACTAAACGCACTAAAAATTGACACAAAAGTAATTTTGTAGCAAGTCACAAAGGAATAAGAAATGAGGTTGCTCGAAATCATAGAATATAAGAAAAGTTTTCAAAGATTTTTTTAGTCATTTGGAAAAAACTTTCAGTATCTTCGTTCTTTAATGATTTTTTTTTTTTTTATTAAATAAAAGTTTGTTTTTGTTGATATTTTAAAAATATTCCATTTGGATAAGGAATTTTCTATTTAAGACAATGTTAGATAAGTAATCTTAGGGATCATTCCTGGCTACTGGTACCAGTATTGTATTAAACCAACTGAAGTTTAGGAGACCATGGAGGTATAAATTTAGTAGCATATAATCATGAAAAATAAAACTATATTCTCTTTTTTGGTGGCCAGCCCTGTTATTTCTTTTTAATTGGTGGCCAGCCCTTGATGTTTTTTTTTTTAATTGGTGGCCAGCCCTGTTTTTTTTTAATTGGTGCCAGCCCTGTTTTTTTTTTAATTGGTGGCCAGCCCTGTTTTTTTTTTTCTTTTAATTGGTGGCCAGCCCTGTTTTTTTTTATTGGTGGCCAGCCTTTTTTTTTAATGGTGGCCAGCCCTGTTTTTTTTTCAATTAGGATACTGGTCAGCTTGTTTTGGAGATACCATATTTGGTTTATATTTATTCCATGAAAATGTTTTACTGTAAAAAATTTAAATAAAATTGTTTTTTGTCAGGATGAGGGTCTCTCGTCAAGATAATATATCCTAATAACAATCAAGACACCTATAGTATTGCAAGATGTAACAATTAGTTTTATTAAAATACTTATTCCTATTTAATCTAAAAAAATAAATAAATAGGTTAGTAGCTGTTCTTCAAGTTATAGGTTTAGAATAATTACATGACAATAAAGTTTAGTTAGGACAAACGATCAAATTAACAACATATATTTTGTCATTATACAAGCTGTTAATGTAGTCATTTACGTCTTACCAATTCAAAATATGTGATGTAATTGTTAGTAATATTAGATAAGTAATTGTAGGGATTATTCCTGGCTACTGGTACCAGTATTGTATTAAAGTAACTGAATGTTAGGAGACCTTGCGAGGTATAAATCTAGTAGCATATAATCCTGAGAAACAAAACCCTATTCTCTTTTGACAAGAGCCCATGTGGTGTAATGGTTATTATTGTAAGAAATGAACACGTTCAAACCGAGTTCAAATCCTGGATGAGGCTGTTTGAATTTTATACAGTATTAATACCCTTGGGGAAGGTAGGCATCCAATTATCCTCTCTTGATTCTTGGTGTGTGGTGGACACAGGATTCCTAAATAGCGACATCTTTTTCAATTGGAGCTGTCATTATTATCATCAAACATTTACAGTGGATGCTGCTACTTCGATCTTATTTTAAATATTTCTTTTTCAATATTTTATTTTCCAAACAGCTCACAATCCATGTCATTTTAAAAGTAATGGGATGTTAAAATTTTGTTATTAATTATATTTTTACACCCATATGAATGTAAGAGGGTGAATGAGAGAAGAGTGAGTGAGTGAGTGAGTGAGTGAGAGAAGAGAGAGAGAGAGAGAGAGAGAGAGAGAGAGAGTGAGTAAGAGCAGAAGAAAGAGACATAAAGAGAGCTTTGGGTAAATAGTAGGACAGACTAGGTTTATTACTCTTGGTATGGCAACTGGTCTTGTTATGACAATTGGCCATCATATTGGGTGGTCCTCTAGATGGCATTAAGTATCTGCAATGAGCTGATGAAACTAAGTTTTTCCTGGACAGCCAGCACTGGTGTATCCATGTGTAAGAGTGCATAGGAGAACATTGCTCATGTGTTCACTATTATTTCTCCAGCAGTGCCCAGCATATTTTGCACATCTTTCTTGGATGTTCTGTGAAATAGAAGATAAATGGACATAGAATTGCTGTTTTCTTTCATGATGCTTCCAAAATATGTTCAAAACAATATGCAACCGCCTTGTGTAGTTCCCATCTAGATTTTGTGTTGTATACCTCTTTCCTTATTTCTTACCTCTATTCTTCTTCTTCCAGCATCTCTTCTAGCGTCTCTTCTAGCGTCTCTTCTAGCGTCTGGACTTCGTCTTGGGGACTTCATGTCTGGTCTTCCATTGGGGATTTCTCTTTATCAGAAGCCCTGTGTCATTGGTAGTTTTTAGATAATAACACAAGACTTCGATTTAACTTAGATCATATTTTATTCTGAAATCCCCACCAGACTACCTGAGCAGATTGAGTCGGAGTGTGCATAACATGACTTACCACCGTCGTGGTTTTTGGCCGATCTGACTAAAATCTGTTTCTAATCTAAACCGGAAGAGGGTCTTCTCCACCGATTCTCATGGTATCCACCAGAAGGAGGATTAGAATGAGGTCAAGCCTTGTCATTCAACCTTCAAGGCTGCCGGCTGAACTTATAACAGCCATTTTGGTTTCTACTCTACTGTACATAAATATTAGGAATCTAATAATTATGTAACATTTGCTCTAAGCATATCCTTAGAGGTCAAATAGTGTGTCCATACAGTAGTACTGACAAGCTTACAGCTTGGGTAAATTCACATTTTATTTTATCAGAGATATTGGATTTCTAAAGGATCGATAACTTGTTGATAAGCAGTCCATACAGAAAAAAATCATAAACATCTTTAAAGCACAAAATTTGCAGCTTTTTATTTATAAAATTTCTGACTGTTAGGTTAATAATTTAGTTGTAAAAAATTAATTTGCTAAGATCCCCACTGTGTCCTTATGCAAATATAGTTAAACAATTTTCATTCATTTTCTGTAATGATCTCTTGAAAAATTCAAAAACATCTTTAAAGCATAAATTTGTAGCCTTTTATCTATAAAATCTCCTAATGTTAGTTCATAGCTTTACTTGTAAAATCCCTTTTGCTAAGATCTCCTCAGTGTCATTATGCAAATATAAAGAATGCTAAATATTTAAACAGTTTTCATTCTTTTCTCTAATGACCACTTGAAACTGATGAAAAAACAACACTTTAAAGATGACCATCAATCATTGCCCATTTACATAATCACATCATCTCTTCTTTGGTCACTTCATCTTCATGGTGTAAATGACCTGTGGACTTTTGGGCTTGGCATTCTCTGCTCACAACCTGACTACCAAACGTCATGGTTTCCAAATAAATAAAATGCAAAATCTGTTAGTCACGTTGATGACCACAGCACAAAAACACAGCAAACCGGCTTCATTTCTTATGATTGGATTTCCTGGTAAAAATCGAATTGGAAATAAGTAATATTTCTTTTCTTCACTTGACTGTCTGGAAAGTGTTATTAAGTAGTTCAGTGTAGAATTAATACAATTTCTCTAAGGAAAAAAAAAAATGGCATGCATTAAAGATGAGTCGAAGTCTGGGCTGATATCTACTCCCAACTGAGCAGTAATGCTCAATACGAGCTGAAATGAAATAGACACTTTTTAATGAAAGAAACCCAGGATTTTTGTTTAAAAGTCTCTAAATTAATTCAAAGCTTGACAGTACGAAGGCTATAATACCTGAATAGGAAAGTATATAGATTAAAATCACGAAAAGAAGCATGGATTTTTGTTTAAAAGACTCAAGAGATTCAAGACAATTTTGTGTGTATTTTGTTATTTTTAGCTGCTGTAATGACTTTTGTATAAATTGTATTGCATTTTTTATTTATAGATTTTTATAGAGACATTTTTTTTTAGGTGAGATCTATAATATTTATAAGGAGTGTGCACTGTATAATTTTGTTGGCTAAACTAGGGCCATCTAAATTTTAAATTTTAAGTCTGTTCTAACTCCAATTTCATAGCCTTATCACTAAGAATGGTCTACTAATCTAGTCTGCTAACCATTACACAAAGTGGGGTGAATTTTGCCTAAGGAGTTGTTAATAGGCTAATACAGCTTAGATTAATATTAGTAAGAAACAAAGATTGGATCAGATGTGTCTACATTTACATTAAAAATAAACAGAATGTACAGAGATATTACCAACTCAAGAAAGCATCAGAACACATGGAAAAAATAAGTAAAGAGAACCTCAGAAGTACAAGAAAACTTAATGAAACCAAGCTCTGCCACAGAAATATCATAAAAGGAATAAATTAATGAGTTGGACTCCCATAAGAAACTCTGAAACCTTCTTGAATTATTGCCCCATATATTTGACCCTGCATCACATCCTACCCATGGTTAATGGGTTGGCAAAATACCTACTTGTAACCTTGTTATACATCCTACCCATGGTGAACGGGTTGGGTAAATACCTACCCTGGACAATTCTTAAAATGGACAAGGAAGGAACTTAGACAGATGGACTAATGGACAAGGAAATTGATGTTGATGCATATGGAGTTTATGAGCCCTTTTTCTTTATATTTCCAACTCAAGTCATTCAAAACATCTATTACCTTTGAA
>CM042149.1:4144618-4163737 GCA_023376005.1 Doryteuthis pealeii | reverse complement strand
CCAAAAAAAAAAAAAAGGAGAGAAAAAGAATGGTAAGGGGAATCAACAGGTATATGAAATATATAGAGCTTACATTCTTATTAAATGGAGATTGTGTGTTTTTCTGTCTGTAACCGAAACTATATTACTATACACAATCACAATCTTTTGTTATTTACATCACATTCCCATTTTTATTTAAACCTCGATTATTAATAAAATTTATTTTACATCATTAAGACTGTTTGACCATATCTACATACTGTATTTACGCGTACCCCACTTGTACGGGTCAGGCACAAAGTCCCTATAAACGTGGGACCCCCAAGCCGAAGCTATGGAGTGGCAGGTGAAAAATTGCGTCGATCCCGTCGGCATTCCCCCTCAAGGGGGGCCTCAGGCGCTGGGTAATAAACCAGCCTTTGCCCCTTTAAATAAGGGGCGGTGTTGCCTGGGGGGATGGCCCCTGGATCGACGTTTAATTATATCAATGGTCCAGAGGCCGAAGCCACTGTTGACCATATCAACATACTGATAAACATGTAATTGTATTTAAATATACAACAAAAGAGCAGTTTACAGTATGAATGGGAAGGCTATAATTGCATATTGATATTGAAAAAATTGGTTTTAATAAATATATGCTTATTATTATTGATTTCAAATTGTTTGGGTTTTTTTTTCTTTTGAATTGAGCAACAATCTTGGGGATAAATCTTAAAAGAATTCATTAAAAGAAGAATAACTGTAATTTTATTATTTACTTCCTATTTTAACTAAATAGTTAAATTAGGAAAAATTTTACCAATGAAATACGGGAAGTAATGATAAATGATGGAAGAGTTAGTTTCAAAGTTGTTCTATTTTTCGATTATACCCTCTGTTCCAAATGTTTTTATCTGCATTCTTATTCATTTTTCATTAGCCTTTCTAATTTTAAGATATTTTATTATATTAAAACTTAAATACTTGCACCTGGAGTGTGCATATATTTACTAGTAATTTTAAAAACATTCAGAAGAGCTAGGATCATCAAAATTTATAGTATTTAAAGCATTACATAAGCTTAAAAAGCATAAGGATTGCTCAGTAGGTTTACCCACTAAACCCAGTTGTTTAAAAATTAAAAGTTCTTTTGGATATTCACTAATATGCTCTGGTGAAAGGATGTTTTTTTAAAGAAGCTTTCATATTTCATATATCTAAGCACCTGTCACCAAATTTAGGACATAAAATATACATTTACTTTCACTGGTAAGAAAGTACTATTTGCAAAAAATAGCCAACAAAAAAATGTACTTGTTTTAAATAAGATAACATTAAATTTAGCAATTTTCCAGCAGATACTACTTGCAACATTCTTTTATTATATTAAAATCTGACAGATATTCTATTTTTTTATAAGCATTTCAACCTTTTAAACACACTTTGCTTCAGAAATTTAACATGATAGAGTAAAATTGCATGAGACTAAAACGTTTCAAAGTAAGGTTTGCGCAAATGTTTGCTTGCAGAACACACATGAATATAGCACATAAATAATAGAACTTATATTAATATCACCGACTCATATATAAAAGTTAATGTGAGTTTTTATATACTATCATCCGTAAATAAGTACAGATCTAGCATTATTTTATTTTATTTTATTAAAGGTATTTTCTTCAGAAAGGACTTTATCATTTATAATGTTTTGATTATTACTCAATCAAAATGAATATCATTAGATAGTATTCATTACTAAACTCTACAGCATTGAAATTTCTAATTCAAAAATATGCGCCCTGTCGCTGGGGCGTTAGAATGCACCGACTGCACCTCTGCAGAGGGATAAGACTCCCCCAATGGAGCCAGCTGTTGGCCGTGGGTGGCAACTGTGATGCTTAAGGATAGAGCCCAGGTGGAATGAGCAGTTCATGACATGCAATACTCCACTTGGCCCTATCTTGGGCTAGACGGGGGTCGGAGAGGCCCCCTCCGATCAATCGGCTGGCCCACGTCAAGCCCTAGCACCTATATGATTTTCTCAACCCTATTGCCCTTATGGCAAGCCTCAACCCCTTTTATCATATGAGAGCTAGAAGGTGGTGACTGAGAGTCTACATGTCCTGGGAATGACGTTAAAACTCTGATGGTGAGATTCCAGTTTTGGAGGTTTTGGGGAATGTGGAGCCCCATCACCATTGCAGTTCAAAAATAAGTGTACCTTATATATATTTTGTAACTTCATTTTTGTTACAGGGAGGGTAGCACATTTTATTTTTGGTTACATAGTGTTACATTGACTGATTTATTGACTTTATGACATGTCAATGTCACTGGTTATTTTATGCCTAGAGGTTAGGGAACTTCATTTATTATACATTTATATTTACATGTTTTTTTTGTAGTCGTTTGAAGAGATTTTGTCACAGTTATACGATATCAAGTATTCCTATCTCATATACATACTTTTCATTATATCTATCTATCTATCTATCAATATATATATATACTTTTCAGTATATATGTATATCTATATATATTAGTTTCCATTGACAAAGAAATCTTTCCCTCAAATAATGTGCCAATCAGCGTGAAGATATATATTATATATATATATATTATATATATATTATATATATATTAATATATATATTAGATGAAATGCCATTTCAGGAAAATGCGCAGTTTGGGTTGCATAAAAAGTTTACTTTTATGCTGATTTTTGGGAGTGACAGCTGTCAGGAACTTGAGTTGTGTTTTAGCCAGGATTGATGTCCAAGTCAAACTTGGTTAAACACAGAAAAAGGCTTCATCAATTCTCAGAGAGAGAGAGACAGACAATACAGACAGATACACATACAGAAAGACAGACAGACAGAGAGAAATAATTTTTACTTAATTTGATGCTTGAAGTACTCTACATTTTAATGCAACATACACATATGTACATATATATTGTTTACATATATATATATACGCATAGGTAAATCATGGACTGCTATTGAAGGTTATCGATCAAAATAGAAATCTGATCTCTTTGATAGAATAAAATCGGAAATACTTTCAAGCGTAGTCATGTTAGTACTACTTTATATATCAGTTGGAGTCAAAACAAAGCACTTGGAGAAAAGCTAGATGGAAACAAAAAAGGAAACTGTTTTGAATGAATTCTAGAAACAGTATTGTACAAAAAGCAGTTGCACAGCATATTACTCCCATCTATTAAGACAAACAAGACATGCTGAGCAGGCTTGAAAGTATTGGGGAACTCATAAGCCAACGTTTTTCAATGGATTCCTACACATGGACACACCAGTGTAGCCTGAGCCACAACATCTCACATTCATGCAGCTCTATTAGAAACTGGAAACATCTAGAATATTTACTAAGTGCAATGACCAGAGGAAGGGATGGGGAGAGAAATAGTCTAGGATCAGATGATAATGATATATATGGGATATAACATACATATAATACATATATATATTATATATATATACACATTTATTGGGAATGATCTTTCTTTATTTATCTCTTTTCTCACTCTCTCTCTCTCTCTCTCCTTTTATATATAATATATATAATATATATATATATCTATATATATATTATAATATAATATACCACCAGTGTGTTGTAGATCATTGTCGGAGAGAAAAAAACAGCAAATGTTTGATTGTAAAATATACTACCAAACATCAACCATGGAAGAAAATAATTCTTTGAAAAAAGAAGGACCAAGATATTCGTACCAACATAAAATAATGCTATTGGTACAGTATTTGGCAAAAGAAAAAACAATTTATATGTATAATATAAGTTATATATATATTTATAAGTAACTAGGAGAAAGCTATTAAGTAAAAGTACTCGATACTAAGTGAGCAAATAATAAAGATAATATAATTGAGTTCAGACGAACTACTATTAGTTTACATAAAAAGTATATATTATATATATATATATATATATATAATTTAGGATAGATAGAAGGCAGAGTCAAAGGTGTTTGCTGACTATCAGTTTTTTCACCTATAAATCATTAAACCAGTTCATAGTCATAGGTGAGAAACTGAATAGTCCTAACCACCATTATTTGTGTATCCTAATTAGATTACATATATGCTATCAGCTGTTATTGAAGCAAACTTCATTATCAATATATATATATAATGCAGACACAATAAACACACAAACACACAACACACACACACAACAATATGATATATATAGTTTCACTTATATTTATAAGTAGAAAGGGCTAAATATTCATTGATAGAGTTTGTATCATTCATGGTGGAATAGTTATTTTACACACACACACAAGAGGATTGGCGAACGAAGTTCATTCGAGCGTCTCGACCTCGGCCAGAGGTAGCGTTTAAACGGTATAAAACTGATGAGAGGTGATACTCGCACCCGTTCTGTGGATTACTTTTTTTATAATATGCTCCGCAAATTTGATCGAGCACTTTAATTAGAAGTGATATTAAATTGAAAAATTCACCTATTCTGGCGATAGCTAAGCCTACGCTTTGTTTACATAAGTCTTGAGGCTTTAGTGATTCATTTCCGTTATTGAATGTGCGATTAAATATTCTCCCATATTTGACCTGCTATGGCTGTAACGAGTAAGAAGGAATTGGCGAACGAAGTTTCATTCGGGTCTCGAACCAGCCAGAAGGTAGGCTGTTAAAATGTATAACCTCTGCTGAAGTGATACCTCGAACACGTGTCTGGTGGATTAACTTATTATATATATATATATATTTATATTATATATATATACTATATAATTTGTGTGTGTGTGTTGTGTTATCTAAACCCCCTTGTGTTCAACTTTATAACTGACATATATATTCTTTTTTTGAATTATCAGACAAATTAACTATAGACGGGTAGACCATTCCTAAAAAAAAAGGTTGTTCAGGGTATGTGTTGAGGCTTCAGCTTGGAGATCTGAAAAATGTGAAGTGTCCCCTTTATTGCCATTACAATCAGGTTAAAATAGATCAAATTGATCTGTTTGAAAATTATTAGATTAGTTAGAATACTTTAAATCTTAAACTTGGTGCAATTATTTGTATTAAGTATGGATTATTTGAAGGCTACAAAAAGTAGAATATCGTCATTGTGGCCTGGCTGATACAATTGTAGCCACTCTGCCGATTTGCTAGTTTATTCAAAATAACCCATTGAATTGCTCTAACAAGCTAATTTTAGTATTCAAGATACTACTTTCAGTACAACAAACCGACATGAAACATCCACAATGTATAATATATATATATATATATATCTATATATATATATATTATATATATATGTGTGTGTGTGTCGTGTGTGTGTGTGGTAGGGCTGTAATGCTTCGACGGGATTTATATGTGTCGCAGGGTTATAAACAAGCTGGATTCATGTCTGCGTGCCTCACACTGCTTGCACAACTGACTACTTGTAGAAATGGCCCTTATTACTGTCAAGAAGCGGCAATGCCCATATATAAGTGTAAAGGTAATCAAATTACCTTACACTTCCAGAATGACTATACAGTAAGAAAATATTGGGTTAGTCTCAAATATTTGGTTGGTATAACAGTATTTTTTGGGATTAAAAGTTCCCAATTTTTTGGTTTTTTTTGGGTTTTTTCTTAACAAATAATAAAAGGGGGATTTCAAATTTTACAATCTTAAAGTTTTTTTAAAAAAGCCAGCAAATTTAGTATTAAATACACACCTATATTATACATATATATATATAATTGTTGTGTGTGTGTGTGGTGTGTGTGTGTGTCGTGCATCGTGTGTGTGTGTTGCTTGTGCTGTGTGTCGTGTGTAGCTTGTTGTTTGCAGCTAAATGCAATATTGACTGTTGATTCTGAGCTGAATGGTAAGATTAAAATGAAAACACAGACGAATCCATGAAATCAAATCGTTATCCTTTTGGTCTTTAAAATTGATTTCGGCTGGATGATCGATCTGCAATTCAAGTTAAAATAATTTGCATCTCCATATTTCTCTGTTAGACATTCAAGCAAACAATTGAAATAACTAATGAAATAATAAAGAAAAAATTTATGAGAGGAACCCAAAAGGAGAAGAAGAAAGAAAAGAAAAAGAAGGCATTTATTATGAAAAGAAACAAGAAATCGATTTGCAGCTCTTTGCATTTTATAATGTTTTGATCTCCATCGGCAAAATGTAATCGGAGCATTGGCAGATATTTATTTACTGCAGTTCTGGCCTTCCATTTATATTCTTCAACAAAATATATTTCCTTTGTCTTTTTTTTTTTTTTCAATTCTTTTAGATTTTTCATTTCCATTTTGCAAAACTATTTACTTTGTTCAAACCGTCTTTAAAAAGTTTTCATTTAACAATGTTTAAGTATTAGCAACAATATAATTTCCTTTCTTTTCTGCTAAGCAGATAAATAATTTACTAAGCAGTAAATATAGTCTCAGTGGTTGTTGCATAGGGCCAAACTCTAAGTCGTTAGTAGTAGCAGTCATTATTTGTTCAGAACAACATACACAAGTTGTATACTGAAATAGGTTGTTTATTCCTTTTTAGGCTCGTTGGTTCTTTTTCAAAGAGAAGGGAGAGAGAGAGGGGGGTATGGTCAAATTATTTTTCGTAAATCATGTTCGGTACTACTATGTAAAACTCATACGGGGACCTGGAAAGCACTGTCTGCCTCCCACAAAAGCCCAGTCGATAAAAGACTGATTTTCCTCTTCTTCCCTTTGTCATCCAGGGGTGAGAGGGTCACTTCCACTCCTCAGCACAAATAGAACTTCTGGTTTTATTTTTAACTTTAGTTCTAGTGTCATTCGTTGGTCAATTGCTGGCACCCCATTGAGTGGTTACCCTTCAAAACTTTATTTCCTTTTCTTCTCTTTCTCCAGCAATCCAACTACCATCCTCCTTTCAATTCCAAATACCCTGAGAGACATAATAATTACACTACAGTGGTTATGAGTTCAAATTGTAGCTGAAGCTGTTTCCTATTGACTTCATACAAATCCCTTCAGAAAGGCATAAATCCATCTCTTTCCCTTAGCTATGGGTAAAATAGTAAGTAACCTGAGCTCTTTATTTATTCTCTATTTACATTTCATTTACAAAAATGTTTCATTTGATCCAATTTTACTGCCTACTTCAAGTTTTTACAATATATAAGATAAAAGAGGAGTTTATGTTTTTATAAGACATAATGCTGAATGGAAAATGGTAGCTAATATATGAAATGGATTGTTTAATTCCAAGCACTACACAGAAAATGTATAAATTTTGAGGTTAAACATAATACCAAGCATACCTCTCCACATTTTTTTTTTCTTGTGTGCACATTGTTACTTTGATAATGACTTTTCTTATTTGCTAGTGTAATATAATCAGATGAATTTCAACTACATGGCATGGGTAGCAACTGTGATGCTTAAAGATGGAAACTGATGGCTAAGCAGACCTTGACATGCAACATCTTGGCCTAGGATGAGAACAGGCAGTTGGAGAGGTACTCTCCACTCAATCTTCGTGTCACGTTAAGCCCTAGCACCTCTATGATTGTCCAGATCATATTGGTCTTATGGCAATCGCATCTTTTGATGATATATGTGCTAAAAGACAGTGGCTGATAGTCATAGTATAAACTGTTTGTTTGTTTGTTTGTTTTTTGTTTTACGGCATACCAACCTCAGTGGGTCATTTAATGCCGATAAAAGTTTTGAAATAAATCAATTCTTAATGGATAATACAATTTTTTTATAAATACATTTTTCTATTTAACCCATTGTAACACTATGTGTTATGGGTTGATTGGCGACCTATTATTAAGTACTAATTAATTAAAACTACCCTAATTATTAATTATGGTGGTTTTGTTAAAAGTAAAAGTAAAAATAAGAAAAACAATAATAATAATAATAATTGTTTATATTAAAATATAAATTATCTAAGCAAAGAATTTTCACCTAGACAAAGAGATTCCTTAAATTATGGAATTTGATATACATCATCGGAATTTTTAAATTTCACAAAATGATAATAATTTAATTAAATGAGATTCCAATTTTTGTAAAGTTCGGCAACAATGTCAAAAACTTAGATAAATAAAACATGGTTGGCCTTGACTCCAAATGGAAAGATACAAGCTAGGCTGGCACAAGGCAATTTAGAACACGTAGGCAATAGTATCGAGTGGCTGGCCAATCAGAGACATATGTTAGGGGTGGGGAGGTCTGGATCCCATAAATCACAAGACCGACAAGCGATAGAAGAAAGAGAGCGAGAGAGCGGGAGAGACCGGGACAGAACGAAGACCGGAGAAGAGAGCTTGCATGGCTTGGGCCTTTGTTAAAATTTACCGATACACTTTGATGCCTTGCACTGGTACAGAATTGATAACTTAGCCAAAAACTAGCTGTAGATCGCCAATCAGCTGACAAGAAATCACCTCGCTCCTTTGTAAAATAAATGTATATAAGTTGTACATAAGCATAAAAAAAGGCGTTGTGTTCAATTGTTTTTGTTGATCCGTTGACAGCTTTTGGTTATTTAATCTTATTTCAGCGAGTTGGTAAAAGGAACGAAACCAGCTCTTTTTCAGCCTTCCTGTAAAATCAACAGACAACATAAGAGGGAGGTTGGAACGGGCGGTTTCGACGACTGTAATTCTGTGCCGGAGCATCGTTCTCTATAAAAAACATCTATAATACATCGCATACATACATAAATACATACATTGAGGACGTGCCCAGCACAGATTATTATATTGAGCTGGAGCATCTATAACATACATACATACATAACATCTATACCTTGAGACAGTGCCCCAGTTCATAAGTATTAATACATAGATGGGACCCTAACAGGTACTGCCACTCCGGGTCAGAGTGGACCAGGGAGCAATGGTGATGAAGGGGTGCTCCACATTCAAAACCTCCAAAACTGGAACCTCACCATCAGATAGAGTTTACATCATTCCATGACATGTAGACCCGCAGCCACCGCCTTCTAGCACCCATATGGTAAAAAATAGGTGCTAGGGCTTGACGTGACCTGCCGATTGATTGGCAGGGGCCTCTCCGACCGCCCGTCTAGCCCAAGATAGGGCCAAAGTGGAGTATTGCATATCATGAACTGCTCATCCACCTCGGCTCTATCCTTAAGCATCATGGGTCGCCACCTACGGCCAACAGGTGGCCCCATTAAGGGAGTCTTACCCCTCTGCAGAGGTGCAGTCGGGGCATTCTAACGCCCCAGCCGACAGGGCGGCATAGTATACTGATATGATGTTAAACTGCATCTAGTGGTGAACTACCAATTCTGGAGCTCTAGAGAGTGTAGAATACCTTTTTCATTGCCATTATGATGTGGAGTGGTAATACCTTTTTGGGTCCCATCTATGAGTTAGATAAATTTAAAAATAAAGTTTTTAAAAATGTTTTTAAAAAAAAACCAACACAATCAAACACATACTAGAATGTAGCAACCTAAAACAAATACGAAAAAAATACTACCAAACAACAAATCTAAAACAGATATTCTACCAAATAAACTCAGAAAAACTACTTGGATACATAAAAGAAGCACACATCTACAACAAAATTAAAAATCTTCCAAAAAATGAAAACACAAAAATATATGTTAACAAAAACATCTAAAAGTTTCATTCAAAGAAAATATGTCAAAAAAAAAAAACTTTAGAAAATTAAACATTATCACCAATTCAGTTCAAAAACGTAGTCAGCATTAAATGACCCATTTAGGTTGATATGCCGTAAAACAAGAAATAATCAAATCATTAAAAAAAAAAGTTTTAAATTTTTTTAATATCCAACAAGAATGAATAAAACAAAACTTCTCTGGCATAAAATAACCCAAAATTTGACATGCTGTAAAATCCAACCCACCAATGAAATAGATGTATTATAGTCAAAAAAATAATTTCTACTTGTCTTCCACTGGCTTTTTTCTTTCCTCGTCGAGTATATCAAATGATGTTTTATTTTTATCGTTATGTAATTTTAATGTCTTCTATCTTTGGAGATCATACAACAGAGCAAAATTATTTCTTAATTTAATCATGAAATTTCTATTAATTTTGATAATTGTTTCCTTTCAGTTGACCAGATGTGTTCGGCTAATACCAGAAGTTCTCAGTTGTATTTTTGACTCACCTGGGGACATGATCATATATAGAATCAATTTAATCAGATGTAATATGTTACGTTGATGAAACGCACTTTCTTGTGCACTGCAGATTTAAGTGCGTCATCTAAACTTATCTGAATTAAGATCAGTTCAGATAAGGCACAAACAAGGCGAATAAATACCTTTTATTTATAGAGTCATGGGTAGAATCTAGAATGTTATCGAACTCTATCTGTGTTACGTCTTTTGTTATTAATTAAGGGATTATATTCTAACTATCTTGTGGACATAATCCTATTTCAATTAAAAATTAAAAGATTTCAGATATAGTAAATTAACCTGTTGGCTGGTTGACAGTTCCAGTGAAGGACTAAAAGTGTCTGCAATTTAAGATTACAGTGCTGATTAAAAGAAACTATTCCCCTATCGAAAAAGTAAAAATCAGTTTTTTACATCTTATGAAGAAGCTGTAAGTATTTTTCAACATACTTTCAGAAGTATTACCTATGTATCTGTTTGGTCAGTAAAATACATCTATTTCTATGTATAGAGTTAAATGAAGGAGAGCCTTTCTGTGATTGGACATAGCAATCACATGAGGCACACAATAGTTTTGGCACTCATATTTAACAGACACCTACCAACCAGTTTCACAGCAAGTCAACCAGAATTTATTTCTATGCGTGGGGTTAAGTGATGGAGAGTCTTTCTGCAACTGTATATAGCAATCATGTGGTGCACCCGGTAGTTTTGGTGCCAATATTCAATACAGACACCTGGGACAGTTCTACAGCAAGTCAACCGGAATTTATCACAAAGATTATTGACTCAAAAAGAAGATACCAGATATCCTTAATTTCTCTCTCCATCAGACTGGTAGGTCTCTCAAACTTGACTCCATATATAGGAAGGACATTTATATTGTTAAGTCCTTGTTTTGTTTAGAATTGAACTAAGTTTTAATCATTTCATGTGTTGTTGTTAACCTTAGAATAAATTCAAACACAATATGTACTTTAGGACTGTAGCGTGTAGAGTAGTTCGACAGACTAGATATTGGACCGGGACGTCCTTGTACAGTCACCGGCAATAATAGATTCAATCATGCACGTGCGGGGCATGGTAGGGAAATAATATAAGCAGGCTTCCTCCGCGAAGCCAGCAGTTCACGTTTCGTCGTCGAACTCTTTACATAGTGTAAGTTGCACAGACTTCTTAAATACATGGAAAGTCAACTTAA
This sequence comes from Doryteuthis pealeii, assembly GCA_023376005.1. Classification (NCBI taxonomy): domain Eukaryota; kingdom Metazoa; phylum Mollusca; class Cephalopoda; order Myopsida; family Loliginidae; genus Doryteuthis; species Doryteuthis pealeii. Next base: position 4,152,379 of record CM042149.1, on the reverse strand, counting down.
ACCTATGATAAAATTAGCATAGGCTGAAAAAAAAATATGGAAGATGTTTGAGTATCCCTGCTTCAAGAATATAAATAATGGTATTCTTCTGGCAAATAAGGGTGTATCTTAATTATCATCATCAGGTCATGCCAATGGCAATGATTTCCATTATTCTTCTTGTCACCTTATAACTCATATTTCAGGATTTTAATGGATTAATATATTATGGTAGTTTTGCGATGAATCTAACTCAACTAGACTATAATAGAGAAACCTTTAATAAATAAGTTGCTAATCAAGATTAAATAATGACTATTTCATAATAATTGAGAATATAACTTAAATAAGTATTTAATATAGAATGGTGGTATTTGGTCACAATCAGAATTTTAATTTTTTTTTTTTTTTAAACAGATTTAATTTTTTTCTTTTTTTTTTTAACAAAAGAAAAAATCATTTACTTATTAATTCAAATTTTTGTTAAATTTGTAAAAGTTTTGTTTTGGAGACAAAGTGAAATAACAAAAAAAAAAAAACAGAAAAAATTAATCTACATGTTTAGACATTGGAATTTCATTCCGATTAATTTTTCATTTACCAAGGATTTTGCCATCTAATTGCAAAACCAAAAATACACTTGTTATGCCACCCTGTCGGCTGGGGCGTTAGAATGCACCGACTGCACCTCTGCAGAGGGGTAAGACTCCCCCAATTGGGCCACCTGTTGGCCGTAGGTGGCGACCCGTGATGCTTAAGGATAGAGCCCAGGTGGATGAGCCGTTCATGACTTGCAATACTCCACTTTGGCCCTAGACGGGCTAGACGGGCGGTCGGAGATGCCCCCTCCAATCAATCAGCTGGTCACGTCAAGCCCTAGCACCTATATGATTTTCCCAACCCTATTGACCTTATGGCAAGCCCCAACCCCTTTTTATCATATGGGTGCTAGAAAGTGGTGGCTGCGGGTCTACATGTCCTGGGAATGACGTTAAACTCTATCTGATGGTGAGGTTCCAGTTTTTGGAGGTTTGGGGAATGTGGAGCACCCCTTAATCACCATTGCTTCCTGGTCCACTCTGACCCGGAGTGGTAGTACCTGTTAGGGTCCCATCTATGGGTTAAATAGAAAAATGTATTTATAAAAAAATTGTATTATCCATTAAGAATTGATTTATTTCAAAACTTTATCGGCATTAAATGACCCACTGAGGTTGATATGCCGTAAAACAAAACAAACAAACAAACAAATACTTGTTATGTTATGGTTATGATGATGGTGATTGAAACATTAACTTTTTTTTTTAAATGAACTTATAAAGTTTACAAAAATTTTATCTTGTATTTTTAAAATTTTTAATTTTTTTAGAATTCAAAATGGAATCATAGCTTTTGCTAACCCTGAATTTGTACTGTAACTAGGATTTTCTTTGGTTATTTCCTATAGCTCCAACATAAACAAAGGAAAACCACTCTTGACTAATAAACTATTTATTTATTTATTGATCTACTTGGAAAAAAGAAGATATGGTTAGGGTTAGTTTAATGGGAGAATAAATAAATAATTTATCACTCAAGAGTGGTTCCCCCTTTGTTTATGTTGGAGTTATAGGAAATAACCTTCTTTTTTTTTTAGCGGTGGGAGGTTATTTGGAAAAGTAACCGGAGAATTAGAATTAGACGAAAGGTAGAAATTGAATGCCGACTTTAAAGTAGAATGTCTTTCAAGTCAAAAATGACCTTTTTACAGTTTTTCATTGAGGGGTGGAGAAAAAATTATTTTTGGTTAAAAATGAGACCGTCCAAATCGTCCAAGATGAAATGCAAAAATGTAAATCCTGATCATCTGGTGTTGATTATCAGCCGAATTCTTATTTCTCATGAGTGTCGCCAATTCAGCTAAATAATGAACCATTCCGTTTGTATTATAAAGAAAGAAAGGGGAGAAATAGGACATGCTACACAGAAAAATATTATAAGAAAGGAAGTTAGACAGAAAGAAAGAAAGAAAGAAAGAAAGAGAGTGGATGAATGATAGAGAGAGAGAGGGTGAGCGCATAGAAGCGATAACACAAATCTGTTTCAATCGAATATAATGATAGTTAAATCAAGATTATTATACTTTTTACATATTGAACTATTTAGCAATAGCTCTTAAGTAAACATATCAAAAGTTGTAATGCAAAGATCTATTAAAAGATCATCACTTTAAAAAATGAAGTAAAATGCTTACTTGGTGGACAGTGATTGTCAAATGCTTGAATCTGGTGCCCAAGTTTTTAATCACTGGTTTAGGATATCAGTTTGCATTTCACATAGCACTAATACACTTTGGAAAGGTATGTATCCAACTATTCACCCTCCATCTATGGGTAAATAGTAGGGCAGACTGAGCTCTCTAACCTTGTGGAAATTCCTTGGCACAGCATCCAGTAGTGGTTTAACTTTGGTATAACAACTGATCTAGAAGATGGAAAACTTTGAATACAAACTTAGTAAACTTCACCAAAAAAATGACATTGTGTCACATCCTGCTTGTACAGTGGTGTTAGGTAAATACTTATATACAATAGGAAAGACAATATTACAACACACTAAATAAATCAATTAAAATGTTACATGAAAAAGTGTAGTTATTCATTGGAAGAGTAACTGAATGACTTCATCATTTAAGCTAAATAAGACATTTATCAAAGCAAAAATAAATAATGGTGAATTTTACTCATTTTTCCTGTGAAGTAAAAGAATATAATTGAAGTTTTAAATTGAATGAGTGCATTTTTTTAATAAGAAAATTGTGGAAGAGTTCAATTTTTTTCCCCAGTAGTGTAGTGAAATTCAAATTTTTTGCAAGTGAAAATTTCAAGGAATATTCATCCATTTATAACAAATATTTTCTCAATATCTGAATAAATAAATTGTAGGAAGTGTTTGAGATACGTCTTACTAATCAGCGCAGGGCAGTGTCGTCAGTTATGTTAAAAACTGGTTTCATAGGGGGGTTTTGGGTCTTCCAACATAATACCCCCCTCCGCCAGTCAGACCCTGCTAGAGTTAATCAAACTCTAACTCACTGCCTTTTTGTTTAACGCCAACAGAAAAATGGCTTTATATAGATTACGCCAACACAGTCCTCGGCCTCTTTACATCTGGTTGGCTAATTCTACAGCCAATCATCGTTTAGAGTAGTTTTTATAATCAGGATCGCGTGGCTCAGACATTTTTTTAAAAATGATACATTGGCATAGCTGGGATGATACTATTGGTGCAAAGCTCAATGGAGAAGTAAAAAAAAAAAAGAAAAATGACATGGATATGTGAGACAGAAAGGAATGTAAGTGATAACAATTGAGAAGCCTTGTTTTCAAATAATGACTTTTTCCCCCCTTTTTCTTTTACCAAAATAGCAATATGCACACTATTCCATATTCAATCTGGTAGAAATTGATTACGGATTTTAATTTTAATTTTTTTTTTTCAATGCATATATTTATTATAATTGTAGGAAAAACTATGTAAGAAAATGTAAAATCAGCACTTCATGTTAGACTTGGCTACAGTGGATGTGTGTGTAGAAATACCAAATGATGAAACAATTAATCCTATTCACATTTCAAATAGAGAATTAAAGATTTATTTAATTTAATGGCATGTAAAACCACTTGGGTTATACTAAGAGATTATAGAATTGCATTCATTTTTAATTTTTGGGATAGTTATTTCTTAAGAATAAGTTTTTATTTTTTTTTATTTTTGCACAGCATCCTATCAAATAAAAATATTTTTAAAAAAATCTCTTTAACCCAAAGTGTAGCATAATCATATGGTGGCATAGGGCTTTTGACAAGCCCTGTAGTGAGAGCTCTGAGGGAATGGAAAAATACCAGTGACGGTTACTGGCCCCAACTAACCTCAGAGGTGAGAATATTGCAAGTCATGTGAGAACTAGTAAGGTAATCAGTTCCAGCTAGAATGTGACGCAGCACAGACATGTGACTGCAGCTGGCTCACTCTGCATGATGAGTTAGAATGGGCAAATAAAATCTTTGATCAAAGTAACAGGCCTTATTAATTAATTGCACATGACTTAGTTAGGAAATGAAGAACTAACAAGAGAAGACTAGACAAAGAAGTAAAGCAAGTACTTAGACGTAAACAATCATGGCCGGAATAGGAAGAGAAGAAGGAAATGAAAACATGGCGACTAGAATGAAGAACAAGCAAGTAAGTTATCTATCTGACTATCTGTCTGTCACTCTCTCTAAATTCTCTACTCTCTCTGTTTAACAAGAGAACTCTTACTTATGTACCTGACGAGAAAGGGGTATGTAACAAAAGATTAGACTCTATTATTACTGGTCAGAGTAGATCTGGGAGTAATGGCAATGATTCAGTTAACATCAATAATCTTAAGTGACTAAAATACAAAATCATTCAAGACAATCATACGCAACATTGGTAATCTCAGAATTAGAGAAAGTTTATTAATAGCTAATATTAGCTATAATATATAATAGGTCCTAGTATAAACAATAGATTAGAATTAAACACTGAATATATAATGAATTAAAATACACATTCCATATATAGTATATAGTATATATAGTATGTATATTTTACACATATTTATACATATAACAAATAAATAAAAATAAATAAATACATAAATATATAAATAGATGAAAATAATAAAATTGAAATTGAATGAACAACGGCTATTATGACTATCACGACCTTCTGCGTGGCGTTAAAAAAAAGAACGCCACAAGACATGTGTTTATAACATAAAACAAAATAATAAAATAATGACACAAAAAATGCTTCCATTTCAGAAAACCGTCTCTGAAGATAAAGTTTACTTTGAAAATGATAAGATTAAAAACATCTTTTTGTTTTTATTTTATATTCATTGTAATTGCCTTCCAATCATTAATATATAATAACATACTTAACAATGCTTCAAGCAAATTACCAATTACTAAAATCATTCAATTTTAAAAAGCAAAGAAAAAAGTAAGAATATTTGAAAAAAAAAAAAAAAAGATAAATAAATACAGGTAAGAATATAAGCTAAAAGTTAAAAAAAGATAATATAATAATCATCTACATAGAATTATTTTACAACAATTTGATGCACATTTTTAAATTAGATCAGTGTTATATGTATATGTGAATAAACCATATTGATTTTATGCAAGAAACTTACAATACAAATTAGCGGTAGTAATTGACTGGAATTCAGGAAATTTTGTTTCATAAGAATTGTACTATTAGTACATTATGAATATATTTTATAATTCCTAAGCAAAATTTACAAAAAATAAAAGAGCATCAACAATAGAATGAGAAATTTTGAAATTAAAACTTAACAGATTTTTGGCAAAGGAACCAATACATTTTGTTTCAATAATTAAATATAATTTATAAAATGATAAATCCTACATTGTGAAAAAAGCAATTTAGATTTATTTTCACTGTTTAATCATTTCAACATAATTTCACATGCAACATAAGCTTTTTTTCCCCCATTTGTCAAGCAAATTTTAAAATAAAAATACAGTCAACACCAAAAATATTCGGCCAAGGAAATGCAAATACAATTTGTGATATTTGTTTCGATCTATCAATATCAATAAGTGGGTGTTTGGGTTAGTGTGCATACTGTAAAAGGAGTTGCTCGAAAGATACAATGCACACTATGAACATCTCCAGAACTGGGGTTTCACTTCAGATGCAGTTTAGTGTCATACACAAGATATTCTAAATTCTACAGACAGGACTGAATATGTAACAGAGGATATTACAAAGTGGAATCTTGTTGCCCTGTATCTGCTCTTGGGATAACATGGTACCTGGCATCTAGAATAGCAAGACTAAAAAGAACCTGGTCAGACGTTAGACTGCCACTGTGCTATTTTTCCATCGAACCCACTGATAGCTATTTCATACTCTGTAAAACTAACACCTTACGCATCTTTAGTCCAACAATAGATGTTAGTATAAAATGGTATTTTTAATGTTTAATTCTTTAAATATTTTATATGTAGAAATATATATGCAAATCAACATGCAAATGAATACCTAAGAGTTATGAAACCCAGGGTCACAGAATTACTTTCTTGCAATATATATATATATATATATATATATATATATATATATATATATATAAAAGCATTCATAAAGAACCCAACTCAAAGAGGTGTTTTTCACCGAACAGATCGACTCACTACTTTTAATATACTCCTCTACCCGGATTATAATAGCATGTAAAACCCTCAAAAAATCTTTCATTTTTAATAATTCTTTAATAATGCTTTAAAAAAAACTCTCTAAAAACAATTTCTTCAAACAAGAAATTTTCTCCTAACGATGACCTAAGGTCGAATGTAGTTGAGAAGAAATAACATATAAGAAATATTCCTGTTTGTCTTATCACTTTTTGTTCATGCTCTCTCTCTCTCTCTCTCTCTCTCTCTATATATATATATATATATATATATATATTACTTTTTTTTTTTTTTTTTTTAATTCATTTTTTTTTTTTTTTTTTTGAGAAGTAAAATCTTTCAGTTATGCAATTCAAATAACCTGATCTTCCATCTGATGAGACTGGATTTTGGGGAGCTATATTAAATCAACTTAGATTTATATAGGCCCCAATTTTGGTCGAAATAAATTTATTATGGAATTATGGTGTTGAGTTTTACCTTCCTTTCTAAGATAAATATTGCTCTGTGTATAATCTAAAAAGTTTATTATACATTGAGCTCTCTTTAGTGATTTAAAGATTCACTGTATTTATACATACTGGGTCATACAATAATAATACAGTGTATATCTTATCTTAGAAATCACATATAGAATCATCCCTCACTACCAAGTTTGTATACCTCTCATATATATATATATATATATATATATATATATATATATATATATATATATATATAATGCCAGTGCTCTTATTATCTAGATTTTAGATAGATTACCTATCTATCTAAAATCATTCTCTTCATCCAGTTTTTTTTACTGAGAGAGATTTAATTTGTGAATATCTTAGAGATAAATTTAAGAATATAGGTAAAAAACAATGGTAATACATTTATAATGAACATATTGCCCAATAACCACTATATATTCAAAATTAATATCAAATTGATAAGACTTTCAAACAATGACCACTTTGCTAAGCAGAAGGAAATATTAAAAGACATTTTAAACTGGAAACTAGTTGTTGTGCTGTCATATAAACTTCAGAAAAGTCTTAGCATACTAAAGGATATTTGAATCAAAGGAGCCAACCATATGAGACTTGTATAGTTCAAGGCCAACAAGAAGAACATGTGACATTTGTTCACCTCCACCTGGAGTGACGAGGGTTTACAAAATAATCTTTAATATGAATAGATAATCTATTTTGTCAGCTTATAAGCTGAAAGCAGATTGACATTTATGTTTTAGAATGATCCACGGATTTTATTCACCCAAAAAAACAAATGCTATATTTACTCCCACAGAACTTGCATAATATTATTATAAAAAAATATTCTATTATATTAAATATCTTTCTTTGGGCTTAAATGTATAAATTTAATGTTTCATAAAAAGAAAATTGTGAAACCTCAATTCATATTTTAGCATGAATAATATTGATAAAGATGTCAAAAATGAATTACTTATGGATGAGCAATTCTAACAATGATCAGATGAGTATATGTGCACCCTTTCTATGATCAGTGTAGTATCTGTGCAGTTAGTCAAGGTTTAAAGTTTTTGCCC
>CM042149.1:4112118-4139618 GCA_023376005.1 Doryteuthis pealeii | reverse complement strand
TAACTGAATGTTAGGAGACCTTGGGAGGTATAAATTTAGTAGCATATAATCATGAAAAATAAACTATATTCTCTTTTACACAAGAGCATATGTGGTGTTAGTAATGTTAGATAAGTAGTAGGATTATTCCTGGCTAGGTACCAGTACTGTATTAAAGTAACTGAATGTTAGGAGACCTTGGAGGTATAAATTTAGTAGCATATAATCATGAAAAATAAAACTATATTCTCTTTTTACAAGAGCATATGTGGTGTAATGGTTAGTAATGTTAGATAAGTAATTGTAGGGATCATTCCTGGCTACTGGTACCAGTATTGTATTAAAGTAACTGAAGTTTAGGAGACCTTGGGAGGTATAAATTTAGTAGCATATAATCATGAAAAATAAAACTATATTCTCTTTTTACAAGAGCATATGTGGTGTAATGGTTAGTAATGTTAGATAAGTAATTGTAGGGATTATTCCTGGCTACTGGTACCAGTACTGTATTAAAGTAACTGAATGTTAGGAGACCTTGGGAGGTATAAATTTAGTAGCATATAATCATGAAAAATAAAACTATATTCTCTTTTTACAAGAGCATATGTGGTGTAATGGTTAGTAATGTTAGATAAGTAATTGTAGGGATTATTCCTGGCTACTGGTACCAGTACTGTATTAAAGTAACTGAATGTTAGGAGACCTTGGGAGGTATAAATTTAGTAGCATATAATCATGAAAAATAAAACTATATTCTCTTTTTACAAGAGCATATGTGGTGTAATGGTTAGTAATGTTAGATAAGTAATTGTAGGGATTATTCCTGGCTACTGGTACCAGTACTGTATTAAAGTAACTGAATGTTAGGAGACCTTGGGAGGTATAAATTTAGTAGCATATAATCATGAAAAATAAAACTATATTCTCTTTTTACAAGAGCATATGTGGTGTAATGGTTAGTAATGTTAGATAAGTAATTGTAGGGATCATTCCTGGCTACTGGTACCAGTATTGTATTAAAGTAACTGAAGTTTAGGAGACCTTGGGAGGTATAAATTTAGTAGCATATAATCATGAAAAATAAAACTATATTCTCTTTTTACAAGAGCATATGTGGTGTAATGGTTAGTAATGTTAGATAAGTAATTGTAGGGATTATTCCTGGCTACTGGTACCAGTACTGTATTAAAGTAACTGAATGTTAGGAGACCTTGGGAGGTATAAATTTAGTAGCATATAATCATGAAAATAAAACTATATTCTCTTTTACAAGAGCATATGTGGTGTAATGGTTAGTAATGTTAGATAAGTATTGTAGGGATATTCCTGGCTACTGGTACCAGTATGTATTAAAGTAACTGAATGTTAGGAGACCTTGGGAGGTATAAATTTAGTAGCATATAATCATGAAAAATAAAACTATATTCTCTTTTAACAAGAGCATATGTGGTGTAATGGTTAGTAATGTTAGATAAGTAATTGTAGGGTCATTCCTGGCTACTGTACCAGTATTGTATTAAAGTAACTGAAGTTTAGGAGACCTTGGGAGGTATAAATTTAGTAGCATAAAACTATATTCTCTTTTTACAAGAGCATATGTGGTGTAATGGTTAGTAATGTTAGATAAGTAATTGTAGGGATCATTCCTGGCTACTGGGTATTGTATTAAAGTAACTGAAGTTTAGGAGACCTGAAAAATAAACTATATTCTCTTTTTACAAGAGCATATGTGGTGTAATGGTTAGTAATCATAATGATAAAAATGTTCACGCCTCATCATTGCCTAGAAAACCCTCAAGAAGGCCGGGTACACATCAGGCTAAACGTTGTGTATATGATAATAAAGATGAGGATAACTGACCGAAAGATCTAAATAATACAAATTATCAAGCCTCATTTTTTAAAAATCGCATAGAAACACCTGGAGAAGGCAGGAGAGACATCGCTCTAAGCGTTTTGTATATTACAATAAAGATGAGGATAACTGCTCGAAAGATCTAAATAATACAAATTATCAAGCCTCATCTAAAAAACAATAATATGCCTAGAAAACCCTGAAGAAGCCCGGGGATACATCGTAAGAAACATGGTGTATATAACAATAAAGATGAGGATAACTGGTACCAGTATTGTATTAAAGTAACTGAATGTTAGGAGACCTTCCGAGGTATAACTCTAGTTGCATATAATCCTGAGAAACAAAACCCTATTCTCTTTTGAAAAGAGCCCATGTGGTGTAATGGTTATTATTGTAAGAAATGAACACGTTCAAACCGAGTTTAAATCCTGGATGAGGCTGTTTGAATTTTATACAGCATTAATACCCTTGGGGAAGGTAGGCATCCAATTATCCTCTCTTGATTCTTGGTGTGTGGTGGACACAGGATGCCTAAATAGCGACATCTTTTTCAATTGGAGCTGTCATTATTATCATCAAACATTTACAGTGGATGCTGCTACTTCGATCTTATTTTAAATATTTCTTGTTCAATATTTTATTTTCCAAACAGCTCACAATCCATGTCATTTTAAAAGTAATGGGATGTTAAAATTTTGTTATTAATTATATTTTTACACCCATATGAATGTAAGAGGGTGAATGAGAGAAAGAGTGAGTGAGAGATAGAGAGAGAGAGAGAGAGAGAGAAAGAGAGAGAGAGAGTGAGTAAGAGCAGAAGAAAGAGACATAAAGAGAGCTTTGGGTAAATAGTAGGACAGACTAGGTTTATTACTCTTGGTATGGCAACTGGTCTTGTTATGACAATTGGCCATCACATTGGGTGAGTCCTCTAGATGGCATTAAGTATCTGCAATGAGCTGATGAAACTAAGTTTTTCCTGGACAGCCAGCACTGGTGTATCCATGTGTAAGAGTGCATAGGAGAACATTGCTCATGTGTTCACTATTATTTCTCCAGCAGTGCCCAGCATATCTTGCACATCTTTCTTGGATGTTCTGTGAAATAGAAGATAAATGGACATAGAATTGCTGTTTTCTTTCATGATGCTTCCAAAATATGTTCAAAACAATATGCAACCGCCTTGTGTAGTTCCCATCTAGATTTTGTGTTGTATACCTCTTTCCTTATTTTCTTACCTCTATTCTTCTTCTTCCAGCGTCTCTTCTAGCTCTTCTAGCGTCTCTTCTAGCGTCTCTTCTAGCGTCTGGACTTCGTCTTGGGGACTTCATGTCTGGTCTTCCATTGGGGATTTCTCTTTATCAGAAGCCCTGTGTCATTGGTAGTTTTTAGATAATAACACAAGACTTCGATTTAACTTAGATCATATTTTATTCTGAAATCCCCACCAGACTACCTGAGCAGATTGAGTCGGAGTGTGCATAACATGACTTACCACGTCGTGGTTTTTGGCCGATCTGACTAAATCTGTTTCTAATCTAAACCGGAAGAGGGTCTTCTCCACCGATTCTCATGGTATCCACCAGAAGGAGGATTAGAATGAGGTCAAGCCTTGTCATTCAACCTTCAAGGCTGCCGGCTGAACTTATAACAGCCATTTTGGTTTCTACTCTACTGTACATAAATATTAGGAATCTAATAATTATGTAACATTTGCTCTAAGCATATCCTTAGAGGTCAAATAGTGTGTCCATACAGTAGTACTGACAAGCCTACAGCTTGGGTAAATTCATATTTTATTTTATCAGAGATATTGGATTTCTAAAGGATCGATAACTTGTTGATAGCAGTCCATACAGAAAAAAATCATAAACATCTTTAAAGCACAAAATTTGCAGCTTTTTAATTATAAAATTTCTGACTGTTAGGTTAATAATTTAGTTGTAAAAAATTAATTTGCTAAGATCCCCACTGTGTCCTTATGCAAATATAGTTAAACAATTTTCATTCATTTTCTGTAATGATCTCTTGAAAAATTCAAAAACATCTTTAAAGCATAAATTTGTAGCCTTTTATCTATAAAATCTCCTAATGTTAGTTCATAGCTTTACTTGTAAAATCCCTTTTGCTAAGATCTCCTCAGTGTCATTATGCAAATATAAAGAATGCTAAATATTTAAACAGTTTTCATTCTTTTTCTCTAATGACCACTTGAAACTGATGAAAAACAACACTTTAAAGATGACCATCAATCATTGCCCATTTACATAATCACATCATCTCTTCTTTGGTCACTTCATCTTCATGGTGTAAATGACCTGTGGACTTTGGGCTTGGCATTCTCTGCTCACAACCTGACTACCAAACGTCATGGTTTCCAAATAAATAAAATGCAAAATCTGTTAGTCACGTTGATGACCACAGCACAAAAACACAGCAAACCGGCTTCATTTCTTATGATTGGATTTCCTGGTAAAAATCGAATTGAAAATAAGTAATATTTCTTTTCTTCACTTGACTGTCTGGAAAGTGTTATTAAGTAGTTCAGTGTAGAATTAATACAATTTCTCTAAGGAAAAAAAAAATGGCATGCATTAAAGATGAGTCGAAGTCTGGGCTGATATCTACTCCCAACTGAGCAGTAATGCTCAATACGAGCTGAAATGAAATAGACACTTTTAATGAAAGAAACCCAGGATTTTTGTTTAAAAGTCTCTAAATTAATTCAAAGCTTGACAGTACGAAGGCTATAATACCTGAATAGGAAAGTATATAGATTAAAATCACGAAAAGAAGCATGGATTTTTGTTTAAAAGACTCAAGAGATTCAAGACAATTTTGTGTGTATTTTGTTATTTTTAGCTGCTGTAATGACTTTTGTATAAATTGTATTGCATTTTTTATTTATAGATTTTTATAGAGACATTTTTTTTAGGTGAGATCTATAATATTTATAAGGAGTGTGCACTGTATAATTTTGTTGGCTAAACTAGGGCCATTTAAATTTTAAATTTTAAGTCTGTTCTAACTCCAACTTCATAGCCTTATCACTAAGAATGGTCTACTAATCTAATCTGCTAACCATTACACAATGTGGGGTGAATTTTGCCTAAGGAGTTGTTAATAGGCTTATACAACTTAGATTAATATTAGTAAGAAACAAAGATTGGATCAGATGTGCCTACATTTACATTAAAAATAAACAGAATGTACAGAGATATTACCAACTCAATAAAGCATCAGAACTCATGGAAAAGAATAAGTAAAGAGAACCTCAGAAGTACAAGAAAACTTAATGAAACCAAGCTCTGCCACAGAAATATCATAAAAGGAATAAATTAATGAGTTGGACTCCCATAAGAAACTCTGAAACCTTCTTGAATTATTGCCCCATATATTTGACCCTGCATCACATCCTACCCATGGTTAATGGGTTGGCAAAATACCTACTTGTAACCTTGTTATACATCCTACCCATGGTGAACGGGTTGGGTAAATACCTACCCTGGACAATTCTTAAAATGAACAAGGAAGGATCTTAGACAGATGGACTAATGGACAAGGAAATTGATGGTGATGTATATATGAGTTATGAGCGTTTTTCTTTATATTTCCAACTCAAGTCATTCAAAACATCTATTACCTTTTGAACAACAACAATTTTTTTTCCTTCTTTTTATCATATTCTCCTGAAGAATTTTTTTTTTTAAACCAAAATATTTAAATGTCGACATCTTATTATAATGGAGATTGTGTGTTTTTCTGTCTGTAACCGAAACTATATTACTACTCAAGTTACAATTCCCTTAGTTATTGACATCACATTCTCAATGATTTTATTTTAATTTTAACCTCAATTATTAATAAAATTGTTTTACATTATTAATACTGTTGACCATATCTACATACGAAAAACATGCAATTATATTCATATGTACAACAAAATAGCAGTTTACAGTGTGAATAGGTAGGCTAATTTGCATATTGATATTAAAAATGTGATTTTAATAAATATTTGCTTAGTATTATTGATTTCTAACCGTTTGGTTTTATTTTAATGAATATAAGCAAAAATCTCTTCAATGAATCTTAAATGAAATCTATTAACATGAAAAAATAACTGTCATTTTATTCTTTACTTCCTCTTTTAACTAAATACTTAAATTAGAAAAAATAACAAGGAAATGCGAGAGTGATGGAAGAGTACGTTTCAGTTGTTCTATTTATCTATTATAGATAAAAATATATGAGTTATGATTTTTTTTCCTCCTTTTTATCATATTCTCCTGAAGAATTTTTTTTTTTAAACCAAAATATTTAAATGTCGACATCTTATTATAATGGAGATTGTGTGTTTTTCTGTCTGTAACCGAAACTATATTACTACTCAAGTTACAATTCCCTTAGTTATTGACATCACATTCTCAATGATTTTATTTTAATTTTAACCTCAATTATTAATAAAATTGTTTTACATTATTAATACTGTTGACCATATCTACATACGAAAAACATGCAATTATATTGGTATTTCAAGTCTTTTTATCTGCATTCTTATTTAGTTTCATTAGCCTTTCTAATTTAATATGATATTTTATTACATTAAAACATAAATACTTGCACCCGGAGGGTGCATATATTTGCTAGTAAATGTAATACATTTATCTTTTTTGGAACAATTTGTCTTTCCTATTTCTAGGGCCGGATTAGCTCAGTCGGTAGAACTCAGAAGTAAAAAAAAAAAAAAAAAAAGAAAAGAAATAGATTTCTAGAAGAATGACTGAAGCTACTAATAAAGAAGTAAATAAATTATCATAAAGAAATATTGTAATATATATAAGCATAATGAATTTTAAAAAAAAAGTAGAACAATAGAATGACAGAATAAAAGAATGAAAGAATAAAAGAACTGAATAATTAATTAATTAAAAATTAGAAGTAGGAGGCCGAACTGAAAAGTTCTTAGACAAAAAATTTTATATTATCTATCTATCTATCTATCTATCTATATATATTATATAATATATATATATATATGTATATATATATATATTTTTTATCATATGTGTCCAGAAGAAGTTTATGTAGAGACCCATGTATGCATCGATGTAGCTTATGTTCTTCAAATAGCCACACATGTTTTCTATGATAAAATATAACAGTAGACCCAACAGGTTAATTCTGGTTTGCAAGTTGCTAGACGTGTAGAATTTGGTATGGTGATCGCGAAGGGAAAGGACACTTTCGATGTGGTCTGTATGGTTCTTTTAGGTTTGGTACAGTAGGGGTGGCATTCAAAAAGCATACGCAGTAATCCGAATGAATTTTCTAGATCCATATGCTCACTCATTGCTGTTATTTAATTGCTTCCCGAGTAAAAGGGTTATCCATGTTTATGTGGCATAGGAACATGTTTAGTGCCTGAAAAAAACAGTCACCTATATTTGATAACTTAGACAAATCTAAACCAAAATATTTAAACGTCGACATAAATGTAATAAATTTATCTTTTTGGAAACAATTTGTCTTTCCTATTTCTAGGGCCGGATTAGCTCAGTCGGTAGATCATTCGGCTAGAAACCACAAGGCTTCTAGATCGATACCGACCATTCACCAACTTGATATGGGCGCACACCAACATAGTGTACGGGTAGCACAGTGATCTGTGTAATAAAGTGAGGAGCTGATGGTAGGTGTGGCGCTCCACCTCAGACACAAAATCAATCTCCTTGATCTAGCGCTGGTGAAAAGAGGATGGACTCCCTCACTGTCTGTTTAATCAGTAGGGCCGGTTTGGTAGAGTGTGTGCCTGGGAACCACAAGGTTCTGGGTTTGATACCAGCCCATGCCAACTCAGCGTATGAGTAGCACAGGGATCTGTGCGGTAAAGTAAGAAGCTGATGGTAGGTGGTGGTGCTCCACCTTAGATGCAGAAACAATCTCCTTGGTCTAGTGCTAGTGAAAAGAGGATAGACTCCCTCGCTGTTTGGCTGATATCGACTTTAGGCCACTCCGACGAATTATATGTATGTTCTTTCATTTGAAAATCTCACCATGGAATTTCCAGATATTGCATTAGTATACCGAGCAGTTACAGTTGGCATTAACTGTAGCGATTTCTTGTATTCATTATGTCATAGGTGGGATGAAACTAGTGTCCACTAGGAATAAATCTATTTATCAACCTTGATGTTCACCACATGCAATAAATTCAATTTGCTCCCAAACTGTAACTTCTCTCGTAATTATTGCTTAATCTGCTCCATGGCGCCAGGCACTTATAATATGAGTCTCTTCCGCAGTTTGCTTGTTTTCAAGGAGCCCAACTCCATATCAACATTGCTAAGTGAATTGATATACCTTCTATCAGCGCAGTGAATGCTTGAACACAAGGTGAATTTTAGTGCATAAATTCCTTGATTTCATAGTCCTCTCTTAATTTGGCACCACCATAATTAGCCTGAAGGACTCTAATTAATCAGATGAAAGTCTTATAATTAGATTCTAGCAATAATGAGAACATTATTGCCTCTTCTGTATTTCCAAAGTTTCTGTCTATTGAAAACTGATCTAAATCTAGACTTGTCTAACAAAAGCGCCATTTAATTTATCAGTCCGATGCCAGTCAAGTTTCAAAGGCAAAATGGAGTTACTGATCACCTGCAAGATTCCATTATCCGGTTGTTTCAAGGATTAGCTGGCTGATCAAAATTTAGCTTCATTTTTAAAATTTTGTTCTATTTTTTTTTAATACAGAAATAGACTTCTAGAAGATTTGGTTTTGTTTGTTTTGTTTTACGGCATATCAACCTCAGTGGGTCATTTAATGCCGATAAAGTTTTGAAATAAATCAATTCTTAATGGATCATACAATTTTTTTATAAATACATTTTTCTATTTAACCCATAGATGGGACCCTAACAGGTACTACCACTCCGGGTCAGAGTGGACCAGGGAGCAATGGTGATGAAGGGGTGCTCCACATTCCCCAAACCTCCAAAACTGGAACCTCACCATCAGATAGAGTTTAACGTCATTCGCAGGACATGTAGACCCGCAGCCACCGCCTTCTAGCACCCATAAGATAAAAAGGGGTTGGGGCTTGCCATAAGGGCAATAGGGTTGGGAAAATCATATAGGTGCTAGGGCTTGGTGTGACCAGCCGATTGATCGGAGGGGGCCTCTCCGACCGCCCGTCTAGCCCAAGATAGGGCCAAAGTGGAGTATTGCATGTCATGAACTGCTCATCCACCTGGGTTCTATCCTTAAGCATCACGGGTCGCCACCCACGGCCAACAGGTGGCCCCATTGGGGGAGTCTTACCCCTCTGCAGAGGTGCAGTCGATGCATTCTAACGCCCCAGCCGACAGGGCGGATTTATAGAAGAATGAATGAAATTATCAACAAAGTAAATAAATTATGATAATAAAATAAAGAGTGTAACAATATGAATCACTAGACCAAGGAAATTGTTTTTGTGCCTGAAGTGGAATGCCACACCTACCATCAGCTCCTCATTTTACTACACAAATACCTATGCTACTCGTACACTGAGGTGGCATGGGCTGGTATCAAACCCAGAACCTTGTGGTTCCCAGGTGCACATTCTACCAAACAGGCCCTACTGATTAAACAGACAGTGAGGGAGTCCATCCCCTTTTCACCAACGCTAGACAAAGGAGATTGATTTTTGTGTCTGAGGTGGAGCGCAACACCTACCATCAACTCCTCACTTTATCACACAGATCACTGTGCTACTCGTACACAAAGTTGTTGGTGCGGGCCAATATCGAACAAGGAACCTTGTGATTACTAGTCCAACGCTCTACCGACTGAGCGTCACTCTACTAAAACCCATGAATATTAAAAAGAACTCAGAAGTAAAAAAAAAAAAAAGAAATAGATGTCTAGAAGAATGACTGAAGCTACTAACAAAGAAGTAAATAAATTATCATAAAGAAATATTGTAAATATATAAGCATAGTTATGAATTAAAAAAAAGAAGTAGAACAATAGAATGTAAAAATAAAATGAAGAATAAAAGAATAGAATAATTAATTAATAAAAATTAGAAGTAGGAGGCCGAACTGAACAGTTCTTAGACTGAAAATTTCATATTATCTATATATATACAAAAGGAAGTTTGTATGTACGTGTCGACGTATAACACCAAAACCGGAGGTCGAAATCGTGCATTCACCTTAATATCCTTCTAACTAAGAAACACGCCAAATTTGGTTATTGATTCTTATAGATTAAGGGATATAATTAATTAATTAAACCAAAAAGCGTAGACATGTAGTCAACAACGCTGTTGATTCCATGTCCACATTATCTTGGATATAAATGCCCTATTCATGATATTGATCACTGTTTATTTATAGATATAGCACTCATATTATCTATCTATCTATCTATCTATCTATCTATATATATATATATATATATATATAGTGATTGCTACTACTTCACAGAAGAATGTCTTTTCTAAAGTTCAAAGTTTCAAAGTGAAATGCATTGTAAATCAAATGTCCAAGTGTATCAAAAGTTAGTTAATTTCTAAAAATCCTTTACTCCAAAAAAGATTGACCTCTTTAACCTTGGCACAACAACCAATCTAAGAGTAGGAAAACTGAATTTAAACCTGCTGTATTCTGCTTACGCTTTAAAGATGTCTGCAAGAGAGACATGAAGACATGCCACATCGACATAAACACATGGGAGGCTTATGTAGAAGACCGTACGACCTGGTGCCTCCTCGTCAAACAAGGAACGAAAAAGGAGTGAAAAAGAGAAGAAAAGAGAGTTAAAAGGAAGGAGAGACAACAGCATCTACAGCATCTACACCAACCATCACCTTTTGTTTGCAATCACTGTACCAGAGATTGTCATTCAAAAATTGGTCTGTTAAATCACTCACGTAGATGTAGATAATAAAAAAAGTGGACACCATCGTCTTTAATAGACGGAAGGATGCCAACATATTTTGCTTGAAATAATAATTTTGAGTCATATCCTGCTTGTCTTGTTACATAATTATTGGATCCCTAATACTTATATAAGGTAGTATAGAAACATTTAGGCCGCCCCGACGACTTTACTTTTATTTGTTTGGTTTGTTTTGTTTTACGGCATATCAACCTCAGTGGGTCATTTAATGCCGATAAAGTTTTGAAATAAATCAATTCTTAATGGATAATACAATTTTTTTATAAATACATTTTTCTATTTAACCCATAGATGGGAACCTAACAGGTACTACCACTCCGGGTCAGAGTGGACCAGGGAGCAATGGTGATGAAGAGGTGCTCCACATTCCCAAAACTTCCAAATCTGGAACCTCACCATCAGATAGAGTTTAACCTCATTCCCAGGACATGTAGACCCGCAGCCACCGCCTTCTAGCACCCATATGATAAAAAGGGGTTGGGGCTTGCCATAAGGGCAATAGGGTTGGGTAAATCATATAACTTTACTTTTGTGATAACTAATAAATTTGTCCCATTTTCATTCCCTTTTATTTAAAAATAACATTTTTTGGAGGAACTTCATGACATCGCTCCTTAATTTTGCGTTGATAATACTTAATATATCCTATGTATGTAAAAAACTGAATGGTTGAATGTAGGCAAAACTATTCATTTTCAAATAAACATATCTGCTGAATATTTGTTTTTTCATATTTCTCTCTCTCTCTCTCTCTCTCTCTCTCTCTCTCTCTATATATATATATATATATATATATATATATATATATCGCGCTTTCAGCGCGGATATCCATGACAATCTCTCTCCATCCGTCCCTATCGCTCATCATTCTCGGGAGGTCCTCTATGCAGCATCCTGCATCTGCACAGAGCTGATCAATGTACGTTTTTGCTGGTCGACCCACACTGGCTTGTCCATGTGCTGGTTCCACAGGAGGACGTCGCTTATGAGTTCGTCCTTGCTTCTCCAGCAGTGTCCCGCGTGTCTTGTCCGTCTTACTCTAATGGTTTGTGTGATATGTGGCAGGTGGCCGTATAGCTGTTTTCTCGTAGGGTGTTGTTTTCATGTCTTGTTCAGGATCACCCGCAGCATTCTTGTGCAGCTCCATCTAGTTCATTCTCTAGTCGCTTAGGGTCCAGGTGGTGCAGCCATACAGCAGTACTGATATGACAACGGCATGGAAGAACCGTTTCTTTAACTTGTCTGTGAGGTTGGATTTCCATATGATCGATAGTTTATTTATAGCGGCCCATGCTCATATATATATATATATATATATTTGGTAAAGAAAAAGGCATAGAAATTAGCCATTTTTCAGTTATAGATCTATTTCTACCTACAGGTATCTGTGTATACCTATGAATTTCATCAGACCACTAACTTTATTGTAAATGATAAACATAAATTCATGTTGCTTTATATATACATTTCTTCTGGGTAATGCTGAAAGATTTTAGTATCAGTTCTTCTCATCACGGTATTTTTGACTGGGGATTAATTAAGCAGGAGGTTGCGATGGTATCAGACAGAGTGGTTTCGTCCTCTCAATAAATTCTTAATCAAAGGGATCAGCCACCTTGCTCCTCTGGCTGTTGAATTTTTTAATTATTTCATCCTGTCAATTGCAGTGAACAGTTTCTTTTCTTCAGGTGCATTCCTTCCAAAATCCTCATAAATTTCAATCTTTTTTACATTGCATTCTCCAAATCTCACACTATTACAATCCAATAGAAGACATGTTTCAAACAAACTGAGAAAGAATCAAATTAAATTGAACATACATGTGCTTATAAATATATATATATATATATATATATATATATATATATATATATATATATATACGTCATCGACAGTGTTTCTCATCAGTGTGGCTAGACATAACAGCTATTTATAGCCGGGAGCGAAACCCAACTGAATTTTCCTCAGTCTGGCTCCTTACCATCTTGACCATCGATAACTGTACATAACTATATATATATATATATATATATATATATATATATATATATATATATAAAGTGGATGATATCAAGTTTTACTTGATAGGATTCAACCAAAATTGAGAACTTAAATGTAGATATAATGATTTGTGCATATATGTTTACATATACAGAGTATTATAAATAAATATATAAAGGAATATAATTATTAAAAACAAAAAACAACAAGAATAGACCTGAAGAGACAATAACGTTGAAATATATTCATATTCCAAATGTATATATCCTTTTGTATATATATATATATATATATATATATATATATATATATATATATATCAAGTCATTTGATAATTTGAAACGTGTCTGTGGATGACTATATATTCTCCCAATCTTCCTGGGGTTGAGCACTTTGGAAGGGATTTCACTGATGACCGCTAACTAAAGCGTAAACACAATGCTATCCTATTAAAAAAAATGGATGGAGCACTTTATAGCGGCCTTTACACACATACAGATGTGTGCATTAAAACAGTTAAAATCCCCTTCGCATTCTGTGAGTAACGATAGCCGAGCGGTTAAGCTGTCCAGCTGATGCTGAACCGATCAGATTTTTATCTCAGCTGTAGGTAGCTCACAAAATGTCTAGTCACACTGAAGAGACTTGATAAGTTGAAACACGTGACGGTGGATGACTATATATATATATATATATATTTACCAACCCCTACGCACAAGCAGGATGCGACACAAGGTCAATTTCTTAGGCGGAGTTTAACAGGTTTGAATTCAGAGTTTTCCTTCTCCTAGACCAGTTGCCTAACCAAGGTTAAAGAGCTCAGTCTGCCCTACTATTTATCCATAGCTGAAGGGAGAGTAGGATTCATACCTTTCCCAAGGGTATTAGCACTAAGTGAAATGCAATTGTCACGTCCAGGATTTGAACTCGGGGTGAAAAGTCCATTTCCCATGACTTTAACCATTACACCACTCGCTTCCTGGTGGATGACTATATATATATATAACTGTATTGTAACAGAATTGAAGCTGAAGATTTAGATGAAAAAAATGTCAAATTTAAATAAAAACATGTATGCAGCTGATCAACTTGTAATAAACTGATTGCATCTAGCTGTCTATACTATATATATATATATATATATATATATATATATATATATATATATTAGATGCTTAATCTTGATCTTGACAAAACAGTGCCAATTTAAAAAACAAACAAACTGAGGCCAATTTTTTATCAAAATGTTTTTAGTGAAATACAGGATTGTGCAAGTGCAGCATTCTCCAAACTCACTTGACCTCCTAGCTTAAAGGATGTGAAAGACATTAAAAGAGGAGTTTCAGAGGCACTTCCACCAGTGGAAAACTCGCTGGAATATGTGTATTGGAATACCAAGTGGGCTGTTTCATTTCTTCTTATAGTTACTTATATAATTTTAGTCTCATTATATTTAGAATTCTTTGGGTGGAGCCGACTCAACCCACCCAGGGTGAATGCCGTCACAAAAACAGAAACAGACAAAACATTAGAAATAAATTTTGTCAGTAGATTGTGAATTCAGGGGCGTAAATATTTTTACCATAGTTTACCTAATTGAATAAACTGAAAATTACTATTTGCTGGTAATTTTGCCGAGTATTTAACGATATTTCTATTTCAGTTTAACAATTGAAAAAAAAAAAAAAAAAAAAAACCTCCACTTTTGCAGTTCTCAGATCAAAAAAGTGTGTAACTGAATCAGTACGCAACAACTTTAAACAACATCAATTAATGCTATCCTTTAATTAAGATAATTTTCTAAATGAATTAACGTATTAAGTTATGTTTTCCTTGGAGTTTCATTTTTATTAAAAGTATTAATCCCAGTTGAGAAATTAAAGATATAAACAGACTTCATTTCATATTACATTGACATCTATCTGTCCAGGGGACTATGGTAAAAATGTATGTCCTTGAATTCACAGTCTACCATTTTGTCTTTGTTCAGATACTTAAAACTCACTGGAATATGTGTATTGGAATACCAAGTGGGTTGTTTCATTCCTTACTATAATTACTTATATAATTTTAGTCTCATTATATTTAGAATACACTGCGTGTATCAACACTGTGGAGGTAGAGGACGTCCGTTTAGAGGGACACCGGTAGAAAAGCACCGGTAACTTGGCCGATCCTATAAATAGCGAACCCCTCGTTCGTAGTGGTCTCATTCTGGCCAACAATATAAACACCATATACAAATTGATAAAAAGTTTATGACTTTAATTCCTGATTCATTTTGGTTTGAGCGACTATAACTTTAGTCTCATTACATTTTGAACGCACGTCATGTATCAACACTAAGAGCTACCAATCCATATAAAATTTGAAAAAAAAAGTAGAGATCATTGGTAAAAGGGTGGAAGAAAAGAGAACTCAATAAGATCATCATCTGAGAAAAAAAAAACTTTCTGGGTTTTTAATTTTCTTAAAAGGTTCTTGGATGAACTGTAAATATGGATTAAACTCTGAAAGTGAAGTTGCAAAAATAGTGCAATGAAGAAACTTAACTGCGAAATACCTCCCAAGAGGTAATAACAAATTGCAGAGCTCCCCAACCAACAACAAAAAAATAGATAAAAATAAAATACAAAAGTATTCAAATATTGATGACTAATGGTTCGGCATAAAATAAAGCAAATACAAGTGAATGAATCTAAAAGCTGATAGGGTAACTCTCATTGAAAAACTTTCGAGAGTAAATGGAATTGGCTCTCCCCTGTTAAAATTTTCTTCTTTGTTTTAAAAAAATCATCATTGTTTCTTTTTGGTGAAAAAGACAGAAAAAAACTAAAAATCATTCTTCTGCATTCTAGCTCAACCGTTTCTTCTGAAATGACCAGGAACTCACGTAGTTCTTCCAATTAGGATGAGCAAGATTCATAGCATGTAATCTTTAGATTAGTTTTTAATCCATCTTGGTACTTGGAGGTCGGCAACAAATCCATTAACATTTTCCTCCCCTCACTTATTATATAGTCACAAGATTTTGATTTTTTATGGTATATCAACCCTTTTTGGGTCATTTTAATGATGAATCAAGTCATTTTTTATAAACAAAGGATTCAGGTCGCTCACAGTGTATGAGTAGTACATAGATCTGTGCAGTAAAATGAGGAGCTGGTGGGAGGTGTTGCGCTCCACCTCAGATGCTAAAATAATCTCCTTGGTCTAGCACTAATGAAAAGGGGATAGATTACCTTGCTGTCTGGCCAATAACAACATTAGGCCGTCCCGACGACTTTTACTATGGCATATAAACATTTTTTGGATCATTTAATGACAAAAGTTATTTTTGATAAACAAATGACTCAGGCTGCTTACAGTACCTGCCATTGCTTAAGTGGTCATCCAATTAAGTATTGTACAAGCTTATTGCTGCTTATAGGGCCGGTTTAGCTCTGTTAATAGAAAATTGCCAAGGAATCACAAGGTTCCTGGTTCGATAACAATTCAGCATATAAATAGCGCTATGTAGCGCTATGTGAAATCCAAACAGTCTCATCCAGGATTTGAACTTGTGTCCATTTCCTAAAACTCTAACCATTACACAATGCACCCCCACTTTATTTTCTTACATATAGGAATACAATCTTGAAAAGACTGGGTGACTAGTGTTTGGCACAAGGTCAGAAGTATGGGACACCCAGAAAGAATCAAACTCACTAACAATGGTCTGTAATCTCTACGCCACATGAGAAGTCCTTCTTTACTTTGTTAAAGTTGATATTGTTCTGTATAAAATTGTTTGTGTTTTGTAGAAAAATATTTTTCTTTAAGTTGTCGGAGTGGCTTAAAGTCGGTGTCAGCCAGACAGTGGGGGGTTATCTCCTTTTCTCTAGCGCTAGACCAAGGAGATTGTTTTATTATCTAAAGAGGAGCACCACATCAACCATTAGCACCTTACTTTACTGCACAGATCCCTGTACTACTCATATGCTGAATTGGTGAGGGCCAGTATCAAAGCCGGAACCTTGTGGTTCCGAGGCAGATCCTCTACCGACTGATTTAAACCGGCCATTTTTAATTAAGGTAGTGATAATTAAGAGATTTATTGATTCAAGCATTTTGTTTTTTGTCTGGATTGTTAGTCATAACTAAGCAATAATATTATGCAATCATTTGATCTTAGCTTGAAGAACTGTCTATAAATTTAATTAGTGATGTTTAATTAAATGTTAATGATTATTTTAGCGAGACAATTTGTTTCCCTTTAAATTTTAGACATTTAAATTCTTTATGAATATTTATGTCTTGAGGAAATGGAAACTTCCTACTGATTATTGTTTGTTGTTAGACCTCCCTCTATTCTTGATCAGAGAACTTTTTCTCCATGAGCAATAAATCATTCTTTTTTATTTTATTTATTTTCTTCTTTTTTTTTTGTCGTTTATTTCACACTAAAGCCTTCCTTTGACTCCAATAATGATGCATAGTAAATCTGGTAGCACTACATCAAACTGTTTGGTCGTCTTCAGAAGACACATAAACAAATTATTCTTAATTATTAATAAAGATTTAGATTTTAGGTAAATTTTATTCAACTCATAACTCATAGAGAAAGAGTATTTATCGCAGTAATAGATTCAATTTGATTATTATTTGCTTCAACGAGAAACAAATAATTGATATTGATTTGAATTAATAATATCTAACATCTGCTGTTTTGGTGTATCATGAATCTGTAATGAGAAACAGAAAACATCAAATGTGCAAATCAATCACTTTCTTCTCTGACACAAGAATTATTCATATACGAAGATCATTCAATAAATGAGGTGAATTTTTCAGGGTTCATTCAATGAAGTCTCCCTTAAAGGAGGCCTTGTTTTAAAGCAGGACACGAACTGAATCTGTACCGGCGTGTCAGTGAATGACACCGGTTAGCGACATATCATTAGTGCGACGAATAAAGGGATTTAGTGACTTGAATAAGGAGCCCGGCAATGTAATGACATCAATTTTTATAACTACTACACAACACACACACACACACACACACACACAAATAGAAAGACAGACAGACACGCACACACACACACATATACACACATATA
Source organism: Doryteuthis pealeii (assembly GCA_023376005.1). NCBI lineage: Eukaryota > Metazoa > Mollusca > Cephalopoda > Myopsida > Loliginidae > Doryteuthis > Doryteuthis pealeii. Next base: position 4,121,732 of record CM042149.1, on the reverse strand, counting down.
CACACGAACCGAATCTGTACCGGCGTGTCAGTGAATGACACCGGTTAGCGACATATCATTAGTGCGACGACATAAAGGGATTTAGTGACTTGAATAAGGAGCCGGCAATGTAATGACATCAAGTTTATAACTACTACACACACACACACACACAAATAGACAGACAGACAGACACGCACACACACACACACATATACACACATATAGATATATTGAAAGGAAAAATAAAGGAAAGAAAATGCTGAATGGATAAAAATTATTTTATTTTATTTTACAATAGGAAGGAGTGTTTATAATTGCACCTTTTTCAAGATTATCAATAGTAATGATTCCTTTCATGTCTCAGAAGACTGTCAGCATGACCTTCTGTTACGTAGCGGCCTTCTTCGCTACTCTAAATCTTGTACGTTAGTACTGGGGTTTTCACTGTACCTAAAGCGATGTATGTTAGTAGTCAGCTACTACCGACTACTGGACTTCAAGAAACAACAGATACGTATGTACAAAGAGAGGTCTCTTCTTTATTTTCTTCGGTGTGTGAGTGGTGAAGGCGCAGAGCTTACAATGAGTGCCCGAGGGGTGGTTGCTGCCGTGAAGTGTCCTTTTGGCTGCCGGCTGGCGTCTCTGTGTGTCGCTCGAATCTTCTCGCCTTTATATTGATATATACGCCTCCGCATCTTTATCTTTTGATCTGATAATGGACATTTGGTTATATATTTCTTTATCTTCTCCCTACTTCCTTGACCGGAAACCCTCTCTTCCGCTTTCTCTTTCTTTTTAAATATATATTTTTATATTTCTCTTTGTCCCTCTGTCGGAAGCTCTGTTTTCCGGGCGAGGACAATACAACACTTCTTTACTGACTGTTGCCTGGAAGCTTTTTCTTTTGCCTAAGGAATTGGCCACAAGAAGCACTGTTTACAGTAGCACCTTTCTCAGGGAAATCAACAGTGATGATTGCTTTCATGTCTCAGAAGACTGTCAGCATGACCTTCTTTACTGACTGTTGCCTGGAAGCTTTTTCTTTTGCCTAAGGAATTGGCCACAAGAAGCACTGTTTACAGTAGCACCTTTTTCAGGGAAATCAACAGTAATGGTTCCTTTCATGTCCGTTTCAAAATATAGATATTTACCAACCCCTCCACACGAGCAGGATGCGACACAAGGTCAATTTCTTAAGTGGAGTTTAACAGGTTTTAATTCAAAGTTTTCCTTCTCGTAGACCGGTTGCCTAACCAAGGTTAAAGAGCCCAGTCTGCCCTACTATTTACCCATAGCTGGAGGAAGAGTAGGATTCATAGCTTTCCCAAGGGTATTAGCGCTAAGTGAAATGCAATTACCACGTCCAGGATTTGAACTCGGGGCGACAAGTCCATTTCCCAAGACTTTAATCATTACACCACGCGCTTCCATCTGTTTCAAAATATAAGGTGAATTTTTCAAAAGAAGTTAGCAATAGGTAACAGTGTTTATGATTGCACCTTTTTCAAGTGAAACGAAGTGCACCCCCTCACTACACTATGAAGACAATATGTAGCACACACAGGTCCTCGGTGCTAAAACGTATACAAGGCAAGATCTTTCGGGAAGGGATGCAACACACTTGTTTTTTTACCAAAACAAATACCTTCTAGCAGCGGTAGCCTTTTGGCTGATCACCCCCCCTAATTCTTCCCCTTTCTGTGGGTACAGAGGAGATCTAACACTACTGTCTTCTGGGTGTGAAGATTGGTCAGTGAATGAGTATAGCCACCGCTGCTATTCTGAGAGTATAGGGGTTACACAAGGTTATCAATTGTAATGATTCCTTTCATGTCCCAGAAGACTATCAACATGACCTTCTTTACTGACTCTTGTGTCAAAGACTTTTCTTTTGCCTAAGGAATTGGCAATAGGAGGCACTGTTTACAGTAGCAATTTTTTCAGGGAAATCAATAGTAATGATTCCTTTCATGTCCCAGAAGACTGCCAGCCTGAACTTATTTCATATAATTAATTTATCAATTATCTTATATTGAGTTCTCTTAGTAATTTGAAATAATTTTTGTATAAATCTATAGGTGTGCATCTGCATGGGCATGCATTGAGGATATATGGAGGATATCAATGATCCCAAATAGAATCTTCCCCAACTTACCAGTCAATTGGATGCTTATATATATATATATATATATATATATATATATATATATATATATATATATATATATATATATATATATACATATATTATATATATATATATATATATATACATATATATATATATATATATATACATATATATATATACATATATATATATACATATACATATATATATATATATATATATATATACATACATATATATATATATACATAATTATATATATACATATATATATATATATACATATATATATATATATATATATATAATATATACATATATACATATACATATATATATATAATATATATATACATATATATATATATATATATATATATATATATATATATATATATACACATATATTATATATACATATATATATATACAATATATATATATATATATATATATAGTATATAGATAAAAGATATGAAAAACACACAATGCTGTTAAAATGAAAATATTTTATATCATATATTGTTCAATATTAGCTATGAATATGATATAAAATATTTTCACTTTAACAGCATTGTGTTTTCATATCCTTTTATCTATACTTATACCGTCGGATTCATTTCCTTACTCTTAACATATATATTATATATATATATATATTATATATATATATATATATATATATATATATATATATAATATATATTGCTGTGTCCTGTGTCCTGAGCTTTTTCTTTACTGGAGAGTCAGAGTGTTTCCACTCCTTGAACAATCTTTTCAACCCATGTTGAGTTGGATTGTAAACATTTTTTTAGTGAGAGAGGAGACCTACCTCGTGCAACACGGTGTGACAGAGAGAGTGGCGGGCGTGAAGACTTGCCATATTCTCGAAGAAAGCGGGCTAGGCTTTGCCTGGCATGTAGGACTGACCTAGAGTCGAACCCGCTTCCTTCAGAATGTGAGAGCCGTGGAGGATCAGTGAAATAAGAAATAGCATAGTAGCCCGGATGTAGGTGGTCGCGGCGTGCTGACGAGTGTCGCACGTGCTGCACGGACAATTATGAGTGAGGAGACCGGATGTGGTGAAATTGAGGTGTATTTAAAGGGCTTATTCTCACAGACCAGGGAGAACGACTGCAGTAGTATTTTGTTGTCGAGACGAGCGGGACAAAGAAATAATTTTGGATATTGGATTTTGGAGCGTGATACAGTTGGGAGTGTTTAGACCGTCGAATGGAACCTTGCGTCAGACTTGACTGTGACCCCCCCCACACACACACACACTGCTTAGAGTTCTCATTGTTATTTGTACATGTTGAGATGAGTGAAGGAACTGGTCTGTTAAAGTTGAATGGTGGGGGTATGAGAATGAGAACAGGTCTTTGAGAAATGTGGTTAAATATTTTATTTTTTGACCACAATAATGATTAATAATAAGTGTAATTTTATTCCAATTTTTAAAGTACACACGGGTGAAATACTCTACACTAATTCAAGAGCCATATATAGTACACCCCATAGGTACTTGCGTTATTTTTAAAATTCATATTTCCTTGAGGAAGGTGCTCAGTTACTGTCATTGGAAATAGACCCAGCAACTCAAGTTCAAATCCTGGACAAAGCTGTTTCATTTCACATATCACTAATACCATTGAGAAAGCTATGCATCCACCTATTCTCACTCCAGCTATTAGTAGATAGTAGGGAAGACTGGGCTCTTTGACCTTGGTATTGCAACAAGAAAAGAAAAACTCGGAATTCAAACTTGGTCTCTACTAGAATAGACTCAGGCCTACTTAGTGATCTATTTCAATTTTTGAAATTTAAAAAATTTAAACTCAACTTAAAATAATTGACCTTGTATTTAATCCTTTTTTTGGGGGGAGGGGGAAGGGGCTTGGGTAAATATATACTTCTAAAAGTAAAGAAGAATTGTGTAAAAATATTAACATTAAAAGAAGTATAAAAAAAAGTATTTACTTTTGTTGGCGATATGATCAAAGATAATCACAGGGGAAAGTTATTGAGGCTGTTCTATATTCAGTAGAAACATCTCCAATTGTTGTTAGATATGTTAATGATGACAAAGCCAGAGAGAAGCTATTACGTTAGGTGAATGTTGAAGATCCCAGTGATAGCAGCTTACACACCTTGTTGAGTGAATTGCTATGAGAATTGATGGATGAGCTAATATAAGTGGTATCTATTCTAGATTACACATATTGATCAAAGGTGTGTGGCCTAGTCACATCCATACGTTAAATTCTGGATGAGGTGGCTTGCATTTCATGCAGTTACATGGAATATGCAATTTGTCTGAGTTTGAACAAGAACACATTTAATCTCGGATGTTTTTCCACTTGGTTATTCTTTGAACCTTTGTATTTTCTACTCATTTTATGTGGCACACCATTTATAGACAATGCATGTGAAATGTATTAGACAGCTTTATATATATATATATTATATATATATATATATATATATATATATATATTATATATAAAAGTAATTGGTAATTTGCTTGAAGCATTGTTAAGTATGTTATAATATATTAGAAATTTGAAGGCAAATACAATGCGCGTGAAAAATAAAAAACAAAAGATGTTATTTTTGTCTTATCGATTCGAAGCATGAACTTCATCATCAGAGATTCGTATCAGAAATGGACGTGCTTACGTTTTTATTTGTGTGGTTATAATTTCTCTTCTTATTTCTTTTTCCTTTCCTTTTCTTTCTTTCTTCTTCTCCTCCTTTCTTTATTCCTCATGTTATGAATGAAATGGGCGAATAACTGTAATTTCTTTTCTTTTTTTCTTTTTGAATGTCTATTGAGAACAAATGTATCCAATATTGTCTTTTTGTCATCCGGTCAATGTTGCAAGATTGTTGCCATGTCAAAATAAAAATAAAAACCGTCAATAGAAAAATTTATATACTTAGCTTTTGTTTTGTTTTGTTTTCTTTTTCCTTTCTTTTTTTGTTGTTTTTTCCCCCTTTGTTCTCTAATATAATTTTTTTTTCTTTTTTTTTTCAGTTGTAAAAAATAAAATCTATTAAATTGAATATATATGGACCAGTAAATAAGTAAATAAAAGATTATCTTAAATTATGTATTAGGATTGATGGGAAAATTTAAGAAAATATCTTTTATGAGTACTTTTTTTTTTCTTTCAAATTCTAAACAGAATTATTTTGTTTTAAGCGAGATGTTAAGCACATCCCATAGGTAATTGTGTCATTTTTTAAATTCAGAAGTGGGTTTGTTGGTGGGTTTATATATTTCCTTGAGGGAGGGATCTCATGGTGTAATGGTTATTGCCACAAGAAATGGATATGACAACCAAAGTTCAAATCCTGGATAAGGCTGTTTGTGTTTTACATAGCACTAATACCCTTGGCAAAGGTATTTATCCAACTATTATACTTCCATTTATGGATTGCTTAATAGCTGCTTACAGTACCAGCAGTTGCTTAAGAGGTGACGAAACAGGCTTATCACTGCTTAACTTCAGTGATTTAGTGGAAAGTGGTGCTTTCAGTGTGATTTGACCATAATGATTGATGACTATACATGTGGTGTAATTAGAATCCTACACTTCAGAAAAAAATAAAAGTCTTGCTGCCTGAGACATTGAAACATTTTCTGATAATTTTGAGGTGCTGATTTGAAAAAAAAAAAGAAATTTATCCAGCACATCTGGGATGTTTTGCTATGAAAAACCACAATATATTGAAAAGAATGCAATTTTCTGGTAATGTCATATGCACATGATATATTGAAAAAAAAATGCAATTCATACCATAGAAAATACAGTGGGGCAAAATAAGTATTTCACCCCCAGCTGATTGTCTGAGTTTGCCACCTTACAAAAATAGGAACGGTCTATAATTTTCTGGGTAGATCCATCTTGAAAGTGAAAGATAGAATATTAAATTTTTTTTAGAAAATCCCATTATATCAATTTTTGAACATTTATTTGTATTTTATTGAGAAATAAGTATTTCACCCCATAGCAAAATATAACTCAGTACTTGGTGAAGAAACCCTTGTTGGCAAGTACAGCAGCTAGGCATTTCCTGTAGCTGGTTACCAATTTTTTGCTGATCCCAGGGGGCGGGGTTTGGTCCACTCGCCTTTGCAGATCCTCTTCAAATCCTTAAGGTTTGTAGGTTGTTGTTCAGGAACTCGAAGCTTCGGCTCCCTCAATGGATTCTGTAAAGTATTGAGGTCCGGAGACTAAATAGGCCATTCCATTATCTTAATGAGCTTCTTATTGAGCCACTTCTTCATTGCCTTAGTCGTATGGTTCGGTTCATTATCATGATGGAATACCCAACCACAGCCCATGATTTTGTAGTGGACTGAAATCATGTAGTACCCACAAGGTCCCCCTACTCAAGAAGGCACATAGACATTCCTGTCTGAAGTTTGCAATTGAGCACCTGGATTATTCTGAGGAATGTTGGGAGAAACTGCTGTGGTCAGATGAGATTAAATTGAGCTTTTTGTCATCAACTTGACTTGTCAAGTTTGGAGGGAAAAAAGTTGACTCGGACCCTAGGAACACTATTCCAACCATTAGGCATGGTGGTTTAAACATTATGCTTTGGGGCTGTTTCTCTGCTAAGGGGACAGGACGACTACACCGGGTCAAGGGAAAGATTAATGGGGCCAAGTACATATAAATCTTGATTGAAAACCTCATTGCCTTAGACAGGACACAGAAGATGGATCCTCTTTTTGTAGGTGACAAACTCTGAAAATCAGCAGAGGGAGAAATACTTATTGTCCCCACTGTAACACCTGAAATCATAAGGCAAAAGTTAAAAGATGAATTTGTATAGGCAATCTGTTCAGTCAGTTTAGTTGAACATCTTGCATATTTGGGAGTTTTCTGATAATCATGATAATAAAATGATTTTTCACGCCAAAAACGCATACATGACAAAAGAATTAACTAGGCATCCCTATATATGTTTCATTCATAAGACCAATTCATTAACCTAAGAAAATTTCAATGGTTTCTCAAATATTAAAAAAAAATTGAAATAAGTTTATATATACTATTTCTCTGAATGTTTGAGATGAGGCTTGATGATGAGTATTATCTGCGTTATTCGGACTATCGTCCTCATCTTCATTGTTATCTGTACAACGTTTCATCTGAAAAGAAGGTTCCCGAGTCCGAGAAGGTTTCCGAGTCTGACAAGAAATACCTGAAGAAGGCCGGAGGGCATATCGGCCGAAACTTTGTACAGATAACAATGAAAATGAGAACAATAGTCCGAATAACACAGATAATACTAAGTTTATATATCACTGAAATATTGGAGGCAGCGACATTGAAATAAGAGAAAATAGCAAAGATTTGTTTTAGAAAATCTCAAAATAATGCCCAAACTTATATAAATATTGAACTATATTTTTTTTAAAGTAATTTTCCTATCGACTGGTTGAAATAAATTGTATAACATTATCAAACTTTAAAAAATGTTACAGCAAAGTTTATGGACTCTCTCGTCGATTTCAACGCATGAGGGTTCATACAATGAACAACCCACACAGTGATTTGTTTATAGTGGTGAAGGCTTGTGTTTGACCATCCGCAATTTTTGTCACACTTGATAGAAAGAATTGGTGCATGAATGCAACAAACCCAATCAACGACTGACCCCAGGAATTTTGAATTCAGAGTTTTCCCTCTCCTAGAGTGGTTATCTACCCAAGGTTAAAGAGCCCAGTCTGCCCTACTATTTTAATTTAACAGCAAAATTACAGCATTCATTATCATATCTCAAATATCATTAAACCACACAAAAATATTCAATTCTGCAAAACACAATGAATGCTCAACTCAAAGCAGAAACAGAAAATGTTGGCTACAGAAAGTGATTCTTTTGTTTACATTCTGAAATTCAGACTATGACATTCCATTTCATTTCATTTCATAATCCAGAAAAAAACAATGCTAAAATTTCATTACAGCTCTAATTTGATTAGATATACAGTATTTCTGTCACAAAAAATTATATAATATAAATATTAATAAAAATATCCAACACTAATGCTCTTAAGTTTAGGAGAAAAGCAACTTTGAATTCAAAACTAGAAAGTGTAGTCCTTAAGGCAATCTAACATTGTCCTCAGAATCATTCTCATTGACACAGATTCCACGCTCTATCATTTCCTACTGGTAAAAAAACAAGTTTGAGGTCTGACAAAAAATATCAATCTGTACTTACCAAGCAAGACATGAAACATTATTTATAATTAGTATTACTAGCAAATATATGCACCCTCCGGGTGCAAGTATTTAAGTTTTAATATAATAAATTATTATATTAAATTAGAAAGACTAATGAAACTAAATAAGAATACAGATAAAAAGATTTGAAACAGAGGAGGGTATAATAAAAGATTTGAAACAGAGGGAGTATAATAAAAAATGGAACAACTGAAAATTACTCTTGCATCACTATGCAAATTAGCCTTCCTGTTCACACTGTAAACCGTTATTTTCTTGTATATATGAATATAATTGCATGTTATTAGTATGTGGATATGGTCAACAGCATTAATAATATGAAACAATTTTATTAATAATTGCGATTTAAATAAAAAATAAAATCATTGAGATTGTGATGTCAATAAAAAATGGAATTGTGACTTGAGTAGTAATATAGTTTCGGTTACAGACAGAAAAACACACAATCTCCATTATAATAAGATGTGCATTATTCGGATTATTGTCCCCATCTTCATTGTTATTTGTACAGCGTTTCGGCCGATATGCCCTCCGGCCTTCTTCAGGTATTTCTTGTCGGACTCTGGAACCTTGTCGGACTCGGGAACCTCCTTGTCGTAATCGGGAACTTTGAACCTAACCCTTTATTTATTCCACGGGGGTATCCTGTTCTCATTCCACTAACCATAGCTGGGGTAGGAGTTGTGTTAATTATTTTTCTAACTGCCTCTACCCAGGATTGAAATCAGGATCCAGAGATAACTATCACTCAGAAATGTCTTAACTTAACTTAACTTACTAACTTAACTAACTTATCCACTAGGCCATGTGTCCAATTGGACAATTCAGTGTGAATTTTGGGAACTTATAAACCTAATGTCTTGATTTGGCTAGAATATCTACCTATTTACTTATGTATGATTTTTTACCTAGACTCATATTGTGTTTTTTTTTTTGTTTTTTTACTAATCTTCAAGTCTCATCTCAAACATTCAGAGAAATTTTATTTATAATTAATATTTCATTCATTAAATGTCAAGGGAACTTGACATTCAGTACATTTATTTCAGTAAGTTTTTCATTGATAGAAGCACCTTTGAAAATTCACTTTTCATATGAAAACATTATTTTTACAGTACCTGCACCTCTATTTCAATATAGCAGTATATATTATTTAAATTTTGAATTTTTATTTCAACATGTTTTCTGAGCTCTAAAGCTTAACTAATTAATTATAAAACACAAAGCAGCAA
>CM042149.1:4092118-4107118 GCA_023376005.1 Doryteuthis pealeii | reverse complement strand
AGGTAGGCAAATCCTCCATTCTCTTCTCTAAAACTGCATTTAATATTTACATGTTATTTCTTGTTTTAATTTGTAATTTCTCTCAATGAAAATTATCCTTTTTCCCTAGTTAAATTACTGTTTGTGCCTTTTGTGGCAAATGAGTTTAACCCCCTTCGTATGTTTAATTGGTAATTCATAGTTTTAGCGTTGAATGTTTTTATAGTTAGAATTTTCGATAGTATTACTAGGTGTAAACCTTTCCCTGGTAATTGTGTTTTTATCCTTTTGTATAAAATGTGTCTGTTTTATTGTTTTGTAAATTTATTGTATTTTGTGTGATTTTGTGACTTACACGAATTCGTTTCATTTAATTCACAGTTTTCACGACATGCACCGTATGAAAAATAAAGAATATATTTGAATTACGGTGTGGCCTGTACATCCTTTGAGTGCACGGTGCGGCACAACCTCTTTGAAAATTAATTCGGGAAGGCCAAACTGGTTGTTAGCAATATTGTGGGACCCGACATTCACAATGACCTTTGACTATGTTCCACAGTTTATTTCAGTTCTCAGGCTAGGTCAAAATATGTGTTTATCTTTTCATTTTCTTTCCATTTCAGTGTGACTGGCTGGAATTAGGTGATCTGTTTATTTCAAAATCCTAGAGCATTTTACGCATCTTATTCTTTGGACAGATTCAAGTTTGTACATATATCATTTAGTAAAATGGTGAAAATTTTGTATGAATGGTTTCAATTCCTCCTCTTATTTTGAGTTCCTCCAGTCTCTTTTCCAGATCTTTGTGGGACTTGGCATTCACATCCTTTGTTTATCAAAATAACTATATTCAGCATTAAACTACGTGCAAATGGTTGATATGCTGTAAAATAAAACAACAAAGAGACATCCATCAATTATCGACAAGCCCACAAAATTATAATTTGTTAATAAAATGCACTTAAATATTTCAGACCATTGGATAAAGTAGTAAAGTCAATAGGGTGGCCTAATGTCGGTATGAGCCAGAGAGTGATGGGGTCTATCTCCCTCTCTCTAGTAGTAAACCAAGGAGATTTTTTTTATCATCTGGGATGAATAATTGTATATTCGGGTTAACAATTTTTAATGGTGTGAATAAGAGAAATGTTTTCAAAGTGTGTGGAAATTGTTCGAAAAGTTCATATAAACATAGAATGTTGAGAAATATTTCGCTCGGCGGGTGGAGAAAAGTTTTATGCAAGTGACAAGAGTTACTTAGCTTTTGTAGAATATTATCGTAATGGTTTCTTGTTAGGAGAATATAGTCTGCGCTGTCGTTGTTTGTTTCAGACTGCTGCCTCGTCTGTAGAATTTGTCTGGTGCCTGTTGAGCTGTTCTATTGCTCTTGAGTTCCCCGTTGATCCTCACAGGTGGTTGACTGTTTTCAGTGCCTGCCGATACTGTTCTGTGTTTTAGGGCTCTCTGTCTGTCCCCTAGTGTCTAGACTTCCAGGAACTGATTAAGGGGCAGATAATCCAAATTTCCGATACTACTCATACGCTGAGTTGGCGAGAGCAAATATTGAACCCGGAACCTTATAATACCATTGATAAACTTATGCTATTCCTGAGGGTATTGTGATGTGAGCAGTGATGTGAGGTTTTGGTTACAGACAGACACAGAATCTCCATAATAAAAGATATTGTGAGAAATGCATGTGTTAAGAACTACAAGACACCTTATCATAGTTTTCATCACCGAGAATTAGTAAAAATGATGCATAAACAAGGTTGATTCTCATGGGTCTATTCATTCAGGATAGTTAGTATATGTAACTAAATTAGTATTAAAATGTATAATAACTTGAATGAATAGAGACCCATAAGAATCAACCTAATTTGGGTGAGATAATGAATTTATGAAAAGAAGTCCAGAAAATTTTAAGGTCATAAAATATTTTAAATTATTTAACATCATTTATTGTATATATGCTTATTATATGTAAACATTTTTTCTCCAGAATTTTGTAGTCCAAAGTTAGGTGTGCATGATTTGGTTTAGTTTGTTGGATTTTACGGGATATCAACCCTTGTTGGGTAATTTTATGCCAAAGACATATAGTTCTATTCATGCTTGATGAGTATTCAACTTTTTATTATTTTAACACATTTTCTAAAAATCTGAGTTGACAAGGGCTGGTATTGAATCAGGAAATTTTCGATTCCTGGGCAAGTGCTCTACCAACTGAGTAAAACCAAACTCCGAGTTTAAAAATAGTGGTGTCTATTTGCTTTAGTTGTGATGTAGTACATTGCATCAGGTAATCTGAGAATCTTATTACCAACTTTTTTGTTATTCAGCAACTATTGCCAGAATTCTAATTAGAACTGTTCACAGATTAGTGCAACAAAGATCAGTTAGTACAAAAAAAAAATTTCTTTAGAAAGAAAAGAATTTTTAACAAGATTCCAAGATTAGCAATTGAGATGTGCACTTGAGTGATGCAACACTTGAAATACATAGACTGAAATGTCCATAAAAAAAGACAAGAAAGATAAGGATAATAGTATGTCTGAATAATTAACAAAATTAACTATTGACTAGTTTTCCAATAATTTATTAACAATCTATTATGATAAAATATTGCAGGTATATATCTATTTTTTTTTATTTGTAACCAGAAGAAGCAGGAGGCAAAGAGAAAACATCTATCTATACATATATAAAGGGCAGTTATGTGCATATGTATGTCCGGAGGAAACTTCGAAAATAAAGCATCTATCTATACATATATAAAGGGCAGTTATGTGCATATGTATGTCCGGAGGAAACTTCGAAAATAAAACATCTATCTATACATATATAAAGGGCAGTTATGTGCATATGTATGTCCGGGGGAAACTTCGAAAATAAAACAATTAACGACAAAGTAAATATATATACACATTAAATATCATCAAAGCTTGGTTTTTGAGCAAAAATGATAGAGATTTGATTTAAATTCATGAAGATAATAATAAAAAAAAATTAAATGATAATAACATGGATTTTTTTTTTTTTATTTAGTATTTTAAATAGGAGATATTAATTTGTTTTTCAGAGTGGCTGGATCAAGGCAAGGTTTTTTTTTACATAGGGATTTAATAGGGCCTCCTGCGAGGATCAACCCGTGATTCAACAATAATGGATCTTCGAGACTACCTTTTTAATCCCCTCCTCTACCTAGGCGAATAGCCACTTCTAGTTACAGATATTTCTCAAAGGTGCAATTTCACACATTCAGCTGCTGCTGCAAATATCTGCCCATTATCATAATAAAACATCACGTTGATTTGTATATTTATTTTTTATCTGTAATGCCCCCACTCAATTAATTGATGAAGTATATTTCAAGATATTTATGACAGAGAACGAGAAAGGAAAAAGAGCAAGACATTGTCTTGCCTGACGGGATCGAACCCGCAAAAACAAATGCGATTTAGGCACTGGACGGACGCGAGGTTCGACTGATGTGTCCGGATGCTTGGGTAATATGCCCATAAAATAACCAAAGCGAGCATGGCGTGAGAAAGCAGAGAAGCAGAGAAGCATTCGGCTTACGTGACACGGCAGTCAGAAAAGATTATTTTGACGACGCCGACGCATTTGTAGCTACTGGTCAAAGACTGTTGACTCAAATATCTATTTTCCCCCTCTATTTTTCCCCCTTCTATAGTACTAAACCTTATGCCTAGAGTAAAACTGAACCCTTTATTTAACTCATTAGAATAGATAGTTCTAATTCCATTAACCATGACCAGGTACCAGTGTAAAAATATTCTATATTATTTTGCCTGTAGTGAGGATTGTACCTATAACCTCCAGATGATTGTTACTTAGAACTGTATTAACTCAAACCTTATATCCTTTATGTGATGTGTCCAACTGGACAAATGCTGAGGAAAACAACCCGAAAAATCTAAGGTTTGGTTTGGTTTGGTTTGTTTTGTTTTACGGCATATCCACCTCAGTGGGTCATTTAATGCCGATAGAGTTTTGAAATAAATTAATTCTTAAGGGATACACAATTGTTTTATAAATATATTTTCTATCTAGACCATAGATGGAACCCTAACAGGTACTCCCACTCCGAGTCAGAGTGTCCCAGGGAGCAATGGCGATGAAGGGGTGCTCCACATTCCCCAAACCTCCAAAACTGGAACCTCACCACCAGATAGAGTTTAACGTCATTCCCAGGACATGTAGACACTCAGCCATCGCCTTTTAGCACCCATATAGTAAAAAGTGTTGGGGCTTGCCATAAGGGTTGGGGCAATCATATAGGTGTTACGGCTTGACTTGACTAGCCAATTGATCGGAGGGGGCCTCTCCCACCGCCCATCTAGCCTAAGTAAGGGTCTAAGTGGAGTGTTGCAGGTCATGGATGCTCATCCACCAAGACTCCATTCTTAAGCATCATGGGTCGCCACCTCCGGCCAACAAGTGGCCCCATTTAGGGGAGTCTTACTATTCTAATGCCCCAGCCGTCAGGGCATCGAAAAATCTAAATAATACAAATTATATAGTCTCATCTCAATATTTCTAACAAATATTTAGCAAGTACTTTGTAGGTAAATATTTGGTGCAATGAAATGTCCAAAATGATCAGCAATTGGTTGCAGCAAGTTCCTCAACTCCAGTCACTACTCGGAGTTTGCATTTATGTAGATCAGGAACTGGCCTGATGATAATTAAAGTAAGATCTGAAGGTTAATTATGGGATGAATGATTGACATGTTTAGGCATCAAATAACCCTAGACAGGTTAACATGTCATTAACATCTTCTATACATATATAAAGGGCAGTTGTGTGAATCTGTATATATGGAGGAAACTTCGATAATAAAATAATTAACGACAAAGTAAATATATATATATATATATATATATATATATATATATATATATTAAATATCATCAGGGCTTGGTTTTTGAACAAAAATAATAGCGATTTGATTTATATTCGTGAAGATAATTAAAAAATAAAGTTTACTGATAACAGCATGGAATTTTTTTTGCGTTTAATATTTTGAAAAGTAGACATTAACGTTTCTTTGCAGAGTGGCTGGATCAATGCAAAGTCTTTTTTGTGTAGGGGTTTTAATTGGGCATTCTACGTGGATACAACTCACGATTTGGTAATAATGGATCTGCAGGACTAACTTTTAAAAATACCCCCTCTACCCAGGCGACGCCGAGTAGTCACTTCTAGTTAATTAATAAATCAATCTTTTAAAATTTGCCAAGAAAGGTATTAAATACAGGGAATCTAATAAGGATTGAACTCACAACATAATATTAATGATTTGCCATGAATCGAATGAAATGCCAATAAAAGGGACAATGATCCATAATTAACACAATAATCAATCCATTAGTTTTCCAATTATAAATTAAATGATTAATGTTAATTAAATTAAAATTGGAAGTCTGACTTTCATGCGATGAAGAATTGATATGTTGAGGTATAAAATAATCCTAGACGGGTTATTAGGATTTCCCTAATCTCATTTCATTCCACAGGAACACCAATAGTAGTAAGTTTTTGGGTACTTGCTACGCGTATAAATCCCCAAATAGGTGAAAAGTGGCTTGGTCGGCAACCCATCAGTCAAGGAAAAGTCCGACACAAAAACTCTGCTGCCTTCAAGGAAAAACTAGGGAAGTAAACCCCGAAAACAAATACGGAACCGGACTCCCTAAGGTTGTGTGATGCTGAAATCCAGTATTACCCATCAATTCCTGTGACATTACCGTTGCCAAACCGCATTGGTACCTTACCTTTTCTTTGGATCACAATGGCAGTGTGGAGAGGGAGGAATTTGCTGCATGGGCAACAGTTTATCCTCCATATGAACCCACCCAGGCTATGTAGTTCAAATTAAAAAAAAAAAAAACAAATAAAAAATTTGACACTACTCCATCGTCTCTTGTAGACGAAAGGATGCCAACAAACCAGACGGGTTGACATGCCATTAAAATCAATCCATACATCAATCATTTAGAATTTGTCAATGTTTACCCTAGGTTTTAGATATACGGAATCTAATGAGGATTGAACCTACAACATAATATTAATGATTTCCCAGACTATCTAGTTATCCATTAGCCGTGACAAGATGCACCAGGAGGACTTTTATAAGTGATTGGAATAAAACAACTTGTAGTGTTATTATTTATGTAATGATAGACTTGTTAGATTCTTATCTGATCATGTGCAATAAAATCAACATTTGCATGCATGATGGCCAGCACACATTAAAACCATATTTATAGATTGTCTCATTTCATGATTTGTTGGACAAGTTATCCAACAGCAGAGATGATTGTTCATGGACACTGCTTCCCCCGCCCCCAATAGGAATTATCACTGGTCATAAAATAAAACTGTTTAACTCCCACATTGGACATTAAAACGATGGCAACAATCCATATGTTTATCAATGCCTGATACTGAATTTTAGGTCCTTCGTATACATGAAAATAAATCACTGAGTTAATCTGATCATGAATTCATGTCCCTTTCGTAATTGTATTATTGTTGTGTATATATAAATAATAATAAGAAATTCATACGGTTACTGCTAGTAAAAACAAAAGTGGTACTTCCACCAAGGTCTCCATTAGATGATGACCTTGGGGTCAGGCATGATTTAGCTGCACAGCATCAGTTGTTATAAGTAACCAAGCAAACCACATTAGTACCCCATGATGCAACCTTTATCCTGCCAATGGGACTTAGAATAAACTAACTGTATCCCCTGTAGAAGCATAAGATCCAAAAATATGGGGTGTCCTGAATATGACGCTAAACTGAATCTGGTGGGGAGTATCCAGTTCTGGAGCTCTGTGGAGTATGAAGTACTCCTTCATTGCTATTACTCTGTCCTACTCTGACCCAAAGTGGTTGTACCTGTTAGTTTCGCATCTATAAGGCAAATATATATGTTGAAAATTTATTTATATTAGATAGGAATACGTATTATTGTATGATTGTGTGTAAAAAGAAACCTTTATGAAATAAGAATATAAAAATATAAAAATAATGTACAATAAATGCAATTCCCTTAATTCTAGCCATAAAATAACCCATCAGGTTTACATGCCATTAAAATCAATCAATCAATTAATCACAATGAAACCAGAGCCTTGAGTTAAGTTATAGATTAGCTGTATTGATTATTTTGAGAGTAGAGTAGAATTTGAAAAGTGAAATAGAAATTGTACTTGGGGTCATTAGGTCAAATGGGTTTGATTGACAGGCAATGACTCTGGTGTCAGTTTGATCCCTTGGCTGGGATTGGATGGTGTCAGTCAAGTGATCAAAAAATTCTTGAAGTTAGAAAAATTGTTTTTAATTTGATTAATTAATTCTGAGATATTAAGGTACCAGATACTGTTAAATAATAAATTAGCTGTATCTCTTATTTTGAGAGTAGTGTAGAATTTGAAAAGGGAAATAGAAATTGTACTCAAAGACATTAGGTCAAATGGGTTTGATTGACAGGCAATGACTCTGATGTCAATTTGATACCTTAGCTGGGATTGGATGGTTTTAGCCATGTCATCAAAAATTTTTATAATTAAAAAAATAATTTTGAATCAAATTAGTTGGGTTCTGAGGAGTTAAGGTGCACAAATGCTGTTCCAATCATGTACCTTAAATGACATCATCTCCCCAAATGTTGACAGGTTATATAAAAGATATTTTAGTAAAGACATGAAATAAAGAAGTGTGCATGCACTGTGTCTTAGACTCTTTTATTCCTGACAAAAAATGTCTCTGACAATGAAATCCAACAGGGTCTGTGATGAAAGAAAAGAGATTAGCAGTTAAAGCAATGCAACGTGGAACTCTAAGCGGCCATGGCTCTCACCCAGAGAAAATAACCAAGGATATACAACACTTGTAAATGCAGCAACATAATTCCTCTTTTTCTCTGAATGTTTGAGATGAGGCTTGAAGATTAGTATTATCTGCGTTATTCGGACTATTGTCCCCATCTTCATTGTTATTTGTACAACGTTTCGGCCGATATTCCCCCCGACCTTCTTCAGGTATTTATTGTCGGAAACATTCTTTTCAAACTCGGGGACTTTCTTCTCGTAATCGGGATCCATCACGGAACTTTGAACCTAACCCATTATTTAGTCCATGGGGTTATCCTGTTCTCATTCCGCTAACCATAGCTAGGGGTAGGAGTTGTGTTAATTATTCTCTATGTAACTGCCTCTACTCAGGATTAAACTCGGAATCCAGAGATAACTGTCACTTAGAACTGTCTTAACCTAACTACCTTATCCACTAGGACAATTGAGTGTGAATTTTGGGAACTTATAGACCTAATGTCTTGATTCCTCTTTTGTGTTAATGATTAATCAAATTTAGAGACAAAGATAGAGATAGATAGATAGATAGAGATGGTGAGATAGAGAGAGAGAGAGAGAGAGAGAGAGAGAGAGAGAGAGAGAGAAAGATAAAATCATACAACTGATACGGAAACCACTGAACAGAGATACATATTTAATAATCCCCCCACCTGAGCCAGATGTGACAAAAGGCAATTTCTAAGCGTATTATATTAAGTCATCGGGGTGGCCGAGTCAGTATCAGCCAATCAGCGAGAGAGTATCCCCTTTTCACTAGCGCTAGATCAAGGAGATTGTATTTGCATCTAAGGTGGAGCGCTACACCTACCATCAGCTCCTTACTTTGAGCACAGATCCCTGTGCTACTCATATGCTGAGTTGATGAGGGCCAGTATCGAACTAGGAAATTTGTGGTTTCTATCCAAACGTTCTGACTGAGCTAACCCGGACCTAAAAGCGGAGTATGACAGGTTTGAATTCATAGTTATCCTTCTCCTAGACTAGTTGCCATACCAATGTTAAAGAGCCCAGTCTTCCTTACTAATTAACCATAGATGGATGGAGATTATTTGAATTTATACCTTTCATTAGTGTAATAGTGCCATAGGAAGTGCAAACAGCCTTGTCCAGGATTTGAACTCATGACGCCAAGTCCGTTTCCTGATGATAATCATTATACCACAGGCACCTAAGTTCATAGAAAACTAAACCACGAGTTAATGTTTGTTTGTTTGGTCGATTGGTTGGATTTTTTAAATACATCTTAGACGGTAGATGGTTAAGATGTGGGAAGTAGTTTTAGATTCGATATGAGCCGGCACCCCATCAGAGAGGATGTTTTTTAGAGTTCGCAACTCACCCACAGTGGAATCAAGTGGGCAGGGCTGGAAATAAAACTTGCTCAAGAAATAAACAAGTCTTGTGTTAATCAAATGTTAAAGCAAGCAATGTCCAGCTCAGAACAATGAAGAAGGAACCCCAGCAGAAACCCTGAAGAGAAGTAAGATCAACAAGAAGAAGCAGATTTTCTATCATCTATCTCTGTGTGTCTGTCTCTGTCTGAGTCTGTCTGTCTCTCTTATATACCTGATATATGATGTGGGTATATAACAATGCTATGTGAAATGCAAATAGCCTCAAGGATTTGAACTTGGTTCACAGTGTTCATTTCCTACGATGATAACCATTACACAAGAGTACCTCATAGAAATACATGATTGTATAGCATTTATGCAAGCGCATACTTACTATTTAGTAAAGTCTTAGACAGCTGTAAAGCAACTTAGAATCATGTAATGGAACCAGCAATGAAGTAATACAACGGTTCACTTAGATTCTGAGAACCAGTGGGAGATATTTTATATCACTATGAATCACAATAATATTAAATTTATCATGAATGATTTAGTAGCAGTAGCAAATGTATGTGGCAAGAACTAGAGATGGTTTAGGATTAGCTTTTTGCCCACTTTTAGTACAAAGATATGTTTCAAATAATGTTCCAAGAGAACATTCTGACAGCTTTTCCAAATATAGATACCATTTTCTAATCATTCCTGTGTTTAATGGTTACTAACTCTTCTGGCAAAAGATCATTTTCTCGACTAAAGAGGATTAAGAATGATCTACGATCAACAGAATTCCAAGATTGGTTGTCTGATCTGAAAATTCTCCACTCAGGAAATGATAAACGGCAAATTTACTGATTTTAATGACATTGATAAGTTTGCGTCCCCAACCATCGGAAAAAGCTCAAAAGGAATTGTTCTGATTTTATCTAGTGTAATGTTTAAACAAATCTATGGATGTTCGGAATGAACACTAATTCTATACTTTTATAAATGTGTTAAAAGTTATAAATTTATGAATAATCTTTTTATCAATGCTAAAATTTCTTTACTTTCATTCTGCAGATAAAGAGAACAAGTTTTATTTTCTAATGATCCGATCTTAAGTTTGGGCTTCACGACGTCTCTTAATCCAAAGCTTCCTGTTGCTTCAATATGGCAACAGATGGATGGGGAATATTTGGATTCATACCTTTCCCAAGAGTAGTTTGTACCATGGGAATTGCAACCAGCCTCGTCTAGGGTTGAACTTGTGTCACCAAGTTCATTTCCTATGATGATAACCATTGTACCACAGACACCTAAGTTAATAGAAAACTAAACAATAATCTAATATTGGGCCCTCTACGTTTGTTTGCTGGGTTGGTTGGTTGGTTGGATTTTATGGCATGTTATCCCTTTTATGCCGAATGACATTTTCGATTTATTCATTCTTATTGGATATCAGTTTTTTTTAACTAATCTTTTTTTAAACATAATTTACTATTGAGAGTAATGGCAATGAAGGAGAACTTAACACCGTCGAGAGCTCCAGAACTGGAACCTCACCACTTGATATAGATTTACGTCATACCCAGGAAACTAAGACCCTCAGACACAACTTTCTAGCACATATAGGATAAAATTTGGGTTTGCCATGAGAGTAATATGGCTAGGACAATCATATAGGCGCTAGGGCTTGATGTGATTATTTTCTAATGATCCAATGTTATTAAGTTTGGGCTTCACAACGTCTCTTAACTCAAAGCTTCCTTTTGCTTTAATCTGGCATTTATAGTAATCTTCCTCATAATAATAATAATAATTTTCAAGGCATGGTGACAGTATGGATTCCATTGACTCTCTCTCACAATCCGTCCCTTCCCTCCTTTTCATTTGTACTCCCAGGCTATGAAATTGGTTGCTTTGTTTCCCAGCATATCAACCATCTTTCATGACATTTAATGCCGAATCAAGTCTTTTTGTTAAACAAATAACTCTGGTCACTGGAACTACCGCCATTGCTAAAGTGGTCACCCAATTAAGTACTGCACAGGCTTACTGCTGCTTAACTTCGGTGCTTTCAGCATGACCTGAATGTCATCCAAAATCATTTGGCCATGACCAATACCTTGATAATTTTACAAATATTTTTTTCATTTTTTTCTTGATTTTTAAAAATTTCATTCTATATTTTTTTAATGAAAAAAAATTGAGGGGTTAGCACAAGTGTCCATTAAAAATAATAAAATGAAAACAAGAAACAGAAAGAGAATTTTGACATTTCTTCAATCAACCACATGGAATCCCTTACTCTCTCTTTCTCTCTGTCCCTTGCGGTGGGTAAATGATTTTAAATACATCATGTGGTCTCTCATGATGTGTAAATGGGGTAAAATCAATCCTGTGATCCCAGGAGGCACCCCCCTCTCAGGCAGTAACTGCCTGTTTTGCACTGAGCATTGCATGTGCTTCAGTTTGTGCATGGCATCCTATGTAAAAAAAAAAGATTTTATGTTAATCTAGCCTGGTGAGAGGCTCGAAAAATAGATAAATACTCTTTCCCTCTGTCTCTCTTGCCATCCATTCCTATTGGTCATTGCTCTTGGCAAGTCCTCTAGATTGCATCCAGTGTCTGCACAGTGTTGATAAATGTAAGTTTGTGCTGGTCAGTAAACTCTGATGTTATTTATTTATTAAAAGTTACTTTAATCCATTTCTATTAGTGACGTTTAAATTCATTTCTATTTGTCGCGTCTCGGATTTTAACGTATATTACTATCATTTATTCATTAAAGCTATTTCTATCATTCAAGCAACCTAAAATAATATTAATGAAACGAATTAATAATAATAATAATAATAATAATAGTTTAATGATAGTAGTAGTAGTAGTAATAATAATATAATAATATAATAATAATAATAATAATAATAATAATAATAATAATAATAATAATAGCAGTTGTGATAAATAATGTTAATAATGATAAATGATAATAGATAATAATAATAATAATAAATAGTTTATTGTGATAAAATAATGTTAATAATGATAAATGATAGTAGTGATAATAATAGTAATAGTGATAATAATGGTAAATGATAATAATGGGGATAATAATAATGTTGGTGATAATAATAATAATGATGATCTACTTCCATTTCGTATAATAAACTACGATACATACTTCGACTGTCAATGTTCAGAAATTAATATATGTATGCACATGTACATATATATACATTTCATGTCAGGTCGCACAAAGCGCTATGGATATTATGTAACCCCGTACAACCTGCTCCATAGTCAGATCATCGGCGACTAAACCGGTACCCCCACCAGGCTTGCCTGCTGAGGAGGGTGGCTAGACACCCAACAGGTGTATCTATATGTAGCAGTATATAAAAGAACATTGCTCACGAGTTTGTCCTTACTTCTCCAACAGTGACCAGCATGTTTTGCCCATCTTATCCGAGATGGAAAGTAAGTGACTGTACACCTGGTATTTTGTAGGGTGTGAAATCTTTATGTAGTTTCCATCTAGCTTTTTCTTCAGTCATTTTGTTATGGTCCAAGTAGTGCAACCGTCGGTTTTTCATATGGTTGACAACCTGTAAATACCAGATATTGCTTTGTTTATGCGAATGCAGACATTATTTACAGTAGATGAGATAGTGCTACCAAGTTATATGAACTGGTCTACTAATTTTAGACAATTGCCATTTAGTTAGCAGATGGAACCATCTTGATTGAAATACACTCTGTTTTATCTGAGTTCACATAGAGACCAATGCCTCTTGCTGCCAGTTTCAGGCTATGCAGCAGAAATTCAACGAGCAAGTGTATTTTTCAAGAAGCCCTTGATTAGCTGCATAGCCTACATCTGTAATCATTTCTGCTGGATGTCATTTTCTTCTTGCTTTTTTTTAAATCATAAATTTTCTTAATATTCTATAATTTCAATGAATGATTCCAAAGAATATATTTTTAAAAAATCACCTTGTTTTATCAGAGAATAGGACTTGTTTTACATTGATAGAGCATTTGCTTAGAAATTGCAAGGTTCTGGTCCCCGCCAAATCAGTGCATAAATAGCACAGCTATGGGTAATCTGATATGTGCTGTAAAGCACCTGGAAACTAAAGAAAGGTGTGGCGCTTCACCTCAGCAGAAACAATCTCCATGGCCTTGCGCTAGCAAAAGGGTAATATACTCTCTTGCTGTCCGGCTAATAAATGAACAACAAATCTTCATCTATTTTGATTTCCAAACTGTTGTCCTCATCTTGATCATGATATGTAGAAACACAACTTTTCACCCGTTGTACCCTCCGGCCTTGTTCATGTGCAGCTTGTCGTCCGAGCATCACAGGGATTCAACCGGGGAAATCATTTGGAACAGTTTGTCTGTTGATCAAGCAAGATGTTAAATAACTTACAAAGATCTCGTTCAAATAATGACGTCAATGCTTTTGCGCGCCCATTAATCTAAGAAGTGTCACGAGAAGCACTACGCTTTTTGAAAAAAAAGACATTTATTGGCGTTCCTTGGAAATTTAAAGTGTAAAATCCAATGGCATCTCTAATTCACCCAATATTTTTTTTTAATTTTAAAGTAATTTAGCTTAAAAAAACAATTTTATCTTGAATGTTCAATTATTAGTTTCTATATTGGGTTCATCTCTATACTTGGTCAACTCAAGTGGTAACTATAGCCCAACATATATGCGGCTTCTTTGGGGCTCTTCTCCAATGTTTTCCCCATTTATTATTTTAACTTTATCTCATAAAGGTAGATGTTTTCGATTTTCTTTCCATATATCATCAGCCATACCTGAAGATGGCCGAATTGTCCAACGACCGAAATGTTGTGTTTCTATATATCACAATAAAATTAGGAAATTCTCCGAAAAATCAAAATACCTATTTGACGGCATATAAGTCACACGGGCATATAAGAACGCACCCCCATTTCAGCAGATCAGATTCAGGAAAAAATGTTTTTAGTGTATTAAGATTATATAGTTGAAAACAGTCTAGCTGTGCATTTCACAAGCAGTAACATGGCTGTATAAAAGCAATTTGTAGTTTATGGTAGGTAAAAGTACTGAGCGTAAGTTGGTTAGTGAGCATCATGAGAAGATTAACCTAGGCTTACGGGGGGTCTCAAACTTCACCTACGATGTATAGACACAGGGAAATTTTTTAGCCAACATTTGGAAAAAAGTGCATCCTATATGCCTTCAAATACGGTAACACATATTAAGCCTCATCTAACATACAAATTCTTTTATTTTTTTCTGTCATATCCTTATATCGCTAATTAGAAAAAACAATACAATGAAATACAAAACTTAGTGAGTTAGTATTTTGGTTGGACAAGTTTAATGTCATGTCCGAGACATCCTATGTCCGTCGTCCACGAAAGACCAAAGTAAGTATGCTCAGTTTAAGTATTGTTTCAGCAGCAGAGTATTGCCAGTGATTGGCCAAGAGTTTAATCACATAGTTCCACGCGAGTCTATAAATAGAAGTGGGCTTCAGCCCACCTTATAAGAGAAATTTCTCAAGACTCATTAGTGGTGGAGTTTGATGGGTGTCCTGCTCCCTCTTTGTGTATCATGCTTCTCCAACCACTTTTAAACTTCTCTATCCACTATACACACCTCTACACTGAAGTAGATTTGCCTTGATGAATTCTCATTCCCCTGACACTCCTTATATTCCAGTTGTTTAAATCTTCCTCCGGATTTCCTTTCGGTTGTGGTCTATGTTTTTATGTATCAAAAATTCTCGT
>CM042149.1:4088944-4092018 GCA_023376005.1 Doryteuthis pealeii | reverse complement strand
GTTGAAATAAATTGTATAACATTATCAAACTTTTAAAAAAATTACTGCAAAGTTATGGACTCTCTCGTCGAGTTCAACGCATGAGTTCATACAATGAAAACCCACACAGTGATTTGTTTATAGTGGTGAAGGCTTGTGTTTGACCATCCGCAATTTTTGTCACAGTTGATAGGAAAGAATTGGTGCATGAATGCAACAAACCCAATCAACGACTGACCCAGGAATTTTAAATCAGAGTTTTCCCTCTCCTAGACTGGTTACCTACCAAGGTTAAAGAGCCCAGTCTGTCCTACTATTTCAATTAACAGCAAAGTTACAGCATTCATTATCATATCTCAAATATCATTAAACCACACAAAAATATTCAATTCTGCAAAACACAATGAATATCAACTCAAAGCAGAAACAGAAATGTTGGCTACAGAAAGTGATTCTTTTGTTTACATTCTGAAATTCAGACTATGACATTCCATTTCATTTCATTTCATAATCCAGAAAAAAACAATGCTAAAATTTCATTACAGCTCTAATTTAATTAGATATACAGTATTTCTGTCACAAAAAATTATCTTATTATAATGGAGATTGTGTGTTTTGCTGTCTGTAACCGAAACTATATTACTACTTTTAACCTCAATTATTAATAAAATTGTTTTACATTATTAATACTGTTGACCCATATCTACATACTAACAACATGCAATTATATTTATATATACAACAAAATAGCAGTTTACAGTGTGAACGGGAAGGCTAATTTACATATTGATCTTAAAAA
This sequence comes from Doryteuthis pealeii, assembly GCA_023376005.1. Classification (NCBI taxonomy): domain Eukaryota; kingdom Metazoa; phylum Mollusca; class Cephalopoda; order Myopsida; family Loliginidae; genus Doryteuthis; species Doryteuthis pealeii. The sequence goes on along the minus strand of CM042149.1, from coordinate 4,091,240 downwards.
ATCGAATTTAATAAATATGTGCTTAGTATTATTGATTTCTAATTGTTTGGTTTTATGTTAATGAATATAAGCAAAAATCTCTTCAATGAATCTGAAATGAAATCCATTAACAAGATAAAATAACTGTCATTTTATTCTTTACTTCCTCTTATAACTAAATACTTAAATTAGAAAAAATAACAATGAAAGACGAGAGTGATGGAAGAGTAAGTTTCAGTAGTTCTATTTTTTAATTATACTCTCTCTGTTTCAAATCTTTTTATCTGCATTCTTATTTAGTTTCATCAGCCTTTCTAATTTAATACGATATTTTATTACATTAAAACTTAAATACTTGCACCCGGAGGGTGCATATATTTGCTAGTATAATATAAATATGAATAAAAATATCCAACACTAATGCTCTTAAGTTTAGGAGAAAAGCAACTTTGAATTCAAAACTAGAAAGTGTAGTCCTTAAGGCAATCTAACATTGTCCTCAGCATCATTCTCATTGACACAGATTCCACGCTCTATCATTTCCTACTGGTAAAAAAACAAGTTTGAGGTCTGACAAAAAATATCAATCTGTACTTACCAAGCAAGATATGAAACATATTTATAATTAGTATTATCTGCATTATTCGGATTATTGTCCCCATCTTCATTGTTATTTGTACAGCGTTTCGCGATATGCCCCCGGCCTTCTTCAGGTATTTCTTGTCGGACTCTGAACCTTGTCGACTCGGAACCTCCTTGTCATAATCTGGAACTTTGAACCTAACCCTTTATTTATTCCACGGGTATCCTGTTCTCATTCCACTAACCATAGCTGGGAGAGTTGTTAATTATTTTTCTAACTGCCTCTACCCAGGATTGAAATCAGGATCCAGAGATAACTATCACTTAGAACTGTCTTAACTTAACTTAACTACTTAACTAACTTATCCACTAGGCCATGTGTCAATTGGACAATTCAGTGTGAATTTTGGAACTTATAAACCTAATGTCTTATTTGGCTAAATATCTACCTATTTACTTATGTATGATTTTTTACCTAGACTCATATTGTGTTTTTTTTTTTGTTTTTACTAATCTTCAAGTCTCATCTCAAACATTCAGAGAAATTTTATTTATAATTAATATTTCATTCATTAAATGTCAAGGGAACTTGACATTCAGTACATTTATTTTAGTAAGTTTTTCATTGATAGAAGCACCTTTGAAAATTCACTTTTCATATGAAAACATTATTTTTACAGTACCTGCACCTCTATTTCAATATAGCAGTATATATTATTTAAATTTTGAATTTTTATTTCAACATGTTTTCTGAGCTCTAAAGCTTAACTAATTAATTATAAAACACAAAGCAGCAAAATGAAAATTCATAAACATTACAACCCACAATGTTGCTAAGTTCCAAAGTTTAAAAAAGGCCCCAAGGCACATACAAAACAATTTTTAATTTAAATTAATTCTTTGTTTTCTGTTTGTATCTCAAATTAAAATTCAAGGAAAATTTATAAAATTAACATGTTACAAGTTTCGGATATTTTTATCAACACATGCCATCTTGCTATTATGTGTACTAGCAAATATATGCACCCTCCGGGTGCAAGTATTTAAGTTTTAATGTAATGAAATATTGTATTAAATTAGAAAGGCTGATGAAACTAAATAAGAATACAGATAAAAAGATTTGAAACAGAGGAAGTATAATAAAAAATGGAACAACTGAAACTTACTCTTCCATTACTCTCGTCTTTCATTGCTATTTTTTCTAATTTAAGTATTTAGTTATAAGAAGAAGTAAAGAATAAAATGACAGTTATTTTATCTTGTTAATGGGTTTCATTTAAGATTCATTGAAGAGATTTTTACTTATATTCATTAAAATAAAACCAAACAGTTAGAAATCAATAATACTAAGCACATATTTATTAAATTCGATTTTTTAATATTAATATGCAAATTAGCCTTCCCGTTCACACTGTAAACCGCTATTTTATTGTATATATAAATATAATTGCATGTCGTCAGTATGTAGACATAGTTAACAGTATTAATAATGTAACACAATTTTATTAATAATTGAGGTTTAGATAAAAATAAAATCATGGAGAATGTGATGTCAATAACTAAGAGAATTGAGACTTGAGTTTATGAGAATATAGTTTCGGTTACAGACAGAAAAACACACAATCTCCATTATAATAAGATAGGGCTGCTTAAATTTCATATTGGAGTAATAGTTTTGTTACTTGCTAATTTGATGAAACAAGAAGGTGCAGACCAGACAAAGTAGAGGAGGTTG
>CM042149.1:4058944-4086444 GCA_023376005.1 Doryteuthis pealeii | reverse complement strand
TGTCTCTCTCTCTCTTATCTACAATGGTTAACAAGCTAGTTTAACAGACCATTACTTGTGAGTTTGATTTTCATTTAGTACCCAATAATATTGACCTTATGCCAAACTAAACTTGGCTAAATAGATAACTACACTAACTCTGCTACCAATCACTAGAAAATATCAGCTTTAAAAAAAATCCCAAACAAATCTTTATTGAAATAATTTAATGTTGAATTCTATCACCTAAAAATAGCAAATGCCGGGTGTTAATTTGCCATAAACTTTCAATCCAGTGTCAGTTTTCCATTTATGAGAGCTAATTCAAATGCAACGAAAAAGAATAAAACAATAAATTCATATCGCAATAATAATTTTGTTCAAATGTCTGTCAAATATCTTGATTTATAAAATACTAGAACTGCATTTGATTCCTAAGTGTTAGACATCAGACCATTTTAAAGAATTATGAGTAGATATGTAGTTCTTGCCAGCAACTAACAAACAATACAAAATGGATGCTTATCTCTGTATGCCACTTTGTGAAGAACTCAAGGTTAAACCTGTCAGGAAATATTGTAAATGCCAAATTTTATTGAACAATAAAAATATGAACGTTCTGTTTTTCAAAAAAAAAAAAAAAAAAAGAAAAGAAAAAGAAAAGAAAAGAAAAGCTTTATGAAGTGTTCTATATTTTTTTCTATCAGAAACAAAAGATTATTGGCATAAACTGAAAACTACCAAATAATGTGTAGCTCCTCCTTTCCCTGAATAACTGACTATGTCATGTGACTGTAGGTTTACTAGTTGCTGGAGTCATTGTATGGAGGTTCTGTTTTCCAAAAGAAAAAAAAACAAGAATAGAAAAGCTTTATAAAATGTTTTATATTTTTTTCTATCAGAAACAAAGGGTTATTGGCATAAACTGAAAACTACCAAATAATGTGTAGCTCCTCCCTTCCCCTGAATAACTGGCTATGTCATGTGGCAGGAAGTTTACTAGTTACTGGAGTCATTGTATGAGTAAGTGTTACAATGCATGTAGCAATTTTAGAGCTGTAATTGAAAGAAGTTTACAGTGGAGATTCCTTGTGACATAAAGTTTGATCCTTTCTTGAACTAGAAAGATGTAGTATCAGTTTAAATTCTTGTCTGCTGATCCATCCTTAGAGAGTTGTATAATCCTTGTCTGTTGATCTGTCTTTCTACAGCAAGTAATTATAGGACAATTTATCAATGCCTTTAAATAGTAAATTAAATACATCTTTGGGCAATTTTTGATTGACTGCTTCAGCTGTTTTGGAACAGTAAACAATCTGAGTCCTTTGTGGCTGCCACTCAGTTAGTCAGATTAGTAGTAATTGTATATATTCGTCTTGTCATGGTCATCAAGTCTGGTGTATGCTTCCCCCTCCCACTTTCCTCCTCTTACCCTAAATAAGGTATCCTGTGACCTAGTCATTCCCACTGGTAAAAATGGTTCCCTTATAAGAAATAGTTCTTGGGTTTTAAAAACCCCTAAAATATGTGTAAATGCATTTTTCAGATTGTTTGGAGTACTTGTTTTGCCTTTAGTTTGGTTATGTAAAAGAGAACACTGCCTTAAGCAGTTGAGCAAAAAGTTTTAGTAAAAAATAAAAGTTTGTAGGGTCTTGGACTGTGAGTAGTAATTTTGGTATTGTCAGGTCTAGGGATTCCTGGCAAGAAGCTTTCTTTCCCTTTGAGGTGACCACTTGAGCAGGTCACAAACCTTGAGACTCTCTCTCACAGAGCAAATTTTTGGGCGGTTATTTTGGAACCGCATTCTTAGTATAAGAACTACTAAGATATTGGTCTCGTTTATGTCCCGACGTGCCAACAAAGGTAGGCAAATCCTCCATTCTCTTCTCTAAAACTGCATTTAATATTTGCATGTGATATTTTTTGTTTTAATTTGTAATTTCTCTAAATGAAAATTATCCTTTTTCCCTAGTTAAATTACTGTTTGTGCCTTTTGTGGCAAATGAGTTTAACACCCTTCGTATGTTTAATTGGTAATTCATAGTTTTAGCTTTGAATGTTTTTATAGTTAGAAATATCGATAGTATTACTAGGTGTAAACCTTTCCCTGGTAATTTTGTGACTTACACGAATTCTTTTCATTTAATTCACAGTTTTCACGGCATGCGCCGTATGAAAAATAAAGAATATATTTGAATTACTGTGTGGCCTGTACGTCCTTTGAGTGCACGGTGCGGCGCAACCTCTTTGAAAATTAATTCGGGAAGGCCAAACTGGTTGTTAGCAATATTGTGGGACCCGACATTCACAATGACCTTTGACTATGTTCCACAGCTTATTTCAGTTCTCAGGCTAGGTCAAAATATGTGTTTATCTTTTCATTTTCTTTCCATTTCAGTGTGACTGGCTGGAATTAGGTGATCTGTTTATTTCAAAATCCTAGAGCATTTTACGCATCTCATTCTTTGGACAGATTCAAGTTTGTACATATATCATTTAGTAAAATGGTGAAAATTTTGTATGGATGGTTTCAATTCCTCCTCTTATTTTGAGTTCCTCCAGTCTCTTTTCCAGATCTTTGTGGGACCTGGCATTCACATCCTTTGTTTATCAAAATAACTATATTCAGCATTAAACCACGTGCAAATGGTTGGTCTGTAAAATAAAACAACAAAGAGACATCCATCAATTATCGACAAGCCCACAAAATTATAATTTGTTAATAAAATGCACTTAAATATTTCAGACCATTGGATAAAGTAGTAAAGTCAATAGGGTGGCCTAATGTCGGTATTAGCCAGAGAGTGAGGGGGTCTATCCCCCTTTCTCTAGTACTAAACCAAGGAGATTTTTTTTGCATCTGGGATGGATAATTGTATATTCGGGTTAATGGTGTGAATAAGATAAATGTTTTCAAAGTGTGTGAAAAGAGTTCGTATAAACATAGAATGTTGAGAAATATTTCGCTCGGCGGGTGGATAAAAGTTTTATGCAAGTGACAAGAGTTACTTAGCTTTTGTAGAATATTATCGTAATGGTTTCTTGTTAGGAGAATATAGTATGCGCTGTTGTTGTTCGTTTCAGACTGCTGCCTCGTCCGTAGAATTTGTCTGGTGCCTGTTGAGCTGTTCTGTTGCTGTTGAGTTCCCCGTTGATCCTCACAGGTGGTTGACTGTTCTCAGTGCCTGCCGATACTGTTCTGTGTTTTAGGTCTCTCTGTCTGTCCCCTAGTGTCTAGACTTCCAGGAACTGATTAAGGGGCAGATAACCCATATTTCCGATACTACTCATACGCTGAGTTGGCGAGGGCAAATATTGAACCCGGTTCCTTATAATACCATTGATAAACTTACGCTATTCCTGAGGGTATTGTGATGTGAGCAGTGACATAGTTTTGGTTAGAGACAGACACAGAATCTCCATAATAAGAGATATTGTGAGAAATGCAATGTGTTAAGAACTACAAGACACCTTATCATAGGTTCCAACACTGAGAATTAGTAAAAATGATGCATTAACAACGTTGATTCTCATGGGTCTATTCATTCAGGATAGTTAGTATATGTTCATTAAAATGTATAATAACTTGAATGAATAGAGACCCATAAGAATCAATCTAATCTGGGTGAGATAATGAATTTATGAAAAGAAGTCCAGAAAATTTTAAGGTCATAAAATATTTTAAATTATTTAACATCATTTATTGTATATATGCTTATTATATGTAAACATTTTTTCTCCAGAATTTTGTAGTCCAAAGTTAGGTGTGCATGATTTGGTTTAGTTTGTTGGATTTTACGGCATATCAACCCTTGTTGGGTAATTTTATGCCAAAGACATTTAGTTCTATTCATGCTTGATGATTTTTTTAAACTTTTAATTATTTTAACACATTTTTTAAAAGCTGAGTTGACAAGGGCTGGTATTGAATCAGGAAATTTTCGATTCCTGGGCAAGTGCTCTACCAACTGAGTAAAACCAAACTCCGAGTTTAAAAATAGTGGTGTCTATTTGCTTTAGTTGTGATGTAGTACATTGCATCAGGTAATCTGAGAATCTTATTACCAACTTTTTTGTTATTCAGCAACTATTGCCAGAATTCTAATTAGAACTGTTCACAGATTAGTGCAACAAAGATCAGTTAGTACAAAAAAAAAATTCTTTAGAAAGAAAAGAATTTTTAACAAGATTCCAAGATTAGCAATTGAGATGTGCACTTGAGTGATGCAACACTTGAAATACATAGACTGAAATGTCAATAAAAAAAAAAAACAAGAAAGATAAGGATAATAGTATGTCTGAATAATTAACAAAATTAACTATTAACTAGTTTTCCAATAATTTATTAACAATCTATTATGATAAAATGTTGCAGGTATATATCTGTTTTTTTTTTAAATTTGTAACCAGAAGAAGCAGGAGGCAAAGGGAAAACATCTATCTATACATATATAAAGGGCAGTTATGTGCATATGTATGTCCGGAGGAAACTTCGAAAATAAAGCATCTATCTATACATATATACAGGGCAGTTATGTGCATATGTATGTCCGGAGGAAACTTCGAAAATAAAGCATCTATCTATACATATATAAAGGGCAGTTATGTGCATATGTATGTCCGGAGGAAACTTCGAAAATAAAGCATCTATCTATACATATATAAAGGGCAGTTATGTGCATATGTATGTCCGGAGGAAACTTCGAAAATAAAACATCTATCTATACATATATAAAGGGCAGTTATGTGCATATGTATGTCCGGAAGAAACTTCAAAAATAAAACAATTAACGACAAAGTAAATATACATACACATTAAATATCACCAGGGCTTCGTTTTTGAGCCAAAAATAATAGAGATTTGATTTAGATTCATGAAGATAATTAAAAAAAATAAAATTTAAATGATAATAACATAGATTTCTTTTTTTTTTTGCATTTAGTATTTTAAATAGGAGATATTAATTTTTCTTCTCAGAGTGGCTGGATCAAGGCAAGGTTTTTTTTACATAGGGAATTAATGGGGCCTCCTGTGAGGATCAACCCGTGATTCAACAATAATAGATCTTCGAGACTACCTTTTTAACCCCCTCCGCTACCTAGGCGATGCTGAATAGCCACTTCTAGTTACAAATATTTCTCAAAGGTGCAATTTCACACATTCAGCTGCTGCTGCAAATATCTGCCCATTATCATAATAAAACATCACGTTGATTTGTATATTTATTTTTTATCTGTAATGCCCCCACTCAATTAATTGATGAAGAATATTTCAAGATATTTATGACAGAGAACGAGAAAGGAAAAAGAGCAAGACATTGTCTTACCTGACGGGATCGAACCCGCGTTCTACCGCATGCAAAAACAAATGCGATTTAGGCACTGGACGGACGCGAGGTTCGACTGATGTGTCCGGATGTTTGGGTAATATGCCCATAAAATAACCAAAGCGAGCATGGCGTGAGAAAGCAGAGAAGCAGAGAAGCATTTGGCTTACGTGAGACGGCAGTCAGAAAATATTATTTTGACGACGACAACGGATTTGTAGCTGCTGGTCAAAGACTGTTGACTCAAATATCTATTTCCCCCCTCTATTTCCCCCCTTCTATAGTACTAAACCATATGCCTTGAGTAAAACTGAACCCTTTATTTAACTCATTGGGGTAGATAGTTCTAATTCCATTAACCATGACCAGCTACCAGTGTTAAATATTCTATATTATTTTGCCTGTAGTGAGATTTGTACCTATAATCTCCAGATGATTGTCAGTTAGAACTGTATTAACCCAAACCTTATATTCTTTATGTAATGTGTCCAACTGGACAAATGCTGAGGAAAACAACCCGAAAAATCTAAGGTTTGGCTTGGTTTTGGTTTGGTTTGTTTTACTGCATATCAACCTCAGTGGTTCATTTAATGCCGATAAAGTTTTGAAATAAATGAATTCTTAATGGATACACAATGTTTTTTATAAATACATTTTTCTATTTAACCCATAGATGGAACCCTAACAGGTACTACCACTCCGGGTCAGTGTAGCCCAGAGAGCAAGGGCGATGAAGGGGTGCTCCACATTCCCCAAACCTCCAAAACTGGAACCTCACCATCAGATAGAGTTTAACGTCATTCCCAGGACATGTAGACCCTCAGTCACCGCCTTCTAGCACCCATATAATAAAAAGGGTTGGGGCTTGCCATAAGGGTTGGGGCAATCATATAGGTGTTAGGGCTTGACTTGACTAGCTAATTGATCGGAGGGGGCCTCTCACACCGCCCATCTAGCCGAAGTAAGGGTCTAAGTGGAGTGTTGCAGGTCATGGATGCTCATCCACCAATACTCCTTCCTTAAGCATCACGGGTCGCCACCCCCGACCAACAAGTGGTCCCATTTGAGTGAGTCTCACTCCTCTGCAGAGGTGCAGTTGGTGCATTCTAATGCCCCGGCCGTCAGGGCGGCGAAAGATCTAAATAATACAAATTATACAGTCTCATCTCAATATTTCTAACAAATATTAAGCAAATACTTTGTAGGTAAATATTTGATGCAATGAAATATCCAAAATAATCAGCAATTGAACAGGTTGCAGCAAGTTCCTCAACTCTAGTCACTACTCGGAGTTTGCATTTATGTAGATCAGGAACTGGCCTGATGATAATTAAAGTAAGATTTGAAGGTTGATTATGGGATGAATGATTGACATGTTTAGGCATCAAATAACCCTAGACAGGTTAACATGTCATTAACATATTCTATACATATATTAATGGCAGTTGAGTGAATCTGTATATCTGGATGAAACTTCGAAAAAAAAATTAACGATATATATATATATATATATATATATATATATATATATATATATATATATATATATATACATTAAATATCACCAGAGCTTGGTTTTGAAAAATAATAGAGATTTGATTTATATTCGTGAAGATAATTAAAAATAAAAATTTACCTGATAACAGCATGAAATTTTTTTGCGTTCAATATTTTGAAAAGTAGACATTAACGTTTCTTTGCAGAGTGGTTGAATCAATGCAAAGTCTTTTTTTACGCAGGGGTTTTAATTGGGCATTCTACGAGGATCCAACTCACGATTCGGTAATAATGGATCTGCAGGACTAATTAAAAAAAAATCTCCCCTCTACCCAGGCGACGCCGGGTAGCCACTTCTAGTTAATCAATAAATCAATCTTTTAAAATTTGCCAAGAAAGGTATTAAATACAGGGAATCTAATAAGGATTGAACTCACAACATAATATTAATGATTTGCCATAAATCGAATGAAATGCCAATAAAAGGGACAATGATCCATAATTAACACAATAATCAATCCATTAATTTTCCAATTATAAATTAAATGATTAATGTTAATTAAATTAAAATTGGAAGTCTGACTTTCATGCGATGAAGAATTGATATGTTGAGGTATAAAATTACCCTAGACGGGTTATTAGCATTTCCCTAATCTCACTTCATTCCACAGGAATAGTACCAATAGTAGTAAGTTTTGGGGTACTTGCTACGCGTATAAATCCCCAAATAGGTGAAAAGGGGCTTGGGCGGCAACCCATCAGTCAAGGAAAAGTCCGACACAAAAACTCTGCTGCCTTCAAGGAAATGCTTCAGAGTAAACCATGAAAACAAATAAGGAACCGGAGTCCTTAAGGTGGTGTGATGCTGAAATCCAGTATTACCCATCAATTCCTCTGACATTACCGTTGCCAAACCGCGTTGTTACCTTACCTTTCCTTTGGATCACAGTGGCAGTGTAGAGAGGGAGGGATTTGCTGCATGGGCAACAGTTTATCCTCCATATGAACCCACCCAGGCTATGTAGTTCAAATTAAAAAAACAAAAAAACGAAAAAAACAAATAAAAAATTTGACCCTACTCCATCGTCTCTTGTAGACGAAAGGATGCCAACAAACCAGACGGGTTGACATGCCATTAAAATCAATCCATACATCAATCATTTAGAATTTGTCAATGTTTACCCAAGGTTTTAGATATACGGAATCTAATAAGGATTGAACCTACAACATAATATTAATGATTTCCCAGACTATCTAGTTATCCATTAGCCATGGCAAGATGCACCAGGAGGACTTTTATAAGTGATTGGAATAAAACAACTTGTAGTGTTATTATTTATGTAATGATAGACTTGTTAGATTCTTATCTGATCATGTGCAATAAAATCAACATTTGCATGCATGATGGCCAGCACACATTAAAACCATATTTATAGATGGTCTCATTTCATGATTTGTTGGACAAGTTATCCAACAGCAGAGATGATTGTTCATGGACACTGCTTCCCCCGCCCCCAATAGGAATTATCACTGGTCATAAAATAAAACTGTTTAACTCCCACATTGGACATTAAAACGATGGCAACAATCCATATGTTTATCAATGCCTGATACTGAATTTTAGGTCCTTCGTATACATGAAAATAAATCACTGAGTTAATCTGATCATGAATTCATGTCCCTTTCGTAATTGTATTATTGTTGTGTATATATAAATAATAATAAGAAATTCATACGGTTACTGCTAGTAAAAACAAAAGTGGTACTTCCACCAAGGTCTCCATTAGATGATGACCTTGGGGTCAGGCATGATTTAGCAGCACAGCATCAGTTGTTATAAGTAACCAAGCAAACCACATTAGTACCCCATGATGCAACCTTTACCCTGTCAATGGGACTTAGAATAAACTAACTGTATCCCCTGTAGAAGCATAAGATCCAAAAATATGGGGTGTCCTGAATATGATGCTAAACTGAATCTGGTGGGCAGTATTCAGTTCTGGAGCTCTGTGGAGTATGAAGTACCCCTTCATTGCTATTACTCTGTCCTACTCTGACCCAAAGTGGTTGTAGTAGTGTCCCATCTATAAGGCAAATAGATATGTTGAACATTTATTTATACTAGATAGGAATACGTATTATTGTATGATTGTGTGTAAAAAGAAACTTTTATGAAATAAGAATATAAAAATGTAAAAATAATGTACAATAAATGCAATTCCCTTAATTGTAGCCATAAAATAACCCATCGGGTTGACATGCCATTAAAATCAATCAATCAATTAATCAAAAGGTAACCAGAGCCTTGAGTTAAGTTATAGATTAGCAGTATTGATTATTTTAAGAGTAGAGTAGAATTTGAAAAGTGAAATAGAAATTGTACTTGGAGTCATTAGGTCAAATGGGTTTGATTGACAGGCAATGACTCTGATGTCAGTTTGATCCCTTGGCTGGGATTGGATGGTGTCAGTCAAGTGATCAAAAAATTCTTGAAGTTAGAAAAATTGATTTTAATTTGATTAATTAATTCTGAGATATTAAGGTACCAGATACTGTTAAATAATAAATTAGCTGTATCTCTTATTTTGAGAGTAGTGTAGAATTTGAAAAGGGAAATAGAAATTGTACTCAAAGACATTAGGTCAAATGGGTTTGATTGACAGGCAATGACTCTGATGTCAATTTGATACCTTAGCTGGGATTGGATGGTTTTAGCCATGTCATCAAAAATTTTTATAATTAAAAAAATAATTTTGAATCAAATTAGTTGGGTTCTGAGGAGTTAAGGTGCACAAATGCTGTTCCAATCATGTACCTTAAATGACATCATCTCCCCAAATGTTGACAGGTTATATAAAAGATATTTTAGTAAAGACATGAAATAAAGAAGTGTGCATGCACTGTGTCTTAGACTCTTTTATTCCTGACAAAAATTGTCTCTGTTTTTGTTGCTGACAATGAAATCTTACAGGGCCTGTGATGAAAGAAAAGAGATTAGCAGTTAAAGCAATGCAGCGTGGGACTGTAAGCGGCCATGGCTCCCGCCCAGAGAAAATAGCCACTTGTAAATGCAGCTTCTTCTTCATTTTGTTTGTCTCTCAATATAATTCCTCTTTTGTGTTAATGATAAATCAAATTTAGAGAGACAGAGATAGATAGATAGATAGATAGATATAGTAAGATAGAAAGAGAGAAAGATAAAATCATACAACTGAGACGGAAACCACTGAACAGACTGAGATATATATTTAATAACCCCTCCACCTGAGCAGGATGTGACAAAAGGCAATTTCTAATCGGATTATAGTAAGTCATCAGGGTGGTTGAGTCAGTATCAGCCAACCAGCTAGAGAGTATCCCCTTTTCACTAGCGCTAGATCAAGGAGATTGTATTTGCATCTAAGGTAGAGCGCTACACCTACCATCAGCTCCTTACTTTGAGCACAGATCTCTGTGCTACTCATATGCTGAGTTGATGAGGGCCAGTATCGAACTAGGAAATTTGTGGTTTCTATCCAAACGTTCTGACTGAGCTAACCCGGACCTAAAAGCGGAGTATAACAGGTTTGAATTCATAGTTATCCTTCTCCTAGACTAGTTGCTATACCAATGTTAAAGAGCCCAGTCTTCCTTACTAATTAACCATAGATGGATGGAGATTATTTGAATTTATACCTTTCATTAGTGTAATAGTGCCATAGGAAGTGCAAACAGCCTCGTCCAGGATTTGAACTCATGTCGCCAAGTCCATTTCCTGATGATAATCATTATACCACAGGCACCTAAGTTAACAGAAAACTAAACCACGAGTTAATGTTTGTTTGTTTGGTTGATTGGTTGGATTTTTTTAATACATCTTAGACGGTAGATGGTTAAGATGTGGGAAGTAGTTTTAGATTCGATATGAGCCGACACCCCATCAGAGAGGATGTTTTTTAGAGTTCGCAACTCACCCACAGTGGAATCAAATGGGCAGGGCTGGAAATAAAACTTGCTCAAAAAATAAACAAGTCTTGTGTTAATTACATGTTAAAGCAAGCAATGTCCAGCTCAGAACAATGAAGAAGGAACCCCAGCAGAAACCCTGAAGAGAAGTAAGGTCAACAAGAAAAAGCAGAGTAACCAAATAAGACAATCAATTATTATTTTCTGTCATATCTCTCTCTCTCTCTCTCTCTCTCTCTCTCTCTCTCTCACTCTCTCTCTCTCTCTCTCTCTCTCTCTCTCTCTCTCTCTCACTCTTATATACCTGACATATGATGTGGGTATATATGATAATAAAACAGTGCTATGTGAAATGCAAATAGCCTCATCAAGGATTTGAACTTGGTTCGCGGTGTTCATTTCCTACGATAATAACCATTACACAAGAGCACCTTATAGAAATATATCATTATATAGCATTTATGCAAGCGCATACTTACTATTTAGTAAAGTCTTAGACAGCTGTAAAGCAACTTAGAATCATGTAATGGAACCAGCTATGAAGTAATACAACGGTTCACTTAGATTCTGAGAACTAGTGAGAGATATTTTATATCACTATGAATCACAATAATATTAAATTTATCATGAATGATTTAGTAGCAGTAGCAAATGTATGTGGCAAGAACTCGAGATGGTTTAGGATTAGCTTTTTGCCCACTTTTAGTACAAAGATATGTTTCAAATAATGTTCCAAGAGAACATTCTGACAGCTTTTCCAAATATAGATACCATTTTCTAATCATTCCTGTGTTTAATGGTTACTAACTCTTCTGGCAAAAGATCATTTTCTCGACTAAAGAGGATTAAGAATGATCTACGATCAACAGAATTCCAAGATTGGTTGTCTGATCTGAAAATTCTCCACTCAGGAAATGATAAACGGCAAATTTACTGATTTTAATGACATTGATAAGTTTGCGTCCCCAACCATCGGAAAAAGCTCAAAAGGAATTGTTCTGATTTTATCTAGTGTAATGTTTAAACAAATCTATGGATGTTCGGAGTGAACACTAATTCTATACTTTTATAAATGTGTTAAAAGTTATAAATTTATGAATAATCTTTTTATCAATGCTAAAATTTCTTTACTTTCATTCTGCAGATAAAGAGAACAAGTTTTATTTTCTAATGATCCGATCTTAAGTTTGGGCTTCACGACGTCTCTTAATCCAAAGCTTCCTGTTGCTTCAATATGGCAACAGATGGATGGGGAATATTTGGATTCATACCTTTCCCAAGAGTAGTTGTACCATGGGAATTGCAACCAGCCTCGTCTAGGGTTTGAACTTGTGTCACCAAGTTCATTTCCTATGATGATAACCATTGTACCACAGGACACCTAAGTTAATAGAAAACTAAACAATAATCTAATATTGGGGCCCTCTACGTTTGTTTGCTGGGTTGGTTGGTTGGTTGGATTTTATGGCATGTTATCCCTTTTATGCCGAATGACATTTTCGATTTATTCATTCTTATTGGATATTCAGTTTTTTTTAACTTATCTTTTTTTAAAACATAATTTACTATTGAGAGTAATGGCAATGAAGGAGAACTTAACACCGTCGAGAGCTCCAGAACTGGAACCTCACCACTTGATATAGATTTACGTCATACCCAGGAAACTAAGACCCTCAGACACCAACTTTCTAGCACATATAGGATAAAATTTGGGGTTTGCCATGAGAGTAATATGGCTAGGACAATCATATAGGCGCTAGGGCTTGATGTGATTATTTTCTAATGATCCAATGTTATTAAGTTTGGGCTTCACAACGTCTCTTAACTCAAAGCTTCCTTTTGCTTTAATCTGGCATTTATAGTAATCTTCCTCATAATAATAATAATAATTTTCAAGGCATGGTGACAGTATGGATTCCATTGACTCTCTCTCACAATCCGTCCCTTCCCTCCTTTTCATTTGTACTCCCAGGCTATGAAATTGGTTGCTTTGTTTCCCAGCATATCAACCATCTTTCATGACATTTAATGCCGAATCAAGTCTTTTTGTTAAACAAATGACTCTGGTCACTGGAACTACCGCCATTGCTAAAGTGGTCACCCAATTAATACTGCACAGGCTTACTGCTGCTTAACTTCGGTGCTTTCAGCATGACCTGAATGTCATCCAAAATCATTTGGCCATGACCAATACCTTGTAATTTTACAAATATTTTTTTTTTTTTTCTTGATTTTTAAAATTTCATTCTATATTTTTTTAATGAAAAAAAATTGAGGGGTTAGCACAAGTGTCCATTAAAAATAATAAAATGAAAACAAGAAACAGAAAGAGAATTTTGACATTTCTTCAATCAACCACATGGAATCCCTTACTCTCTCTTTCTCTCTGTCCCTTGCGGTGGGTAAATGATTTTAAATACATCATGTGGTCTCTCATGATGTGTAAATGGGGTAAAATCAATCCTGTGATCCCAGGAGGCACCCCTCTCAGGCAGTAACTGCCTGTTTTGCACTGAGCATTGCATGTGCTTCAGTTTGTGCATGGCATCCTATGTAAAAAAAAAAGATTTTATGTTAATCTAGCCTGGTGAGAGGCTCGAAAAATAGATAAATACTCTTTCCCTCTGTCTCTCTTGCCATCCATTCCTATTGGTCATTGCTCTTGGCAAGTCCTCTAGATTGCATCCAGTGTCTGCACAGTGTTGATAAATGTAAGTTTGTGCTGGTCAGTAAACTCTGATGTTATTTATTTATTTAAAAGTTACTTTAATCCATTTCTATTAGTGACGTTTAAATTCATTTCTATTTGTCGCGTCTCGGATTTTAACGTATATTACTATCATTTATTCATTAAAGCTATTTTCTATCATTCAAGCAACCTAAAATAATATTAATGAAACGAATTAATAATAATAATAATAATAATAATAATAGTTTAATGATAATAGTAGTAGTAGTAGTAGTAAATAATAATAATAATAATAATAATAATAATAATAATAATAATAATAATAATAATAATAATAATAATAGCAGTTATAGTGATAAAATAATGTTAATAATGATAAATGATAATAGTGATAATAATAATAATAATAATAGTAGTTATTGTGATAAAATAATGTTAATAATGATAAATGATAGTAGTGATAATAATAGTAATAGTGATAATAATGGTAATGATAATAATGGGGATAATAATAATGTTGGTGATAATAATAATAATGATGATCTTCCAGTTCGTATAATAAACTACATATGCATGCACATGTTCATATATATACATTTCATGTCAGGTCGCACAAAGCGCTATGGGTATTATGTAACCCCGTACAACCTGCTCCATAGTCGGATCATCGGCGACTAAACCGGTACCCCCACCGGGGGTGCCTGGTGAGGAGGGTGGCTAGACACCCAGCAGGTGTATCTATATGTAGCAGTATATAAAAGAACATTGCTCACGAGTTTGTCCTTACTTCTCCAACAGTGACCAGCATGTTTTGCCCATCTTATCCGAGATGGAAAGTAAGTGACTGTACACCTGGTATTTTGTAGGGTGTGAAATCTTTGTGTAGTTTCCATCTAGTTTTTTCTCCAGTCATTTTGTAAGGGCCAAGTAGTGCAACCGTCGGTTTTTCATATGGTTGACAACCTGTCAATACCAGATAATGCTTTTGTTTATGCGTCTGCAGACATTATTTACAGTAGATGAGATAGTGCTACCAAGTTATATGCACTGGTCTACTAATTTTAGACAATTGCCATTTAGTGAGAAGATGGAACTATCTTGATTGAAATACACTCTGTTTTATCTGAGTTCACATAGAGACCAATGCCTCTTGCTGCCAGTTTCAGGCTATGCAGCAGAAATTCAAACAGCAAGTGTATTTTTCAAGAAGCCCTTGATCAGCTGATAGCCTACATCTGTAATCGTTTCTGCTGGATATCATTTTCTTCTTGCTTTTTTTTTAAATCATAAATTTTGTTAATATTCTATAAATTTCAATAAGAATGATTCCCAAAAATATATTTTTAAAAATCACGTTGTTTTATCACAGGATAGGACTTGTTTTACGTTGATAGAGCATTTGCTTAGGAATTGCAAGGTTTCTGATCCCTGCCAAATCAGTGCATAAATAGCACAGCTATGGGTAATCTGATCTGTGCCGTAAAGCACCTGGAAACTAAAGAAAGGTGTGGCGCTTCACCTCAGCAGAAACAATCTCCATGGCCTTGCGCTAGCAAAAGGGTAATATACTCTCTTGCTGTCCGGCTAATAAATGAACAACAAATTTTCATCTATTTTGATTTCAAACTGTTGTCCTCATCTTGATCATGCTATATAGAAACACAACTTTTCACCCGTTGTACCCTCTGGCCTTGTTCATGTGCAGCTTGTCGTCCGAGCATAACAGGGATTCAACCGGGGAAATCATTTGGAACAGTTTGTCTGTTGATCAAGCAAGATGTTAAATAACTTACAAAGATCTCGTTCAAATAATGACGTCAATGCTTTTGCGCGCCCATCAATCTGAGAAGTGTCACGAGAAGCATTACGCTTTTTGAAAAAAAAAGACATTTATTGGCGTTCCTTGGAAATTTAAAGTGTAAAATCCAATAGCATCTCTAATTCACCCAATATTTTTTTTTAATTTTAAAGTAATTTAGCTTAAAAAAACAATTTTATCTTGAATTTCAATTATTAGTTTCTATATTGGGTTCATCTCTATACTTGGTCAACTCAAGTGGTAACTATAGCCCAACATATATGCGGCTTCTTTGGGGCTCTTCTCCAATGTTTTCCCCATTTATTATTTTAACTTTATCTCATAAAGGTAGATGTTTTCGATTTTCTTTCCATATATCATCAGCCATACCTGAAGATGGCCGAATTGTCCAACGACCGAAATGTTGTGTTTCTATATATCACAATAAAAATTAGGGAAATTCTCCGAAAAATCAAAATACCGTATTTGACGGCATATAAGTCACACGGGCATATAAGACGCACCCCCATTTCAGCAGATCAGATTCAGGAAAAAAATGTTTTTAGTGTATTTAAGTATATATAGTTGAAAACAGTCTAGCTGTGCATTTCACAAGCAGTAACATGGCTGTATAAAAGCAATTTGGTAGTTTATGGTAGGTAAAAGTACTGAGCGTAAGTTGGGTTAGTGAGCATCATAGAGAAGATTAACCTAGGCTTACGGGGGGTCTCAAACTTCACCTACGATGTATAAGACACAGGGAAATTTTTTTAGCCAACATTTTGGAAAAAAGTGCATCCTATATGCCTTCAAATACGGTAACACATATTAAGCCTCATCTAACATACAAATTCTTTTATTATTCTGTCATATCCTTATATCGCTAATTAGAAAAATACAATACAATGAAATACAACTTAGTGAGTTAGTATTTTGGTTGGACAAGTTTAATGTCATGTCCGAGACATCCTATGTCCGTCGTCCACGAAAGACCAAAGTAAGTATGCTCAGTTTAAGTATTGTTTCAGCAGCAGAGTATTGCCAGTGATTGGCCAAGAGTTTAATCACATAGTTCCACGCGAGTCTATAAATAGAAGTGGGCTTCAGGCACACACCTTATAAGAGAAATTTCTCAAGACTCATTAGTGGTGGAGTTTGATGGGTGTCCTGCTCCCTCTTTGTGTATCATGCTTCTCCAACCACTTTTAAACTTCTCTATCCACTAATACACACCTCTACACTGAAGTAGATTGTGCCTTGGATGAATTTCATCCCCTGACACTCCTTATATTCCAGTTGTTTAAATCTTCCTCCGGGATTTCCTTTCGGTTGGTGTCCTATTGTTTTTGAATGTATCAAAGCCTTGAAAATTTTTTTGGAAAAAAGTGCATTTTATATGCCTTCAAATACGGTAACACATATTAAGCCTCATCTAACATATAAGTTAATTACCATAGAAGTGATAGATAATCAACTGACTTAAAAGCAAAGATTTAAAGAATATTACTAGAAATCAATTATATCTATAAGGTGTGTTCAAAAAGTATCTACCATTAGATTTACCAAACCTAAGCGCCTAAAGTGGCAACAAGAATCGTAATAGAATTAAACTTGAATCATTTTTGGATAAACTTGAAGATATCAACAGAAATAAAAGTGCTGTCATGAGAAAGGAAGGAAGACAAGATAAATATTGTGTGTACAAGGGGGTAATATTTTTATTACGGCGCAAGTGTGTAAGAGTTTATAATTGCTAAACTTTTATAGCTCATGGCCTAAAATGGCAACAAGAATCGTAATAGAATTAAACTTGAATCAGTTTTGGATAAGCAGAAATAAAAGTTCTGTCATGAAAAAGGAAGGAAGACAAGACAAATATTGTGTGTACAAGGGGGTAATATTGTCATATTCCAGTTGTTTAAATCTTCCCCCGGGATTTTCTTTCAGTTGGTGTCCTATTGTTTTTGAATGTATCAAAGCCTTGAAAATCTAGCTTTCGTTTCTTAAATCGAGTTTGAGTTATTCTACAGAAGCTCTCTATACTTACAGAGGCAGAAAGACGACCGTAAAAAAGACTACCAAAAAACCCCTTCAGGGCTCCTTTCCATTAATCTACATTTGACAGTTCTATGTTCTGTAGCATCTGATTATGCCTAATTCTTAGATTCTTCATAATGGTCGCATCGTTCAGCCTTTTTTTTTCTTCTTCTTCTTCTTTTTGTTGATCTTAACTGATACCCAGAGACAACATTGATCGCAAACCAAGTTTTATCCTGTCAGGTGAAATAAGTTTAAATTGACGTTAGTGCTAACCTAGCCAAAATGAAGACCGACAGCTAGTTAGTGGCAAATAATGGTTTATGCATGAGCACGTACTTCTGTTCTGTTGTTCTTAGTGGACGTTGTTTGCTGCTCGGCAGTTCCATTGTTTGTTCTGCTAATGAGGTTTGCAACTACAATTTCACAATACATTTGTGGCCATCGGCTGAGAAATTTACAACCACTTCAGTTTGGTGGGAAAATTTGTTCAAGGTTTCTTTCGCTCATAAAATTTACAATTGGTTTTGCAAGAATTCTTATTATTATTCATGAGATTTTCTTATCATTTTATTATGTCGTATTGTGCTACGTGGCTTTGATCATCAAAGCAGTATCTTCTATTTTCAATATTTATAAGATATATTCGCGGATATTGGTATATGGATGTGTGATATACTTTTAAAAATGAGTGGTAAGCCTTTGTTAAGTGATTGCTAGGGTTTCTTCCGGTGAAAGCATTGTACTATTGTACTATGTTTTCTCTGCTCTTACTTAGATGTATGTGATTTCTCAATGATATTGAGCACTCTTTACTTATAAATATAGCAAACTATATATATATATATATATATATATATATATAATTAATTTTTTGTTATTAATATTGGAGAAATGATTATAAAGTGCTCAATTATTTCTTTAAGAGCTGTATTTATTTATTTATTTAAGTCACCAATACAAAGTTCGTCTTACCAATGGTTTCAGATGTTTATGATAAACATCTGAAACCACTGGTAAGACGAACTTTGTATTGGTGACTTAAATAAATAAATAAATAAATATTGATACCTTGACTATCGAGTTTAATTCGTTCTGCTCAATCCTCAGTTTAATCGTATGTCAAATCAATTTTCCTATTGAAATAAACTGAAATGCCCTTACTGCGTTCTACACTCATAAAAAATACAATTTTTTGTTATGTCTTTTTTAATAATGCAAATAGCACGAATTATATAAAAACATAATAAGATAACATGCAATTTATTCTGTCCTGTAAAATATTTTACTGTTTATTTCCTTATAAACAATCATTTTCTTTGACTTAATAATTAAATGTTTTCATTAAACTTATCAACATTAGCATAGCTCAAATTTTAGCTATCAATACAAAGCAAAAATTGACCTAGGGAACAGCTCTAAATGGGAACACTCGTAAGTTTGAGGGTTCGTAAGTCAAGGTAAACACTATATATATATATATATATATATATATATATATATATATATATCATAGTTATTACCCATCTATTTTAATGTACAGGATTCTGTATATGTCACGCTAAGAGTAGGATAGATAGATATATAGATTGATTGATACATTGATTTTAACGGTATCTCAAGTCGTCTAGAACTATTCATAGCCTAGAAGTCAGGGAATCGCTTTCATTGTACTTTTTTATTTACAATTTTGGTGTAGTTGTTTCTCAAGAGTTTTTTTATAAACAAAGTTATATGATATCAAGTATTACTATTTAACAAAATTATTTGTACGTCTAGATATGGTTTCAAGTATTCCTATCTGATTCTAATAATTAAATGGTTTCAAGGAATTATTTCTGTTTAATAATAGTCATTTGTTTGCACACAGATTTTGACAACAAGTGATGATGGTAGAATTCGTATTAACAATTCTCGACACCACGTGACAGAACACAAACCTCAAGGTCATAATTCTGATTGATATCTATCCTTACTTTGCTGGATAAAAAAGTAATTATCAATAATGTTTTGATGTTTAAATTATTTTATCAGCTTATGCATATATATATATATATATATATATAATATATATATATATGTGTGTGTGTGTGTGTGTGTGTGTGTGTGTGTGTACATTTTGTGATTTATATATAATGTGCGTAATGTTTTTATTGCTTCTATAGTTTGATCCAACCACGGAAAGTTGGGTAACTAGATTAGTGAAAAGATTTATATATATATATATATATATAATATATATATATATATATATATGTGTGTGTGTGTGTGTGTGTGTGTGTGTGTGTATGTGTGTGTGTGTGTGTGTGTGTATGTGTGATTTGGTTCTCATTTTGATAAATGGCCACAAAACATTTGAGCAAGTATTTCAGATTTTTCTACTTAACTCTTTCAATGAATTAATAAGATTTACAAACTGAACGAGCAAGAGCGAAATCAGATATTTTTAGGTGATTACTGATTTTCCGGAGGCAAGAATATCTAGAAAAACTGTTAGTTTTCATCATTAACACAGTGGATGTTGATGTATATACAGTGTGTGTGTGTGTGTCTGTGCGTGTGTGTGTGTCTGTCTGTGTCTGTGCCTCTGTGTGTGTCTGTGTGTCTGTGTCTCTGTGCCTGTGTGTGTGTGTCTGTGTGTGTTTGTTTTCGTGTGTCTCTCTATGTTTGTGAGTGTGTTCAAATTATGAGCACATGTTTATGATAACAAGGCATAAAAAACGTGTTGATTCCTTGATCATTCTGTCGTAAGTAGATTATTCTACGGGGTGTTTGCAAAAGCATGATTAAAAGCAAGACTTTCCTTACGGGCATTTTTATCAAGTTGGATACGGTGCAAATACTTTGGTTCCCTAATTAACGGAAAGATCAAGCTATCATTTTTATCATGTTATTAAAAAAAGAAGAAAAAAATGTTAGATAAGTTAATGGTTCAGTTGTTCATTTTGTTAGCTGGAAGTAAGGGAAGATAACTCTGAATATCTACCATAGCACTATTAGCTTTTTCGTTTTATTTTTATTCATTAATTCTACAACTTTTTCATGGCTATCACTCTTAAGTGATAGGTAAAAGTAAACACTTTTTTTATAGATTTAGTAGATTTGTTTTAATAATAATAATAATAATAATAATAATAATAATAATAACAATAATAATAATAATAATAACAATATTTATTATTATTATTATTATTATTATTATTGTTATTATTATTATTATTAGTTTTTCACATCAGCGTTAGCTGATGGTATTTCATTGGAGTCTGAGTGACAGCAAGTCTCCTCAGGTCTCCACGACTCTTCTGAGTATTCTGGCAGATTGCAGCAGTGCAGCATTCTGGATGGTCTCAATAATGGTCTTAATTCTTCCTCTGATTTCCAGATTTTCCAGTCCCCTTCCCAAGCCTCTTGGAACCGTTCCAAGTGAACCAACCACAATTGGTATCACTTTGACTTTCATATTCCATATCTTTTTCAGTTCTCTGACAAGGTCCAGGTATTTGTCCATCTTTTAGTTTTCCTTCATCTTTACTCTGTGATCTGCTGGGAATGCAAAATCCACCCGTTGACAAGTTCTTTCTTTTCTGTTAATTAACATTAGATCTGGTCTCCTTGCTGGGATAAGGTGATCCGTTTTTATCTCAAAGTCCCAGATAATTTCATGCCTTTCATTCTCAAGAACGGATTCTGGTTTATGCATATACCATTTTGTTGTATAGCCAAAATTTAGTTTTTTGCATAATTCCTAGTGGATCACCTTTCCAACCCAGTTGTGCCTAGTTTTGTATTCCTGTTGAGCTAGTTTGGTACATTCGCTTAGTACATGGTTTACAGTCTCATCTATTATTATTATTATTATTATTATTATTATTATAGCAATTGCAAGATATGGACTAGCAGAAAAACATTAGTAATTAGAAAACAGAAATGGGAAGAAAAACAAATATATGGATACTCCGAGGAACAAATTGGAGAGATGACTCATGAGGAGACCTGTACATGGTCACGAGAGGGAAACCTCTATAGAGAAACTGAATATCTCATAATTGCAGCCCAAAATAATGCCATGAGAACAAATTATATCAACATGAAAATAGATGAGACACAATAGAACAACATGTGTAGAACGTGTGGAGACAGATATGAAACGATCCACTATGTAATAAGCGAATGCACCAATATATCACATCGTAGTTAACATCAGCTGGACTAGCCGTGTTATTATTTCGCTAAGCGCGTTACAACAAGACCAAAACGTTAACGTAGATTTAATGAAGAAGAAGAGAAGATGTTGTCATCTAGTGGATTTTGTCATTCCAGTGAGCCACAAGCTTAAAATGAATGGAGGCGAAAAGGGTAATACTTAGACCTTGCCAGAAAACTAAAAAAAACTATGGAACGCGAGTGGTAGCGCAACCAATTTTAATTGATGCCCTTGGAACAGTCCATAAAGTTTGTTTGTTTTTAAAAAGACTGTGTGAATTGGAAATACGACTATCCAGACAACAGAATCGTTAAGCCCGGTTAGAATACTCGGAAAAGTAATAGAGAAACGAGGAGAATCACTCTCACTCAAACTCCAGTGAAAATCAATAATAATACAAGATAACATATAGTAAGCTGGTAGAGTACAAGACCATGCATGACTGGGAGAGAAATGTGATCTAATAGTAATTGTGCAAGACATTAGAATTGCACCATAATAATGGATAGTATATGCGTAAACCATAATATGTCATAGAAAAAGAGACCCATAAAATTTTGGGGACTATGAGATACAAACGGATCACCAAATTCTGACCAAAATGCCACATTTTCTTGTTCCCGAGGAAAATAAAATATAAAGAAAGCGAAAAGATAGACAAATACTTGGATCTTGACATAAAGGTAAAAAAGCTGTGGAACATGAAGGTGACGGTCCCCATTGGCCTAGAAAAGAGACTGGAGCAACTGGAGATCAGAGTACTATTCAAGACCACCCGGACCACAGCAATGGTAAAATCAGCTAGAATACTTAGATGAATCTTGAAGACCTGATGAGACATCAAACATCAGTTTTAATTCATATGAAGTGTTAGAATTTACTAGTTTTTGCTTAGTCTGTCACACAAGTCTTGACAGTTGATGATGGTAATGAACCTGTGTTGCATAGTCTATGGTAGCAGAGATTATTGACAACACTGGGTAGCGAAAATGGAAAGTTACAGACTGTTGGAGAACTTTTTATCCCAGAGGCGGGAAAAGCACAAATCACGTGAAGTCAGGTGGGATCTAGTGAGATCTGCAGTACCAGTCAGGATTTGGGGTGAGAGAAACGTCTCTTGCCTTAGCTGGACTCACCTGCGCGCGCTGTGTTAGTTAAGAATAAAGTTTTTTTTAAAAAGCAGCATGGCGTTGTTGATCAATGCATGCTTTAGTTAGAAGATCGACCAGACAAGAAGAAGAAGAAAGAAAATTAATAAAGAAGAAGATATAGAATTCAACATGACGACTGGACGATCACGAATGGACGGAGAAGAAATAAAGTAAGTTATGCAAGTTATGCATCTCATCTAGATATCTGTCATATACCTATCTGTCTACCTCCCTCGTCTCTCTAGCAAAAGAACTCTTGTGTGTATAATCCATATGGGTATATAACACCAGGAAAAGAGCTTGGGTCAAATGGAGATTAGAGGAAGAAGTGAGATGAGCCAGATGACATCACTACTAAAATCAGCTATGATACTTAGAAGAGTCCTGAAGACCCGAGGAGACTTGCTGTCACTCAGACTGCAGTGGAATAGCACCAGTTAGAGCTAGCGTGAAAACCTTGCAAAGTGTGAAAATAATAATAACTGTAGATACTGCTGAGAAAGTGAAAATAGTGTGCGATTTCACAGTACAGCTCGGCCATGTTATCCATCTTCGTTGACCTGATTTAATCCCTGTTAAGAAGAAAACCCTGGAGAGTCCCATCATTGATGTTGCTGTCCCAAGTGACCAGAGGGTGACAATGAAAGAAAGGGAGACAATTACGACATATGCTGAACTAAAGGTTGAAATATCATGAATGTGGAGGTTCTGCACCAAGGTTATTCCTATCATCACTGGTGCATTGGGGACCATACCCAAGAGATTCAAGATTTTCGGAGGACAGCTAAGCATTTCCTATGACGCTTTCCTAAGTTCGGCAATCATTGGAAGTGCACATATTTTGAGAAAAATACTTACTGTCTAAAGACATCGACCACTTGAGATCTGAGCAAAGTAAAGATAGTGTATATAACAGGGGTTTTCAAACTATGAGTCCCGACCCTTCAGTGGGTGGCGAAATAAATAGATTTTATCGCAAGATAGAAATAAGTCGCGAAAATAAAGAAGAAAAATAATATAAAACGGGTCATGAAAATAAACACGAAAATAAAAATAAATGCACTATAATTTAGGCTTGGTTATTAAGACCAGTTTAGCTCAGTCGGTAGAGCGTCCGATCAGGAATCACAAGGTTCCTAGTTCGATACCAGCCCTCGCCAACTTAGCGTAGGAGTAACACAGGGATCTGTGCGGTAAAGTGAGGAGCTGATGGTTGGTGTGTCGCTCCACCTCAGACGCTAAAAATATCTCCTTGGTCTAGTGCTAGGGACAAGGGGATTGACTCCGTCGCTGACTGGCTGATACCGACTTTAGGCCACCCCGACGACTTTTGTAATGTACACTTTGCTGTCTCGGAAGTGACTGTGAGGAGAGCATTTCCGGATTCTTTCTCTTTCATGTCATCCGTTTTTCACAGAAAAAATCGTAATAATTTGTTCATCCTTAATTCAACATACACCAACATAACTTAAACTAACTTATCCTAATCGAACAATAATAATCATAACTAATTATAATCATAACTGATAATAATAACAATAATAATAAGAAGACCAGACTTGTCAACTGGTGGATTTTGCAGTTCCAGCAGATCATAGAGCCTATTCATACTACCGGTCGCTAAGCCTTCTAGTTGCCTAATGGAAAACCATGGCAAGCAAGGAAAATAATCTCAACACAATACACGAATATAACATAATTTTCAGAACTTATCTTCTACTTTTACCTACTTTTATATATTTATTTTTGTCACTGTAAATTATAAATAAATAATACTATACTCTAAAGGGGATCAAAGTACAGATTGTTTGAGATAGGAGAACCCTAGAAACATAAACAGAGTGTAGGGGACCTAAAGATATTCAAACTTAAGTAACAACTTCGTCCAAGAATAAGACAATGAGGATTGCTTAGACAATAAATAACATTATTGTAAAGTATGTATTGATTACAGTAGTGTGCAGAAGAGAAGATTACATATGAAAGAAAAGAAAAGAAAATCCCAATAAGAATCGGCCTGAATCGAAAGCGGTTGGCCCAAATACACACTCCTTTCCCTGGTCGGGAAAGAACATCTCACTTTTTCTCTCCCTTACCTACCCTGCCCGTGAGATGGTACGGTCTACCGCCTGGGTCTGTCGGTCTGTATCTCTATCTTTAACTCCTCTCTCGACGAGAGTAAGTGTAGTAGTTTTTAAGTTGTTTGGCTTGTTTGGCTTGTTTTGTTTTACAGCATATCAACCTCAGTGGATCATTTAATGCCGATAAAGTTTTGAAATAAATCAATTCTTAATGGATAATACATTTTTTTTATAAATACATTTTTCTATTTAACCCATAGATGGGGCCCTAACAGGTACTACCACTCCGGGTCAGTGTGGGCCAGGGAGCAATGGTGATGAAAAGGTGCTCCACATTCCCCAAACCTCCAGAACTTGAACCTCACCATCAGATAGAGTTTAACGTCATTCCCAGGACATGTAGACCCGCAACCACCGCCTTCTAGCACCCATATGATAAAAAGGGGTTGGGGCTTGCCATAAGGGCAATAGGGTTGAGAAAATCATATAGGTGCTAGGGCTTGACGTGACCAGCCGATTGATCGGAGGGGGCCTCTCCGACCGCCCGTCTAGCCCAAGATAGGGCCAAAGTGGAGTATTGCATGTCATGAACTGCTCATCCACCTGGGCTCTATCCTTTAGCATCACGGGTCGCCACCCACAGACAACAGATGGCTCCATTGGGGGAGTCTTATCCCTCTGCAGAGGTGCAGTCGGGGCATTCTAACGCCCCAGCCGACAGGGCGGTTTTTAAGTTGTATAAATATTTTGCTGTGAAAATAAAAAGAGGAGGTCGATTTAATTGTCAAGATGTGTTCTACCTCTCTGTCACTATTGTTGTTACATATATACCCGTTTGGCCCTGAACCAGGAGAAACACCATTTTTTTGCAACATGCCGGGTAATGTTGTGGTTGCCCGTCGCATCAGGAGTGATTTTGGTGTGACGAATACGAGTTGGGCTATCTCTATTCCGAGCATAGCATAATTAGGAGCTCGTCCGGGATCTGGACCTCCCACTCGTAACAAGACAAAGTGGGAATTTAAAAAAAAACGAGACATTACATAATTAATATTGCCTCGTACTAACAAGTAAATTTGTCCGTTGATACTGAATACATTCAATCAAGTAAGACGTATTTTTAGCCTATCCAGGTTTAACAAAGTTTTAAACAATACTTAAAAGAACTCTCCTGATACCATTTCTTGATTGAATCGTACCACGTTATGATTGTTTCCTGTGTTTTGATGTTTTCATAGTGTTTCATGATTCCATTTTCACGAGAATGGTAGCGAAAGAAAAGAATCTTACAAAATAAGCATCATCTAAAAGACAAAAAAAAGAATAATGATGTTTATCCCATAAATTGCAACAAACAATATATCCGACCAGCAGACAGTTGGAATGGTGACATTTATTGTTGAAAATGTCTATTGTTACACCATCTCATGAAAGATTTTTCTACCTTTTATTCTCTTACTTTTTAGTAGTATAACAAATAAGAGAATAACAGAAACGAAAAATTTCGTCTGAAAAAATACTTAAATAACATGAAAGAATAAATGACAGTATACAAGAAAGTGTTGGTAAACAATATTCTAAAAGAAAAAAATATTGTTTATGTCAACATTAGCTTGCATGATCAAAATAGAAGAATGTTTCTTCTTTGGCCAATGTTAAAGGTATAGAGTGAAACTAGATTTATTCAACTTTTCATGTGTGGGGAATTAGTTTCTGAATAAGATATAAATTCGGAGTTCTTCATCAAATCATCCAGTCAATCAGATTTTAAGGACAAGCTTAGTTGCTCCCGATATATTCACACAACGTTTTAGCAATGGATATATAGGGACTAGAACTCTACTGTGTCCAGTGGACAGGAAGTAGGGAGAGTAACGTCCCTTGTCAGGTGGTAAAAACGGCCTCTTAACGGGTGTCGGCTTCGAGGAGTAAAAACCTCGTGAATCGACCTCTCACCACTCAGTCAACTATGACTGAAGAAAACACCTGAGTGAGGGAGCATAGCCGACTACACCACCTGAGCACCCCCTCAGAGAGGGGGATAGATGACTTTAGATAGTGCCTTTAAGTACTCGTTATATTGGTGTGTGTATAGTTGTGTTTTTACATGTTACTAAAATTGGTTAAATGTATGTGTGCTTTTTCCTCTGTTACTTTGATTTGTGTACCTATATATTATTCCTCATAGTCTGTACACAGCTATTCCTATAGAGATCAGGGGGAATTTAAAAAAGATATAATTATTAAGAGTATTTACGGTTTTCGAAGGAGCTCTTATTTCTCCGTAGTTGTAGGCAAATTGTCGGACAATGAAGGAACAAACACGAAAGTAAATGCAGACAATTGTATTGACAAATTACATAAAATAGTTGCAAATTTTAATGGTATTTGCTACGAGACTTATCTGAATTAGTAATTTTCTTGGAGTAATGGTGATAACGGGGTATTCTTTTCGTCGGTAGGAAACCTTGATAAGACGCTTCGTCTCGGTAGTTTCTCGTCCTTCAGTAAGTGTGCTATTGTACCTGCCTTTTAACGTATACTGATACAATGCCTTAGAAGAGAGCTGGTTGTAGAGTTCTGTGATAAGTGGGCCCTGGTTTGGGCTTGGTAATGAGAGCTTGGTGTTTTTACGTCTCTCCTCCAATACTGCTATGCGATAAGAAAGCCCTGTTTTTGGGCTAAGTGATGAATGAAGTGTAGGGACCGCTATTTACGTGACTACCCTCAGTGGATGCTCCGTGATACGTAGGCCCTGTTTGGGCTAAGTGATGAGAGCGATATAGTTTTTA
>CM042149.1:4043944-4053944 GCA_023376005.1 Doryteuthis pealeii | reverse complement strand
CAAATGAATTCATATTAATTATATGTTCTTCCAGTTTTAAGCGATATTTTTAAATCTTAATTCCAATAATGATAATAATAATAATAATAATAATAATAATAATAATAATTACCTCAAATAATGTATAGAAAAAATAATTAGTTCCATAATCAATTTTAAGCAAGACCATTTAAAGAGAGAGAGAGAGAGAGAGAGAGAGAGAGAGAGAGAGAGAGAGAGAGAGGGGAGAGTTAATTATGGTTTAACTTAATCTAAAAATTTTTTTAGAAATATAGAAAAAAAAATCATTTTGATATGGGAAGTAACATTTGGATAATTAAAAATGGTGCCTTATTTTATGTAATGCCAAACATGAGGTCTCCAAAATATTTCGAAATCACGGAAACGTTTATTGTTTATTGTCAATGATGTTTACTTTTAAACTTTGGCCATCTACCTATTTTCCTACATAATTGCTATTCCGGTCAATGAATTTTTGTAGGTTTTGTGGTAGTTTGTGTATGCTCATGTTGTAGAAGCTCGCTGCCATGTCATTGATGAAGTCTTGAACCTTGTCGTCGTTGCAAACATACATGCACCACTCGCCATATACTTCCGTTAATTGAAGATGGATTTTTGTGTTTAAAAACCGAATGACTGGGTTCTTTAACCTTGGTTAGGCAACCAGTCTAGGAGAATTCAAACCCGTTAAAATCGCTTAAGAAATTGATGAACACTGAGCTATAACACTACAAGTGTTATGGGTTGATTGGCGATCTTTTAATTAATTACTAATTAACTAAAACTACATTAATTATTAATTAGGGTAGTTTGTTAAAAGTTAAAAGTTACTTTAAGAAAATGTAAAAATAAGAAAAACAATAATAACAATAATGAATATTATTATTAATATAAATGTATCCAAACAAAGAGTTGTCACGTAGGCAAATAAATTCCTTAAATTATGGAAGTTGTCCGATATCAGAAGAATTTTAAATTTTGACAAAATAAAAACAATAATTTAACAAATAAAATTCCAAGTTTTGAAAGTTGGTCAAAAATGTCAAAATTTTACATAAATAAAACAACCTTGAGTTGTTGCAGGAAAAAAACAATGGAAAACTACAACTAAGGCTGACACAAGGCCATTTAGACAGGTAGGCAATGTTATCGAGTGGCTGGCCAATCAGGGACGTATGTTTGTGGGGGGGGGGTCTAGACGCCATAAATAACAGAACTTCAACCTAGAGATAGGAGAGAGTAAAGCGGAGAACGTCCGCCGGAGTCAAGCACATCGAAACCAGAGCTCGCCATAGCTCGGGCCCTTGTTACAACTTTGCCGATACACTTCGCCATCGTGCCACTCGGTACCAAATTGATAAGTTAACCAAAGATAACTAGCTGTAGATCCCAGTCAACTGACAAAGAAATTACCTCGCTCTTCTGACATAATACAAAAATCTTAAACGTTTATATGACAATGAATGTATATATTTTGTAAATAATTATCAGAAAGCGTTCCTGTTTGTTTTGTTTGATTGACAACTTTTGGTAATTTGATCATATTTCAGCTGAGTTGATGAAAAGCATAGAACCAGCTCTCCATCAGGACACTATAGTACTATACTCTGTGCTACGACAAGCATAGAATAATCCTCAGAAACTATAGTATTATATTTGATATCATTCCGATAGAACGACTGTAATACTGAGCCGGAGCATCGCTCTATAAATTGAAACAGTACCCCGGCAAAATATTATAGAGCTATAACAGAATTATTATTTTAACACAGGATTTTTTCTTTTTTTTCTACTTTTTCGTTTTCTTTTCTTTTTATCTTTGGGTTCACTGATACTTTCACATCTTTTATTTTTAGTTGGTTGTTGTTTGAATGGATGCTCAACCTATGTGGGTTATTTGATGCCATATGCTTTTTATTCTATATGTATGATTTGATTAAGAAATACTTCTAATTAATTTCATGTTTATTAATAAATTGATAGAAATAATTTGTCATTACCTTCATGTGTATTAATAGATTCTGGTGGTTGACACTCAGACACCGCCTCCTGGACCTACTCACATGATAAAAGGTGTGCTATAAGAGCAGTGTGCAGAATACGATCGGGAAAATTATATTGTTGCTAGGACCTAACATGACCAGCCGATTGATTGGTTGGGCCTCTCCGGTCATCCGTCCAGCCCAAGTAAGGGTCGAAGTGGAGTGTCGCATGTCATGGGACCACTTAGTACCCGGATCACAGACCGCTCGGCCACCACAATCCTGTCCTTAGGCATTACGAGTCGTCACCCACAGCGAACAGGTGGCACCATTGTTGAGGTCTTATTCTTCTGCAAAGGTGCAGTCGGACTATTCTACAGTCCCAACCGACAGAGCGTACATCTTTTTATTGAAAATATTATTAATAGCGACGAGGTGCTTGTTATCGTTGAAGGTCGCAATGAAAACGACATTCAACAGACATTACCCAAGTAAAAGCATTGAAAGTCTAATTACAACAGACGGAATGTTCAATAAATCTAACAGACGAACAGGAAACATAAAAATAAGAATCCATGAGTAAGAAGGAAAAATAAATGTATATGAATTCCAGACAGACAGATTTAAGTAAATGCAGATGAATTGATATCGATACATAGAAGAAACCTAAAGAGAGATACTGAATTATAAAAACAGTCTAGTGGCTTAGAACGGTCGTTAAAGTATCCACCTAAGCAACGATAATGTCCCAGGTTCGATTTCGGCCCTCGCTGCTGCGTAAGGCTTAGTCGAGAAGTAGTAAGAGTAGTAGTTGTCGTTAGCTCGAAAAAACAACATACGAAAGTCGTTTTGTCAAAATGGGGTTGTTTATTTATTTCTAGGCTCATGTGTTCTTTTTCACACACACACAGAGAGAGAGAGAGAGAGAGAGAGAGAGAGAGAGAGAGAGAGAGTGGAGTCAAGCTGTTCTATCATAAATCACATTTGTGCGGGCTGCTAGCCTAGACACGTCATTACAGAGTCCAAAAAACATGTCTCGGGCTCAGCGAAAAAGAGACTGAATTTTCTTTACTTCCGTTTGTGGTCCCGAGGGTGGGTGAAGGGAGTCATCCGTTTCCGCCATCTACAGAAAACGTGGGACTTCCGTTTTATTTTTAAATCTAGTTCAGGGGCCATTGATCTGTTGCTGGCTGACACACGTTGAATTCCAAACTTTATCTTCTTTCTATTCTTCTTTCTTTTTTCTTCTCTTTCTCCAGAAATCCGATTACTGTTTTCTTTTCCATCCCAAATTCTCCGTGGACCAAAATAATTACTCAACTCAGTGATGAACTATGAATTTCCTAATCATGACATTGAAATGAATCGTATTAAAAAGAGCACGTGAAAATCGTGAGAAAAACGGCAAAAATGCGCCATTTTTGACAGCTAAATATTTTAATTCATAAAAATTCCCCCGTTTAAAAGAGTGTAAAGAAAATAATTTTTATATGTAATTTTTTATCGCCTCTCTTCCTAATACAAGAAAATTACGATCTTTCTGTGAGAAATCAATTAATTTCCTTGATAAAGAGCGAACTTCTTTTTTGCGCAAAAACCGGCTCCAAATTTAAATATACGAATAAACATTTTTGGACCAACCGACACGTACTCAAAATACGCGGGACTTCCAACTGTATAAGAAAACCGTTAAAAAATGTGGGATCACAAGTCTCAATAGCAACTACTTTCTTTGCACCACCAACAAATATTTTTTAACCTATGAAAAACGTAGAAATGATAAGGAGAAATCATTTTGATTGGAGCCAAGCTAATCACAAAAACCTTCCTGTCGGCTGGGGCGTTAGAATGCACCGACTGCACCTCTGCAGAGGGGTAAGACTCCCCCAATGGGGCCACCTGTTGGCCGTGGGTGGTGACCCGTGATGCTTAAGGATGAGCAGTTCATGTCATGCAATACTCCACTTTGGCCCTATATTGGGCTAGACGGGCGGTCGGAGAGGCCCCCTCCAATCAATCGGCTGGTCACGTCAAGCCCTAGCACCTATATGATTTTCCCAACACTATTGCCCTTATGGCAAGCCCCAACCCCTTTTTATTATATGGGTACTAGAAGGCGGTGGCTGAGGGTCTACATGTCCTGGGAATGACGTTAAACTCTATCTGATGGTGAGGTTCCAGTTTTGGAGGTTTGGGGAATGTGGAGCAACCCTTCATAACCATTGCTCCCTGATCCACTCTGACCCGGAGTGGTAGTACCTGTTAGGGTCCAATCTATGGGTTAAATAGAAAAAATGTATTTATAAAAAATTTGTATTATCCATTAAGAATTGATTTATTTCAAAACTTTATCAGCATTAAATGACCCACTGATGTTGATATGCCGTAAAACAAAACAAACCAAACAATAATCACATAAAAAACGCATCGGCTTGCGCAGCTTACAGCTTACGATACTTACGTTGATCGAACGAATAAGTTGAATCACCTTCACACCTCATTATCGACTCGCTAACGTTCATTGACAGAATAAACATCCACTCGAACTACAAGACACCGAGGACACGAATGATGAGACCTGACATCTTTTTCTACCCACATCAAAGCGACTGAGGCCGTCAGTTGTCACCTGCTCAGAAAAGTGACTCTTTCTTCCTTTATTTTCAAGCATTTCGAAAGGAAAAATATTCCAGTAAAGTTTTATGTTAATAAAACCTTTTTTTATTTTGTAGTGTTGTGTTATTTTGTTTTTACACATATCTACTACAGTTTTGTTCATTTGTTCCGGGTTTTGTTGAATTTTGATTCATGGGAGTTAAAAAATCGTGGAATTTCGGCCATACCAAATAAATATCATTGCTGACCTAAGCTCTGCTTTTCCTTTTTCTTTGGAGAAACATCTCTTCGAAGATATGTTTGTTTATTTTGTTTTAAAGAAAGAATAGGATGTAGAAAGAGGATAGGCCCTCAAAATAGTTTTGATTAACAAGAAGAAAGCTCCTTTGGTTTGAAGTCATATCATGTTTAGAGAACCCAGTCTGCCCTTCAATTTATTCATAACTGGAAAGAAAATAGTTGGATTCGAATATTTCCTAAGTGTATTAGTTTGGTTTGGTTTGGTTTGTTTTAAGGCATATCAACATCAGTGGGTTATTTAATGCCAACAAATTTTGAAATAAAGTCATTCTTAATGGATACTCAATATTTTTATAAACACATTTTTCTATTTAACCCATAGATGGGACCCTAACAGGTAGTACCACTCCGGGTCACAGTGGACCAATGAGCAATGGTGATAAAGGGGCGCTCTGAATACCAGATCTCCAAAACTGGAACCCCACTGTCAGATAGAGTTTAACGTCATTCCCAGGACATGAAGACCCTCAGCCACTGCCTTTTAACACCCATATGGTCAAAAGGGTTGGGGCTTGCCATAAGGGGAATAGGTTTGAGGCAATCATATAGGTGCTAGGGTTTGACTTGACCAGCCGATTGATCGGAGGGGGCATCTCCGACCGCCCGTCTAGCCTAAGTGGAGTGCTGCATGTCATGGGCTTATTAGCCACCGATTCAACAGGGTTGGGGTAATCATATAGGTACTAGGGCTTGATCGAAGGGGGCCTCTCTGGCCGCCCGTCTAGCCCAAGAAAATCCTAAAGTGGAGTATTGCAAGTCATGGACTGCTCAGCCACCTGGGTTCTATCCTTAAGCATTACGGGTCGCAACCCACGGCTAACAGCTGGCCCCATTGGGGGAGTCTTACCTCTCTGCAGAGGTGCAGTCGGTGTATCCTAACGCCGCAGCCGACAGGGTGGAAGGGTATTAGTGTTAGGTGAAAAGCAAACAATCACGTCAGGATTTGAACTCATCCGCGCTGTGCATTTTTACGACAGTAACCATTACACCACGTATCTATATAATCGTGATATTGTTTGTGCGGGCCTCGACGTTCGAATTTTAAGTCCTACTAAAACCGGGGTTCACCCTTACAATCTTGATAGTCCAATGAGATTCAGAAGAAGAATATTTTTTCCTTTTCTTTAAAATCTAAACTAGCTCTAAATGCTGATTATTACGGAGTTCTTATTCAGGTTGCAGATACATTTAGAGTTTTGCCTAAAACAGATTACAAGTTTAATCCCTGAAGTTCTAAAAGATTAGTGTCACCGCTTGAGAGTTCTGGCTGTTTTAATGTAAAAGATTAGGTGTAGTAAATCGAAGAGAAGTGCGTCTTCTTTACAGATTTAGAACTGCCGGCAACCAATTTTTGATTGTGGCAGAAATGGCATCAAGCAGCTCTTGTTTTTGTTTTTGTTCAGTCTGTTTTTTTTTGTTACTAAATATCTGTCCTGAGTGCTTTCTTCGTGACAACCAATTTAGATTCATTCATCTTTCAAGGTTGTCTGCCACTTTACTTTATCATCAAACTCAATTTACTCTTTCGTTCTCATATATATAATAAGATATTCTTTAAACTCAAGGAACCTCACATGAAGACTTTTTTTCTGGGAAAAGATATAATTTGGGTGTGGCACAAAACAGACTATCCTGATGATTTGTGCACATTTTTGCTTAGTATATTGTTCTTTTCATATCTGAAAAGACACGCGCCAAGAGTTCGGCTGTGGCGTTAAAAACACCGACTGCACTCCGACCTCTGCAGAAGGGGTAAGACTGTCCCGCCAATGGGGCCAACCTGTTACCGGCCGTGGTCGCCCCGTGGATCTAAGATAGGACACCAGTGGTTTGACAGCCAATCTATGACATCCAATATTCCAACCATACGGCCCTACTTGGGGGGCCTAACAGCACGGCGGTCGGAGAAGACCCCCCCCACCCGATAATCGGTTTGGATCATGACTCAACGCCATAGCCTAATATGACCTTAGCCCAACTCTACCACACTACCGCATTGTAGCCAAGCCCACCCCATTTATCAATACTGGTTTTGCTTAGAAGGCGGTGGCTAAGGTCTACATGTCCTGGGAAGTTTTAAACTCTTATCTGATGGTGAGGCTTCCAGTTCTGAGTTTGGGGATACGTGAGCACTCTCACATCTTGATATTCCATGTCCATCATGACACACGCCACCAGAGTGGTAGGCACATGTTAGGGTCCCATCTATGTTTCAATAGAAACACATGTAACTTTATAAAAAATGTAGACTTATCATTAAGAATATATATAAATTTTCAAGGCAAAATACCCACTGATGTTTGCATATGCCGTAAAACAAACCTAAACCAAACCATCACTATTTTTAATTGGCTTCACAGATTTAACTCAGTTACCAAAGCTGAAGAACAGTTAAATCTCCCTTGACCATCACTATCTAGCAGAATAACCAATATACTAAATCCATAGCTTTTCAATAGGATGCAGACTGATATAGCATTATACCCCTAAACAACAAGGATCTCCTGCTTTCACGTTTGGAAGTCTGAAACGTGAAAATATTTGACGAAGTAAGAAATTTTACCCAGTCACCCGGAAAGATATGTGGGACACAAGATTAATTTTGTAAAAGTAGGTATATACCCAGTTCATGGAAGGGTGATTCAAAAAATAGTTCACCTCTAATTAAAGGTGAAACAAAGTGGATGCAGGAATGGCAATTGCCCCTGGGTGAGATTCAGGGGGGCAAAACGTCCAAACCCAAAAGCCTTTAACGTTGCTATAGCATGAGGAAATATAATAACTCAATCTGCGTTATTCGGACTATAGTCTCATCTCAAATGTATCTGTACAATGTTTCGGCCGATATGCCCACCAACGGCCTTCTGCAGGTACTTTCTTGTCATGATATGAGACTCGGGAACTTTCTTGTCGATCGGGAGATATAACTTTGAACTAACTATATATGTCCCGACAAGAAATATCTGAAGAAAGCGGAGGCCATTTCGGCCGAAACGTTGTATACCGATAACAATGAAGATGAGGACAATAGTCCCTGAATAGCAATAATAGGAATCATCAAGCCTCATCTCAACATGCAGAGAAATTGAAATCATTGTCTAATCTTTGCACTATACTCCTGATACTAATGCATATAATCTGAAATTGTACGGATAGGAATAAGGTTTGAATAATCTGAATTCGTATTAATATTGGCACTGGAGGAAGATATTGAGCACAATACCTCACAAATAAACATAACACAGCAAAACACGATAGAATGCAAGTACTGAATCACGACTTGGTACTCACTGGTTCTAAACAATAGCCATTTAAAGTTCACTTAGAAGCAGGATTAACGCCACGGACCGCTCACATTTTCTCATGTGTTACTTTGTGCGAACAACATGTACAATCACTCTAGCGTCGAAGTGACATTGTGAGTAATGGAGGAATAGCTTTAACATTCCCCAAGTATCAGAAATTAAGAGCTCAGCATCAGGTACAGTTTAGTGCTCTATTTACAACGACCGGAGCAATGATACATAGGCTGTGTGCCAAGTTTAAAGTGGTGTTTCTTTTGAAGTAGGCAAATGATGAATTCTGTTGTCCTGTTTAAATGAATAGTCATATATAAAAACTTGGAAATGGAATATTTCATTACAGTGGCAGTAGGGCAAATATATACTAATCATGTTTCATACTAAAAATATATCTATATAATAAATTTATCTAAAAAATATAATACTAAATAAGATCTAATTATAGATTCGAAACACTGCAGCGTCGGAAACAATAAATAATAACCATTTAAAACTGTGTTTATATATATATATATATATATATATTAACTCCATACTAAAAAACAAGGAACAGATGACCCTGCATTCCAACATTTTGGATCATAGGCCGAATATAACAAATACTAACACTAACTAAAAGCAGAAGCACCAGGGGTGATATTTTGATACAAGGCCAGGTCGGCCAAGATACTATAATTCGATACTACGAGTGAAATTAGCCAGGGTGTGACATTTTTGATATTAGGCCAAAGCACAGGATTCTACATTCCCTGATCATTGCAGAAGTCTAGAAAATTTTAATATAGAACTTGGGGACACATACAACTTGATCAACATAAGTATAGCACTAAGGTACCTCATATTTTTAACTATTAGACAGAGTGCACATATATTTGCACTCTGAGGAAGACTGCACCAGATACAACATGATCCTACACCTCTACTGTGGCAAATAATGCTTTAACTTTTACAGTAGGAGCCTTGATTACGATAAGGTAATTTACTCCAATTTCAAATCAATTTCCATATTGAACATAAACTGAAATGCCATTATCAAGTCCAGCGCCCCTCCGACAAGAACCTGATGTTTTTGTATATCATTTTTTAAATTGGGGAAAATCGCACTGGTATTTTATAAGCATAAAATAAAGCACAAAAACGTATTTTAGAATAACTTTACTTTAAAGCATTACTAAAAATAATATTTCGTATTTTATTATCATTATTTCATTTAGCTTTTGCAATGCAAACGTAATATGAAGAGTCAAAAGTTTATTCATTTCGAATGTTAATAAGACCTTGGACAATCTATTAACTTGCATGCACAGCCTTAAAAATAAATAAATGAATTAAACAGAATAATAAAATTAAGAATATAATGAATATAACATTTTAATGTTTATTTTTGTAAAAATAATATTTTTCTTTGCGTAATGAATTTGGAAACTTAAATGTTGTTAGTGAGCTTATTACATAACGTATCTGAAGCTCCCTCATATAATCGAAAGTGAAGAATCGTAACTTGGACAATTCGTAAGTTTGGGCACTAAGTAAGTCCAGGTTCCACTGTATAGTGACTTACATCATGATGAATTGTGTGGTTTAGTAATATTTGACTTGTGGGAAGGTGTTTTAAAGAGAACATTTAGGTGAAAATAACATGTCACAGTCAAACACGCATAAGCACATGCAGTGAACATTTGCCACAGATGTCAGAGAAACGGGGGCTTCGACAAACAAAGCCGCCACACATTATAAATTCCAAAAAACAAAATGTACAAATAAAATTCAGGAACTAGCTTTTAAAAAAGCCAGTTTCTC
>CM042149.1:3930036-4043844 GCA_023376005.1 Doryteuthis pealeii | reverse complement strand
GCAAGGTTTACCTATAAGTTTGTTAATATATATATATTTTATATAGCACAGTGGTAGTAATGGTTAGTCATGGAAATGGACTCATCACCCGAGTTCAAATCCCTGGACATGGTAATTGCATTTCACCTTAGCGCTAATTACCTTGGGAATGGTTTTGAATGCTAATCTCCCTCCAGCATGGGATAAATAGTAAGGGCAGACTGGGCTCTTTAACCCTTGGTTAGCAACCGGCCCTAGGAGAAGGAAAATTCTGAATTCAAACCTGTTGAACTCCGCTTAAGAAATTGACCCTTTGTCACATCCCTGCTCATGCGGAGGAGGTTGGTAAATATATATATATATATATATAAAAGAAAAAAAACAGAATTCCAAGATATTTCAACAATAAATAGTAAAGTTACAGAAAATTTATATTAAAAAATAAAATAAATTAACAATTATAGTAAAACTCTGGGCTTTTTGTTTGAAGATCTGTTAATATACAAGGTATTTAAGCTTATGGAAATTTTTATGTAAGCCAAATGACGCATGATAAATGAACAGCAGTAAACATACATTTTTACATATTCAAAATGTATATATATAATATATATATATATTGGAATATTTTTGTTATATAAGGTGTGCTACATAACACTTTAATTTAAAGGACTAAGTGAGGTCCATGGTTAAACCTCAACAGCCCGAATGCATGGCTGGTTGACTACTTAATAACTGATATGAAGACGTCCATCTTGCAATCATTTGACCGAAGGCCTGCAATACTGAGGATGCACGAAGGAACAACCAAGGATTCTTTACCAAAGGATTTCTGCTGAAACAAGTGCTCTTTCTTGAAGCCTAAAGGATGGCCGCATATCGTAACAATATTCTTTTAGAAGTCTGTCGCAGATGATGATGACCATTACTCCATGTTGTGAGAACCTGATGCAATGATAATGGGACAACGCTTGTTGATCTTCTTTCGCAACAATGATCAAGTTATCACCAACACTTGTTTTTCCGCTCCATGATATGGACATAAGACACCTGGATGCAACGCCTAAGATCAAAAACATGGCATGTCCTTGACTATGCATTGTATGGCGCAAAGACCTGCGTGATGCTGTGTTACTAGAGCCATGAGAGGCGCTGACAAAATGGATTGACCACTGGCCTCATTTGTTACTCCCTAGACCTCTGCAATGTCTGCCAGTAACTTGTCAAGTGCCACAATTCCTGGATAAACCATCAAATTCCCTAAATGAACCAGCAAATTAAATTCTTTCCAAGTAACTCGAGAAACATGTTAGGCCCCTGATCAAACTATTTTTTCTCTCCCCCACCCCAAAAAAATAGCTCAGTCTGTAGAGCCGTTCGGCTAGAAACCAACAAGGTTCATAGTTTGAACAACCCCACCAACTCAGCATATGAGTAGCCCAGGGATCTGTGAGTAAAGTGGGAGCTGAGGTAAGTGTGGGCTCCTATCTCAGATGCCAAAAAATCTTCCTTGGTCTAGCGTTAAGTGAAAAGGGAATTAGACTCCCTCGCTGTCTGGCTGATACGACTTTTAGGGCCACCTCGACGACTTTACTTTTATATATATATATATATATATATATATATATATAATGAGAAAAGTAAACAAAAAACAATGTGTTTTGATATGCTTCTTTTAGTCGAACAATTTTTGGGAGAATATGTGCTTAATTGAAGTCGTAACCTAATTTTTGAAAATTAATTAATATAAATTATATGTAATTTGGCGGGCATACCTATTCAAATGTAAGGCTAAACAAATGGAGAAAAATCAAATGCTTCAGTTGACAGTCAGGGTTCGAATCACAACAAAGCGGTCTTCTGTTCTATAGCTCGCCTGATGGGCCTAATAGGCCGAAAATGTACATACAGAGATTGATTTTTTCTCGATTTTAGGTATGCAATGCTAATTATTAATTATTATTAATTAATTTAAAAAATTACGTATGACTTCAATTAAGCATATAATAGTATATATATATATAATGTTTTTCTGTGTTGTTAATTCATTATATAAGTTTTAATGCCGGTGTGTTTAAGAGGAAAGAGTTACTGGTTTTGTAAAAGAGGAGAAAATAAAGAAAAAATATTTTCTCCATTCTGTTATTCTATTGGTTATTACATAGTTGGCTGTTCTGATGAATACTGTGCTCATTTATTTGAGTATAATTTCTTGATATAATTTAATTTATTAATATCAATACATGAGCCTCCCTTAGGGATTTGTAAAATCCTTGTATAAATCTATTAGTGTACCTCAACATGAGCATGACATTTTTGGATGTACAGGAGATATTGAATGATCCCAAATAGAATTAATCCCCAACATACAGTCATTGAATACTTTTACCTTTATATATTTATATATACTCAGTCAGTAGGCGTCACCTGGGAGCCTACAGTCCTGGTTTGGATACCAAGCCATCGCCTATCCAGTGTATGAGAAGCATAGGGATCTGTGCAGGTAAAGTGAAGGAGCTGAATGGTTGGTGTGGCACTCAACCTCAGACACTAAAAAAAACAATCTCCTT
The DNA here is from genome assembly GCA_023376005.1 of Doryteuthis pealeii. Classification (NCBI taxonomy): domain Eukaryota; kingdom Metazoa; phylum Mollusca; class Cephalopoda; order Myopsida; family Loliginidae; genus Doryteuthis; species Doryteuthis pealeii. The sequence goes on along the minus strand of CM042149.1, from coordinate 4,041,295 downwards.
GGTCTTGCACTAATCTTTTTTAAAACATACTTACTATTGAGAGTATGGCAATGAAGAGTACTCAACACTGTCGAGAGCTCCAGAACTGGACCTCACCTACTTGATATAGATTTACGTCATACCCAGGAAAACGTAAGAGACCCTCCGGCACCAACTTTCTTTCTAGCCATATAAGATAAGATTTGGGTTTGCCTGAGAGTAATATGGCTAGGACAATCAATATAGGCGCTAGGGATTGATGTAGTATTTTCTAATGATTCCATGTATTAAGTTGGGCTTCACAATCTCTTAACCCAAAGCTTCCTTTTGCTTTAAATCTTGGCATTTGTAGTAATCTTCCTCAATAATTATTAATAATTTTCAAGGCATGGTTTACAGTATGGATCCCTTGACTCTCTTCTCAACAGTCCGTCTTCCCTTCTTTTCATTTTACTCCCAGGCTATGAAAGGTTGCTTTGTTTCCCAGCATATCAACCATCCTTTCATGACAGTTAATGCCGAATCAAGTCTTTTTTGTTAAACAAATGAACTCTGTCCACTGAACTACCTGCCATTGCTAAAGTGGTCACCCCAATTAAATACTGCACAGGCCTTATGTGCTTAAACTTCGGTGCTTTCAGCATGACCTGATGTCATCCAAAATTTGGCCATGACCAGTACCTTGGTAATTTTACAATATTTTTTTCATTTTTTTTCCTTGATTTTTAAATTTTATTCCTATAATTTTTTTTAATGAAAAAAATTGAGGGGTTAGCACAAGTGCCATTAAAAATAAATAAAATGAAACAGAAACAGAAAGAGAATTTTGACATTCTTCAATCAAACCACATGGAATCCATTACTCTCTCTCTCTTTTCAACTGTCCCCTTGCGGTGGTAATATATTTTAAATACATCATGTGGTCTCTCCATGATGTGTAAATGGGGTATCAATCCTGTGATCCCAGGAGGCACCCCCTCTCAGGCAGTAACTGCCTGTTTTGCACTGAGCATTGCATGTGCTTTCAGTTTGTGCATGGCATCCCATGTAAAAAAGATTTTATGTTAATCTAGCCTGGTGAGAGGCTCAAAAAAATAGATAAATACTCTTTTCCTCTGTCTCTCTTGCCATCCATCCCTATTGGTCATTGCTCTTAGCAAGTCCTCTAGGTTGCATCCAGTGTCTGCACAGTGTTGATAAATGTAAGTTTGTGCTGGTCAGCAAACTCTGGTGTTATTTATTTAAAAGTTACTTTAATCCATTTCTATTAGTGACGTTTAAATTCATTTCTATTTGTCGCGTCTCGGATTTTAACGTATATTACTATCATTTATTCATTAAAGCTATTTTCTATCATTCAAGTAACCTAAAATAATATTTAATGAAACGAATAATAATAATAATAATAATAATAATAATAATACTAATAATAATATAATATTACTACTACTACTACTACTACTATAATAATAATAATAGTTTATAATAATATAATAGTAGTAGCAGTAATAATAATAATAATTAATAATAATAATAATAATAATAATAATCATAATAGTGAGTATAAATAATGTAATAATGATAACGAATAATAGTGATAATAATAATAATAATAGTAGTTATTGTGATAAATATGTTAATAATGATAAATGATAGTAGTGATAATAATAGTATAGTAATAGTGATAATAATGGTAATGATAATAAATGGTGATAATAATAATCGTTGTGATATATAATAATGAATGATCTTCCAGTTCGTATAATAAACTACATATGCATGCACATGTTCATATATATACATTTCATGTCAGGTCGCACAAAGCGCTATGGGTATTATGTAACCCCGTACAACCTGCTCCATAGTCGGATCATCGGCGACTAAACCGGTACCCCACCGGGGTGCCTGGCTGAGGAGGGTGGCTAGACACCCAGCAGGTGTATCTATATGTAGCAGTATATAAAAGAACATTGCTCACGAGTTTGTCCTTACTTCTCCAACAGTGACCAGCATGTTTTGCCCATCTTATCCGAGATGGAAAGTAAGTGACTGTACACCTGGTATTTTGTAGGGTGTGAAATCTTTGTGTAGTTTCCATCTAGTTTTTTCTCCAGTCATTTTGGTAAGGGCCAAGTAGTGCAACCGTCGGTTTTTCATATGGTTGACAATCTGTCAATACCAGATAATGCTTTGTTTATGCGTCTGCAGACATTATTTACAGTAGATGAGATAGTGCTACCAAGTTATATGCACTGGTCTACTAATTTTAGACAATTGCCATTTAGTGAGAAGATGGAACTATCTTGATTGAAATACACTCTGTTTTATCTGAGTTCACATAGAGACCAATGCCTCTTGCTGCCAGTTTCAGGCTATGCAGCAGAAATTCAACTTCAGCAAGTGTATTTTTCAAGAAGCCCTTGATCAGCTGGATAGCCTACATCTGTAATCGTTTCTGCTGGATATCATTTTCTTCTTGCTTTTTTTTTAAATCATAAATTTTGTTAATATTCTATAATTTCAATACAATAAGAATGATTCCAAAAAATATATTTTTTAAAAATCACGTTGTTTTATCACAGGATAGGACTTGTTTTACGTTGATAGAGCATTTGCTTAGGAATTGCAAGGTTCAGGGTTTAATACTGATCCCTGCCAACCCAGTGCATAAATAGCACAGCTATGGGTAATCTGATCTGTGCCGTAAAGCACCTGGAAACTAAAGAAAGGTGTGGCGCTTCACCTCAGCAGAAACAATCTCCATGGCCTTGCGCTAGCAAAAGGGTAATATACTCTCTTGCTGTCCGGCTAATAAATGAACAACAAATTTTCATCTATTTTGATTTTTCAGACTGTTGTCCTCATCTTGATCATGCTATATAGAAACACAACTTTTCACCCGTTGTACCCTCTGGCCTTGTTCAGGTGCAGCTTGTCGTCCGAGCATAACAGGGATTCAACCGGGGAAATCATTTGGAACAGTTTGTCTGTTGATCAAGCAAGATGTTAAATAACTTACAAAGATCTCGTTCAAATAATGACGTCAATGCTTTTGCACGCCCATCAATCTGAGAAGTGTCACGAGAAGCATTACGTTTTTTGAAAAAAGAACAACATTTATTTGGCGTTCCTTGGAAATTTGACGTGTAAAATCCAATAGCATCTCTAATTCACCCAATATTCTTTTTAAAATTTTATAGTAATTTAGTTTTAAAAAAACAATTTTATCTTACCTTTTCAATTATTAGTTTCTATATTGGGTTCATCTCTATACTTGGTCAACTCAAGTGGTAACTATAGCCCAACATATATGCGGCTTCTCTGGGGCTCTTCTTCTCCAATGTTTTTCCCCATTTATTATTTTAATTTGATCTCATAAGGGTAGATGTTTTCGATTTTCTTTCCATATATCATCAGCCACACCTGAAGATGGCCGAATTGTCCAACGACCGAAATGTTGTATTTCTATATATAACAATAAAAATGAGGGAAATTCTCCGAAAAATCAAAATACCGTATTTGACGGCATATAAGGCACACGGGCATATAAGACGCACCCCCATTTCAGCAGATCAGATTCAGGAAAAAAAGTTTTTAGTGTATTTAAGTAAAGTTGAAAACAGTCTAGCTGTGCATTGAAGAAAATGTATAAAAGCAATTTGGCAGTTTATGGTAGGTAAAAGTACTGAGCGTAAGCTGGGTTAGTGAGCATCATAGAGAAGATTAACCTAAGCCTACGGGAGGTCTCAAACTTTACCTACGATGTATAAGACGCAGGGAAATTTTTTTAGCTAACATTTTGGAAAAAAGTGCGTCCTATATGCCTTCAAATACGGTAACACATATTAAGCCTCATCTAACATATAAATTCTTTTATTATTCTGTCATATCCTTATATTGTTAATTAGAAAAATACAATACAATGCAATACAACTTAGTGAGTTAGTATTTTGGTGGGACAAGTTTAATGTCATGTCCGAGACATCCTATGTCCGTCGACCACGAAGGACCAAAGTAAGTATGCTCAGTTTAAGTATTGTTTCAGCAGCAGAGTATTGCCAGTGATTGGCCAAGAGTTTGATCACATAGTTCTAGGCGAGTCTATAAATAGGAGTGGGCTTCAGGCACACACCTATTAAGAGAAATTTCTCAACACTCATCAGTGGTGGAGTTTGATGGGTGTCCTGCTCTCTCTTTGTGTATCATGCTTCTCCAACCACTTTTAAACTTCTCTATCCACTAATACACACCTCTACACTGAAGTAGATTGTGCCTTGGATGAATTTCATCCCCTGACACTCCTTATATTCCAGTTGTTTAAATCTTCCTCCGGGATTTTCTTTCGTTTCTTAAATCGAGTTTGAGTTATTCTACAGAAGCTCTTTATACTTACAGAGGCAGAAAGACGACTATAAAAAAGACTACCAAAAAACCCCATTCAGGGCTCCTTTCCATTAATCTACATTTGACAGATCTATGTTCTGTAGCATCTGATTATGCCTAATTCTTAGATTCTTCATAAAAAAAATCATATAAATTAATAACCATAGAAGTGATAGATAATCAACTGACTTAAAAGCAAAGATTTAAAGAATATTGCTAGAAATCAATTATATCTATAAGGTGTGTTCAAAAAGTATCTACCATTAGATTTACCAAACCTAAGCGCCTAAAGTGGCAACAAGAATCGTAATAGAATTAAACTTGAATCATTTTTGGATAAACTTGAAGATATTAACAGAAATAAAGTGCTGTCGTGAGAAAGGAAGGAAGTCAAGACAAATATTGTGTGTACAAGGGTGTAATATTTTATTACGGCGCAAGTGTGTAAGAGTTTATAATTGTTAAACCTTTATAGCTCATGGCCTGAAATGGCAACAAGAATCGTAATAGAATTAAACTTGAATCAGTTTTGGATAAACATGAAGATATTAACAGAAATAAAAGTGCTGTCATGAAAAAGGAAGGAAGACAAGACAAATATTGTGTGTACAAGGGGGTAATATTGTCATATTCCAGTTGTTTAAATCTTCCTCCGGGATTTTCTTTCAGTTGGTGTCCTATTGTTTTTGAATGTATCAAAGCCTTGAAAATCTAGCTTTCGTTTCTTAAATCGAGTTTGAGTTATTCTACAGAAGCTCTCTATACTTACAGAGGCAGAAAGACGACCGTAAAAAAGACTACCAAAAAACCCTTCAGGGCTCCTTTCCATTAATCTACATTTGACAGTTCTATGTTCTGTAGCATCTGATTATGCCTAATTCTTAGATTCTTCATAATGGTCGCATCGTTCAGCCTTTTTTTTCTTCTTCTTCTTCTTTTTGTTGATCTTAACTGATACCAGAGACAACATTGATCGCAAACCAAGTTTTATCCTGTCAGGTGAAATAAGTTTAAATTGACGTTAGTGCTAACCTAGCCAAAATGAAGACCGACAGCTAGTTAGTGGAAATATGGTTTATGCATGAGCACGTACTTCTGTTCTGTTGTTCTTAGTGGACGTTGTTTGCTGCTCGGCAGTTCCATTGTTTGTTCTGCTAATGAGGTTTGCAACTACAATTTCACAATACATTTGTGGCCATCGGCTGAGAAATTTACAACCACTTCAGTTTGGTGGAAAATTTGTTCAAGGTTTCTTTCTTTCGCTCATAAAATTTACAATTGGTTTTGCAAGAATTCTTATATTATTCATGAGATTTTCTTATCATTTTATTATGTCGTATTGTGCTACGTGGCTTTGATCATCAAAGCAGTATCTTCTATTTTCAATATTTATAAGATATATTCGCGGATATTGGTATATGGATGTATGATATACTTTTAAAAATGAGTGGTAAGCCTTTGTTAAGTGATTGCTAGGGTTTCTTCCGGTGAAAGCATTGCACTATTGTACTATGTTTTCTCTGCTCTTACTTAGATGTATGTGATTTCTCAATGATATTGAGCACTCTTTACTTATAAATATAGCAAACTATATATATATATATATATGTGTATATATATATATATATATATATATATATATAATTAATTTTTTGTTATTAATATTGGAGAAATGATTATAAAGTGCTCAATTATTTCTTTAAGAGCTGTATTTATTTATTTATTTAAGTCACCAAGCTCGTCTTACCAATGGTTTCAGATGTTTATGATAAACATCTGAAACCACTGGTAAGACGAACTTTGTATTGGTGACTTAAATAAATAAATAAATATTGCCTATCGAGTTTAATTCGTTCTGCTCAATCCTCAGTTTACTCGTATGTCAAATCAATTTTCCTATTGAAATAAACTGAAATGCCCTTACTGCGTTCCAAACTCATAAAAAATACAATTTTTTGTTATGTCTTTTTTAATAATGCAAATAGCACGAATTATATAAAAACATAATAAGATAGCATGTAATTTATTATGTCCTGTAAAATATTTTACTGTTTATTTTCTTATAAACAATAATTTTCTTTGACTTAATAATTAAATGTTTTCATTAAACTTATCAACATTAGCATAGCTCAAATTATAGCTATCAATACAAAGCAAAAATTGACCGAGGGAACAGCTCTAAATGGGAAAACTCGTAAGTTTGAGGGTTCGTAAGTCAAGGTAACACTATATATATATATATATATATATATATATATATACATATATAACTGTAAGTATCTTCCCCTCTACCTATATACATTGTACAATAATATCATACAAATGTAACGTCCACATTGCACCACCAACGCAATAAATAACATGTTCATTATTATTAACAGCACAATTTTAAAAATACATTTAAAAAATACATTATATTAATTTGCACATAACATACGTAACCAAGAATACCAAACACAAAATACGCATATTTATACGCACACACGCGCGTGGAGACAATTATATCATCACAGCCTTCATACATTCCCACGCGCACACGCATGACATCACATACATACGCACAAACAAAAATAGGCACACACGCGCGTGGACACAATCATATCATCACAGCCTTCACGCATTTTCCATGCAAACGCGCATGACATCATACACATACGCACAAACAAAAATACGCACACGTAGAAGAAAAAAAACATTCCGCATCACGTAAACACGCAAACACGAAATACAGTTTAAAAAAAACGCACACATTTGACCATTTACACAATTTCTGTCATTTTTAAAAGGAACTTTGCGTATTACCCGATGAATGCTCTAAGCAAGAAACCGCTGGTTGTAATACCGTTCCCGTAATTAAATAAATAAAAGCAAAAACTTTTATTTGTTTTGATTTCTCATTGAACTATATATAATATATATATATATATATATATATATATATATATATATATATATATATATATACCATAGTAATTACCCATCTACTTTAATGTACAGGATTCTGTATATGTCACGCTAAGAGTAGGAGAGATAGATAGATAGATTGATTGATACATTGATTTTAACGGTATCTCAAGTCGTCTACAGCTATTCATAGCCCAGAAGTCAGGGAATCGCTTTCATTGTACTTTTTTATTTACAATTTTGATATAGTTGTTTCTCAAGAGTTTTTTTTATAAACAAAGTTATACGATATCAAGTATTCCTATTTAACAAAATTATTTGTACGTCTAGATATGGTTTCAAGTATTCCTATCTGATAATAATATTTAAATGGTTTCAAGGAATTATTTCTATTTAATAATAGTCATTTGTTTGCACACAGATTTTGACAACAAGTGATGATTGTAGAATTCGTATTAACAATTCTCAACACCACGTGACAGAACACAAACCTCAAGGTCATAATTCTGATTGATATCTATCCTTACTTTGCTGGATAAAAAAGTAATTATTAATAATGTTTTGATGTTTAAATTATTTTATCAGCTTATGCATATATATATATATATATATATATATTTGTGTTGTGTGTGTGTGTGTGTGTGTGTGTGTGTGTGTGTGTGTGTACATTTTGTGATTATAATATAATGTGCGTAATGTTTTTATTGCTTCTATAGTTTGATCCAACCACGGAAAGTTGGGTAACTAGATTAGTGAAAGATTTATATATAATATATATAATATATATATATATATATATATATATATATATAATATATATGTGTGTGTGTGTGTGTGTGTGTGTGTGTGTGTGTGTGTGTGTGTGTGTGTGTGTGATTTGGTTCTCATTTTGATAAATGGCCACAAAACATTTGAGCAAGTATTTCAGATTTTTCTACTTAACTCTTTCAATGAATTAATAAGATTTACAAACTGAACGAGCAAGAGCGAAATCAGATATTTTTAGGTGATTACTGATTTTCCGGAGGCAAGAATATCTAGAAAAACTGTTAGTTTTCATCATTAACACAGTGGATGTTGATGTATATACAGAGTGTATGTGTGTGTGCGTGTGTGTGTGTCTGTCTGTGTCTGTGTCTCTCTGTGTGTCTGTGTGTCTGTGTCTCTGTGCCTGTGTGTTTGTGTGTGTGTGTCTGTGTGTGTTTGTTTTCGTGTGTCTCTCTATGTTTGTGAGTGTGTTCAAATTATGAGCACATGTTTATGATAACAAGGCATAAAAAAACGTGTTGATAATTCCTTGATCATTCTGTCGTAAGTAGATTATTCTACGGGGTGTTTGCAAAAGCATGATTAAAAGCAAGACTTTCCTTACGGGCATTTTTATCAAGTTGGATACGGTGCAAATACTTTGGTTCCCTAATTAACGGAAAGATCAAGCTATCATTTTTATCATGTTATTAAAAAAAGAGAAAAAAAAATGTTAGATAAGTTAATGGTTCAGTTGTTCATTTTGTTAGCTGGAAGTAAGGGAAGATAACTCTGAATATCTACCATAGCACTATTAGCTTTTTCGTTTTATTTTTATTCATTAATTCTACGACTTTTTCATGGCTATCACTCTTAAGTGATAGGTAAAAGTAAACACTTTTTTATAGATTTAGTAGATTTGTTTTAATAATAATAATAATAATAATAATAATAATAATAATAATAATTATCATAATATTATTATTATTATTATTATTATTAGTAGTAGTAGTAGTAGTAGTAGTAGTAGTAGTAGTAGTAGTAGTAGTTTTCACTACAGCCTTAGCTGATGGTATTTCATTGGAGTCTAGGTGACAGCAAGTCTCCTCAGGTCTCCAAGACTCTTCTGAGTATTCTGGTAGTTTGCAGCAGTGCAGCATTCTGAATGGTTTCAATGATGGTTTCAATTCTTCCTCTGATTTCCAGATTTTCCAGTCCCCTTCCGAAGCCTCTTGGAATCGTTCTAAGTGAACCAACCACAATTGGTATCACTTTGACTTTCATATTCCATATCTTTTTCAGTTCTCTGGCAAGGTCCAGGTATTTGTCCATCTTTTAGTTTTCCTTCATCTTTACCCTGTGATCTGCTGGAACTGCAAAATCCACCCGTTGACAAGTTCTTTCTTTTCTGTTAATCAACATTAGGTCTGGTCTCCTTGCTGGGATAAGGTGATCCGTTTTTATCTCAAAGTCCCAGATAATTTCATGCCTTTCATTTTCAAGAACGTATTCTGGTTTATGCATATACCATTTTGTTGTATAGCCAAAATTTAGTTTGTTGCATAATTCCCAGTGGATCACCTTTCCAACCCAGTTGTGCCTAGTTTTGTATTCCTGTTGAGCTCGTTTGGTACATTCGCTTAGTACATGGTTTACAGTCTCATCTATTATTATTATTATTATTATTATTATTATTATTATTATTATAGCAATTGCAAGATATGGACTAGCAGAAAAGCATCAGTAATTAGAAAACAGAAATGGGAAGAAAAACAAATATATGGATACTCCGAGGAACAAATTGGAGAGATGACTCATGAGGAGACCTGGATATGGTTACGAAAGGGAAACCTCTAGAGAGAAACTGAATATCTCATAACTGCAGCACAAAAAATGCCATAAGAACAAATTATATCAACGTGAAAATAGATGAGACACAACAGAACAACATGTGTAGAACGTGTGGAGACAGATATGAAACGATCCACTGTGTAATAAGCGAATGCACCAATATATCACATCGTAGTTAACATCAGCTGGACTAGCCGTGTTATTATTTCGCTAAGCGCGTTACAACAAGACCAAAACGTTAACGTAGATTTAATGAAGAAGAAGAGAAGATGTTGTCATCTAGTGGATATTGTCATTCCAGTAGACCACAAGCTTAAAATGAATGAAGGCGAAAAGGGTAATACTTGGACCTTGCCAGACAACTAAAAAACTATGGAACGCGAGTGGTGGTGCAACCAATTTTAGTTGATGCCCTTAGAACAGTCCATAAAGTTTGTTTGTTTTTAAAAAGACTGTGCGAATTGGAAATACGACTATCCAGACAACAGAATCGTTAAGCCCGGTTAGAATACTCGGGAGAGTAATGGAGAAACGAGGAGAATCACTGTCTCAAACTCCAGTGAAAATCAATAATAATACAAGATAAAATATAGTAATCTGGTAGAGTACAAGACCATGCATGACGGGGAGGGAAATATGATCTAATGGTAATTGTGCAAGACATTAGAATTGCACCATAATAATGGTTAGTATATGCGTAAACCATAGTATGTCATAGGAAAAGAGACCCATAAAATTTTGGGGACTATGAGATACAAACGGATCACCAAATTCTGACCAAAATGCCACAGTTTCTTGTTCTCGTGGAAAATAAAATATAAAGAAAGCGAATACTTGGATCTTGGCATAAAGGTAAGAAAGCTGTGGAACATAAAGGTGATGGTCCTCATTGGCATAGAAAATAGACTGGAGAAACTGGAGATCAGAGTACTATTCAAGACCACCCGGACCACAGCAATGTTAAAATCAGCTAGAATACTTATATGAATCTTGAAGACCTGAGGAGACATCAAACTTCAATAAAAAAAAATCAGTGTTAATTCATATGAAGTGTTAGAATTTACTTGTTTTGGCTTAGTCTGTCACACAAGTCTCAGTTTGAGAGTTGATGATGGCAATGAACCTGTGTTGCATAATCTATGGTAGCAGAGATTATTGACAACACTGGGTAGCGAAAATGGAAAGTTACAGACCGTTGGAGAACTTTTTATCCCAGAGGCGGGAAAAGCACAAATCACGTGAAGTCACGTGGGATCTAGTGATATCTGCAGTACCAGTCAGGATTTGGGGTGAGAGAAATGTCTCTTGCCTTAGCTGGACTCACCTGCGCGCGCTGTGTTAGTTACTTAAGAATAAAGTTTTTTTAAAAAGCAACATGGCGTTGTTGATCAATGCATGCTTTAGTTAGAAGATCGACCAGACAAGAAGAAGAAGAAAGAAAATTAATAAAGAAGAAGATATAGAATTCAACATGACGACTGGACGATCACGAATGGACGGAGAAGAAATAAAGTAAGTTATGCAAGTTATGCATCTCATCTAGATATCTGTCATATACCTATCTGTCTACCTCCCTCGTCTCTCTAGCAAAAGAACTCTTGTGTGTATAATCAACATGGGTATATAACACCAGGAAAAGAGCTTGGGTCAAATGGAGATTAGAGGAAGAAGTGAGATGAGCCAGATGACATCACTACTAAAATCAGCTATGATACTTAGAAGAGTCCCGAACACCCGAAGAGACTTGCTGTCACTCAGACTCCAGTTAGAGCTAGCGTGAAAACCTTGCAAAGTGTGAAAATAATAATAACTGTAGATACTGCTGAGAAAGTGAAAATAGTGTGCGATTTCACAGTACAGCTCGGCCATGTTATCCATCTCCGTTGACCTGATTTAATCCCTGTTAAGAAGAAAACTCTGGAGAGTCCCATCATTGGTGTTGCTGTCCCAAGTGACCAGAGGGTGACAATGAAAGAAAGGGAGACAATTACGCCATATGCTGAACTAAAGGTTGAAATATCATGAATGTGGAGGTTCTGCACCAAGGTTATTCCTATCATCACTGGTGCATTGGGAACCATACCCAAGAGATTCAAGATTTTCAGAGGACAGCTAAGCATTTCCTATGACGCTTTCCTAAGTTCGGCAATCATTGGAAGTGCACATATTTTGAGAAAAATACTTACTGTCTAAAGACATCGACCACTTGAGATCTGAGCAAAGTAAAGATAGTGTATATAACAGGGGTTTTCAAACTATGAGTCCCGACCCTTCAGTGGGTGGCGAAATAAATAGATTTTATCGCAAGATAGAAATAAGTCGACAAAATAAACAAGAAAAATAAAATAAAATGGGTCATGAAAATAAACACGAAAATAAAAATGAATGCACTCCAATTTAGCCTTGGTTATTAAGACCAGTTTAGCTCAGTCGGTAGAGCGTCCGATCAGGAAGCACAAGGTTCCTAGTTCGATACCGGCCCTCGACAACTCAGCATATGAGTAACACAGGGATCTGTGCGGTAAAGTGAGGAGCTGATGGTAGGTGTGTCGCTCCACCTCAGACGCTAAAATATCTCCTTGGTCTAGTGCTAGTGACAAGGGGATAGTCTCCATCGCTGACAGGCTGATACCGACTTTAGGCCACCCGACGACTTTTTATTGTAATGTACACTCTGCTGTCTCGGAAGTGGCTGCGAGGAGAGCATTTCCGGATTTTTTCTCTTTCATGTCTTCCGTTTTTCACAGAAAAAATCGTAATAGTAGTTTTTTCATCCTTAATTCAAAATACACCAACATAACTTAAACTAACTTATCCCAATCGAACAATAATAATCATAACTAATAATAATAAAACTAATAAGAAGAAGACTAGACTTAGTGCTGATTAACAAAAAAGAAAGAACTTGTCAACTGGTGGATTTTGCAGTTCCAGCATCTCACAGGGTGAAGCTGAAGGAAAATGAAAAAATGGACAAATATCTGGACCTTGCCAGAGAACTGAAAAAGTTATGGAATATGAAAGTAAAAGTAATACCAATTGTAGTTGAGGCACTTGGAACGGTTCCAAAAGGATTGGAAATGGGTTTGGAAAATCTGGAAATCAGAGGAAGGATTGATACCATCCAGAACACTGCACTGCTGAAATCTGCCAGAATACTCAGAAGAGTCCTGGAGACCTAAGGAGACTTGCTGTCACTGAGACGCTAGTGGAAGACCATCAGCTAACGCTGATGTGAAAACTCATAAGGAGGAAAACTAAAAGATGGACAAATACCTGGACCTTGCCAGAGAACTGAAAAAGATATGGGATATGAAAATGATACCAATAGTGGTAGTTCACCTGGAACGGTTCCAAGAGGCTTGGGAAGGGGACTGGGAAATCTGGAAATCAGATGAAGAATTGAGACCATCATTGAGACCATCCAGAATGCTGCACTGCTGGAATCTCTCAGAATACTCAGAAGAGTCTTGGAGACCTGAGGAGACTTGCTGTCACTCAGACTCCAATGAAATACCATCAGCTAACGCTGATGGGAAATAATAATAATAATAATAATAATAATAATAATAATAATAATAATAATAATAAAAGTATTCATATCACTCATCTGGTAGGAATGAGATGAATTATCAGTGTTATTACTATTATAAGGATTGTAATTGTTAATGGGTCATATTCATGTTCTGGCTGAGAGTCGCAGTAGAAAAATGGTTTGAAAACGCAGTAAAATAAATGTTTGAAAATACAGTAAAAAAATGTTTGAAAACCCTGGTCTTATGATTTACTACGCTTTATTTTTGTCTAGCACAAAGGTCTCAGTTTTACATTTTCACTGATGACCGCTATGTTGATGATGATGATCACTATGCTGATTGTCTAGTGCGTGTAGGAAAACACAAAAGTAGAACTAGTTACAAATACAAGACCTTTTACCTTTACTTTATTCGGTTACTGAGGCTGTCGAACTATGTGGAAACGGGCGACAACCACTGGCTTTTCGAACAGAGATTCGCGCCTCATTTATTGCGGTGAGTTTAAACAACTTTTTTTCATGCCTTTGAGTTTTGTTCTGTCTCAGCTTTCACTCCGACTCCTCTTGCTGCTGTCGATAGTCACAAAGAAAAACTAAGCTTCGTTTATAGGTTTTCTCAGGACGTGTTTGTCTACGCTAAGTTAGAGGCAATTCCATAAAGATAGAAAGGATCAGTGGTCAATATAATATCAGGGCGATATTCAGCAACAGTTCAAAGTCAAGCCTCCAATCAAGGAGAATATGACAAAGGACTGTGTGTATTCCCTCCCTTGAATATGTGACAAGGAATATAAAGATGGGGGAACACCAAAACGCCGCAGTCAGATGAGAGACGCCGGCTGAAGTGTCTACGAGAAAATGGGATTCGACTTTCGCAGTAGAGCCTATTTATACTACCGGTCGCGACGCCTCTTAGTTGTCTTCAGAAAAATGGCTGGAGAGTCTAAGAGAAAAGAGGACTTGACCTTAGCAGTACAGCCTATATGTTCTACCGGTCGCAACGTCCCTTAGATGTCTTACGAAAAATGTCTGGAGAGTCTAAGAGAAAAGAGGATTTTACTTTGGCAGTAGAGCCTATTTATACTACCGGTCGCGACGCCTCTTAGTTGTCTTACGAAAAATGGCTGGAGAGTCTAAGAGAAAAGAGGATTTGACTTTGGCAGTAGATCCTATATTTATACTACCGGTCGCGACGGCTCTTAGTTGTCTTCAGAAAAATGGCTGGAGAGTCTAAGAGAAAAAGAGGACTTGACCTTGGCAGTACAGCCTATTTATACTATCGGTCGCAACGTCCCTTAGTTGTCTTACGAAAAATGGCTTGAGAGTCTAAGAGAAAAGAGGATCTGACTTTGGCAGTAGAGCCTATTTATACTACCGGACGCAACGCCTCTTAGTGTCTTCAGAAAAATGGCTGGAGAGTCTAAGAGAAAAGAGGATTTGACTTTGGCAGTAGAGCCTATTTATACTACCGGTCGCAACGCTCTTAGTTGTCTTCAGAAAAATGGCTGGAGAGTCTAAGAGAAAAGAGGATTTGACTTTGGCAGTAGAGCCTATTTATACTATCGGTCGCGACGCCTCTTAGTTGTCTTCAGAAAAATGGCTGGAGAGTCTAAGAGAAAAGAGGATTTGACTTTGGCAGTAGAGCCTATTTATACTATCGGTCGCGACGCCTCTTAGTTGTCTTCAGAAAAAATGGAGAGTCTAAGAGAAAAGAGGATTTGACTTTGGCAGTAGAGCCTATTTATACTATCGGTCGCGACGCCTCTTAGTTGTCTTCAGAAAAATGGCTGGAGAGTCTAAGAGAAAAGAGGATTTGACTTTGGCAGTAGAGCCTATTTATACTATCGGTCGCGACGCCTCTTAGTTGTCTTCAGAAAAATGGCTGGAGAGTCTAAGAGAAAAGAGGATTTGACTTTGGCAGTAGAGCCTATTTATACTATCGGTCGCGACGCCTCTTAGTTGTCTTCAGAAAAATGGCTGGAGAGTCTAAGAGAAAAGAGGATTTGACTTTGGCAGTAGAGCCTATTTATACTACCGTCGAAATGCCTCTTAGTTGTCTTACGAAAAATGGCTGGAGAGTCTAAGAGAAAAGAGGATCTGATTTTGGCGGTAGAGCCTATTCATACTACCAGTTGCTAAGCCTTCTAGTTGTCTAATGGAAAACCATGGCAAGTAAGGGAAATAATCTCAACACAATACACGAATATAACATAATTTTCAGAACTTATCTTCTACTCTTACCTACTTTTATATATTTATTTTTGTCACTGTAAATTATAAATAAATAATACTATACTCTAAAGGGGATCAAAGTACAGATTGTTTGAGATAGGAGAACCCTAGAAACATAAACAGAGTGTAGGGGACCTAAAGATATTCAAACTTAAGTAACAACTTCGTCCAAGAATAAGACAATGAGGATTGCTTAGACAATAAATAACATTATTGTAAAGTATGTATTGATTACAGTAGTGTGCAGAAGAGAAGATGACATATGAAAGAAAAGAAAAGAAAATCCCAATAAGAATCGGCCTGAATCGAAAGCGGTCGGCCCAAATACACACTCCTTTCCCTGGTCGGGAAAGAACATCTCACTTTTTCTCTCCCTTACCTACCCTGCCCGTGAGATGGTACGGTCTACCGCCTGGGTCTGTCGGTCTGTATCTCTATCTTTAACTCCTCTCTCGACGAGAGTAAGTGTAGTAGTTTTTAAGTTGTTTGGCTTGTTTTGTTTTACGGCATATCAACCTCAGTGGGTCATTTAATGCCGATAAAGTTTTGAAATAAATCAATTCTTAATGGATAATACATTTTTTTTATAAATACATTTTTCTATTTAACCCATAGATGTGGCCCTAACAGGTACTACCACTCCGGGTCAGTGTGGACCAGGGAGCAATGGTGATGAATAGGTGCCCCACATTCCCCAAACCTCCAGAACTGGAACCTCACCATCAGATAGATTTTAACGTCATTCCCAGGACATGTAGACCCGCAGCCACCGCCTTCTAGCACTCATATGATAAAAAGGGGTTGGGGCTTGCCATAAGGGCAATAGGGTTGGGAAAATCATATAGGTGCTAGGGCTTGACGTGACCAGCCGATTGATCGGAGGGGGCCTCTCCGACCGCCCGTCTAGCCCAAGATAGGGCCAAAGTGGAGTATTGCATGTCATGAACTGCTCATCCACCTGGGCTCTATCCTTTAGCATCACGGGTCGCCACCCACAGACAACAGGTGGCTCCATTGGGGAGTCTTATCCCTCTGCAGAGGTGCAGTCGGGGCATTCTAACGCCCCAGCCGACAGGGCGGTTTTTAAGTTGTATAAATATTTTGCTGTGAAAATAAAAAGAGGAGGTCGATTTTTAATTGTCAAGACGTGTTCTACCTCTCTGTCACTATTGTTGTTACATATATACCCGTTTGGCCCTGAACCAGGAGAAACACAATTTTTTTGCAACATGCCGGGTAATGTTGTAGTTGCCCGTCGTATCAGGAGTGATTTTGGTGTGACGAATACGAGTGGGGCTATCTCTATTCCGAGCATAGCATAATTGGGAGCTCGTCCGGGATCTGGACCTCCCACTCGTAACAAGACAAAGTGGGAATTTAAAAAAAACGAGACATTACATAATTAATATTGCCTCGTACTAACAAGTAAATTTGTCCGTAGATACTGAATACATTCAATCAAGTAAGACGTATTTTTAGCCTATCCAGGTTTAACAAAGTTTTAAACAATACTAAAAAGAACTCTCTTGATACCATTTCTTGATTGAATCGTACCACGTTATGATTGTTTCCTGTGTTTTGATGTTTTCATAGTGTTTCATGATTCCATTTTCACGAGAATGGTAGCGAAAGAAAAGAATCTTACAAAATAAGCATCATCTAAAAGACCAAAAAAGAATAATGATGTTTATCCCATAAATTGCAACAAACAATATATCCGACCAGCAGACAGTTGGAATGGTGACATTTATTGTTGAAAATGTCTATTGTTACACCATCTCATGAAAGATTTTTCTACCTTTTATTCTCTTACTTTTTAGTAGTATAACAAATAAGAGAATAACAGAAACGAAAAATTTCGTCTGAAAAAATACTTAAATAACATGAAAGAATAAATGACAGTATACAAGAAAGTGTTGGTAAACAATATTCTAAAAGAAAAAATATTGTTTATGTCAACATTAGCTTGCATGATCAAAATAGAAGAATGTTTCTTCTTTGGCCAATGTTAAAGGTATAGAGTGAAACTAGATTTATTCAACTTTTCATATGTGGGGAATTAGTTTCTGAATAAGATATAAATTCGGAGTTCTTCATCAAATCATCCAGTCAGTCAGATTTTAACGACAAGCTTAGCTGCTCCCGATATATTCACACAACGTTTTAGCAATGGATATATAGGGACTAGAATTCTACTGTGTCCAGGGGACAGGAAGTAGGGAGAGTAACGTCCCTTGTCAGGTGGTAAAAGCGGCCTCTTACCGGGTGTCGGCCCCGAGGAGTAAAAACCTCGTGAATCGACCTCTCACCACTCAATCAACTGTGACTGAAGAAAATCCCTCAGTGAGTGAGCATAGCTAACTACACCACCTGAGCACCCCCTCAGAAAGGGGGATAGATAATGATGTGTGTGTAGTTGTGTTTTTACATGTTAATAAAATTGGTTAAATGTACGTGTGCTTTTTCCTCTGTTACTTTGATGTGTGTACCTATATATTATTCCTCATAGTCTGTACACAGCTATTCCTATAGAGATCAGGGGGAATTTAAAAAAGATATAATTATTAAGAGTATTTACGGTTTTTGAAGGAGCTCTTATTTCTCCGTAGTTGTAGGAAAATTGTCGGACAATGAAGGAACAAACACGAAAGTAAATGCAGACAACTGTATTGACAAATTACATAAAATTGTTGCAAATTTTAATGGTATTTGCTACAGACTTATCTGAGTTAGTAATTTTCTTGGAGTAATGGTGATAACGGGGTATTCTTTTCGTCGGTAGGAAACCTTGATAAGACGCTTCGTCTAGGTAGATTCTCGTCCTTCAGTAAGTGTGCTATTGTACCTGCCTTTTAACGTATGCTGATACAATGCCTTAGAAGGGAGCTGGTTTTAGAGTTCTGTGATAAGTGGGCCCTGGTTTGGGCTTGGTAATGAGAGCTTGGTGTTTTTACGTCTCTCCTCCAATACTGCTATGCGATAAGAAAGCCCTGTTTTTGGGCTAAGTGATGAATGAAGTGTAGGGACCGCTATTTACGTGACTACCCTCAGTGGATGCTCCGTGATACGTAGGCCCTGTTTAGGCTAAGAGATGAGAGCGATATAGTTTTTACGTCTCTCGTCCAGTAACTGCTTTCCATAAGTGAAGTTTTTGGTTTTTGGCGCCAACATACAATGTTGGCGCCCCCCCCCCCTAGCGGCAGGGGGAGATAATTGGTTATGGAATTTCCAATATTATTTGTCTTTATGATTGATTGATTTTAACGGCATGTCTAGGATTATTTTTGTTATAGGTGATACACCCTATTGACCAATGGAATGCGCCGACAGGTTACTATAAATAACACGGACAATTGTAGCTTAGCAGTAAGCCAATGCGAGCAAGCCAATACTCTATTGTCGGACGTAGTTTTCCACATCTGTCTATTGTATTTGTCTACTTTCTGTTAATACATTTTTCTACTTTTGTTACCCGTCGTTTTGTTCTTATTTGACCCCTTAAAACCTCACAACAATGTTCTATATTTACTAACCCCTCCTCACATTAAACGGAGTTCAACTGGTTTGAATTCAGAGTTTTCCTTCGCTTAGATTGGTTGTCAAACAAGGTTAAATAGCCCAGTCCGCCCTACTATTTACCTATAACTGTAGAGGGAGTAATTGTATTCATGCCTTTCCTCAAGAATATTAGTGCCATGTGGAATACAAACAACCCTGTTCATGATTTGAACTAACTGTAAATTACTAGATTATCTGCGTAGTCTGCATCTGTAACAATTTCTGTGGAATATCGCCTGCTTCTTGCGTTTTTAGTGTGAAGACATTTGCATGTCTAGGATTATTTTCTATATTTACTAACCCCTCCTCAGATTAAACGGAGTTTAACTGGTTTGAATTCAGAGTTTTCCTTCTCTTAGATTGGTTGTCAAACAAGGTTTTTAGTGTGAAGACATTTGCTTTTATTAGATCGAATCACGTTTGACATAAATGGCATTAATATATCTCCTTGTATGACTGCAGAGACAATGTTAAATAAATCTGTATCAGCATCAGGTGAACAGATCATTGCTTTCGTGTCTTTCAAGAGAAGGATTCTAGTGCTAACAGTTTCTTTGAGGAGACCATTTGCTAGTAGTATTTGCAACATCTTTTCTCTGTTTATGGAGAAAAATACATTGGAGATATCTACAAACAATAGTGTTGCCTCTAGAGTTTTTCCTCCAACTTCTTCTACGATTTGATTAATAGCCAGGATTTTAGAAGTTGAGGATCAATTTCTGCGAAACTAGTTTTGATTTTTCTCAAGGATTTTCTCTATTTCAGGTCGGATTCTATTAAGAAGAAGGACATTATAAACATTAGCAGTAAGAATTATACCCCTGTAGTTCTTCAGGATTCCGTGTTCACCTTTCTTCGGGAATAGGAGGATGCAGCCTTTGGTACATTTCTCTATTACATTTTGTTTATACAATGCATTACTTAATCGAAGATATGTGTTGTCAAATTTTCTTGTCTTCCATAATTCGTTGGGGGTATTTCGTCGAGGCTTGGGATTTTTCTGCTTTTTATTTCTTAGAGGACTTCGTCAGGTTCGTCTCTCGTAATGTGTCCTAGCTTGATGTCTAGTTGGCCATCAATGATTTTTTTCGTATTGCTATCTGTGATTTTAGGAGGGCTTCACAGTAGTTTTTTTAAGTGTTCTTTCCACTTCGGATGTCTATCTTCTTAGCTGGCTGTTTTTAGCGTTAATCTTCTAAAATAATTATTTTTGATATTCTAAGATTCGCCGACATTACGTAGAGAAAAAGATTGTCTGAACGAATCGACTACTTCAAGACATTTAAATGTTATCCATTGATTTACAATGCGATCAAAGTTGTAACATATTTAATTGTATGTTCCTATCCAAACTGGTTTTGTAAAGCACGCATGAACCCACGTAGATAGACGAGGACAGACTGTATAGAACGACCTCCTACATCTCAGACTTGAAAAGAACATCTGCAGCAAGTTTTTCAGATCATTTAATGTTTTGACTGCGCACATGAAAGTGTGTGGGAATTTGCCACTTCTTGCAATACACAATCAATTGTTTAAATGTCACACATGTGAATGTATTTGCAAGACACAGGCTGGCTTATTGATGTATTGCACATGGCCAAGCAATAGAGAATACTTCAAGAAATGGTAATCTTCTGACTATATATATATATATATATATATATATATATATATATATATATACTAGCTAATATATGCACCCTCCGGGTTGAAGTATTTAAGTTTTAATATAATAAAATATCATGTTAAATTAGAAAGGCTAATGAAACTGAATAAGAATTCAGATTAAAATATTTGGAACAGAGGGGGGTATAATCGAAAAATAGAACAACTTTGAAACTAACTCTTCCATCATTTTCCATTACTCCCGTCTTTCAGTGGTAAATTTTCCTAATTTAACTATTTAGTTAAAATAGGAAGTAAATAATGATAATATAGTTATTTCCTACTTGTTAATGGATTTCTTTTAAGATTTATCCCCGAGATTTTTGCTCATATTCAATAAGATAAAACCAAACAATTAGAAATCAATAATACTAAGCATATATTTATTAGAATCAAATTTTTAATATCAATATGCAAATTAGCCTTCCCATTCACACTGTGAACCGCTATTTTGTTGTATATATAAATACAATTGCATGTTACTTGTATGTAGATATTGTTAACAGTCTTAATGATGTAAAACAATTTTACTAATAATTGAGGTTTAAATAAAAAATAAAATCATGGAGAATGTGTTGTAAATAACAAAGGGAATTGTCACTTGTATAGTAATATAGTTTCGGTTACAGACAGACAAACCCACAATCTCCATTATAATAAGATATATAGTATGCAGGCGCGTGGTTTCATGATTATTGTGGGAAATGGACACGGCAAACCGAGTTTAAATCATGTAGGAGGCTGTTCGCATTTTAAATAGCACCAATACAAAGGTATGAATCCAACTAATCCTCTAGTTATGGGTAAATATGAGGGGAAACTTGATTCTTTAAACTTGGTATGACAACCAATCTAAGTAAATGAATCAGTCAACATACCTATATATATATAATATATATATATATATATATTATATATATATATAATGTGGTTAATTAACGTCTGAAGAAGAATTCAGAAGATCTTAAACACGTGTCGCCAATGTAAAAATAATAATAAAATTTTAAAAAAACATAATCCATTTGCGTACCTTTTTTTAATAAAATACATACATACATACATACACACACACACACACACACACACACACACACATATTTATATATATATATATATATATATATATTCACATGCAAGGCTATATAGATGATAGATAGTTGCTCATGCAGCTGATCTTCCATCTTTACAGCACCGATATCATCTACTGGAAGGTAAGGTGCTTAACAACATGGCATCAGTGTTGCTGCATGAGTTGCCAGAACGAGTTTGAACACAAATATCTTTGATGATCAACGCCTGCATTTTAATTTCTTCTCCAAGGCAGGTTGCCCAACCAAGGGGCCTACTCTATCCAACTATTTACCTATCAGACATTAACGCGATGTTAAACACAGAAAGCTTTGTACATGATTTGCACCTGGCTTACTAAGTCCATTTACAGCTATTGTGTCAGTTTTATTTCTATTGCCATATATATATATATATATATATATATATATTATAGAGAGAGAGAGAGAGAGAGAGAGAGAGAGATATCCCCAACCTCGTTTGATGGTAGGGGCGCTACTCATGTAGAGTCTCTTGGACAGCTATTGTCTGGCAGAGCCCATCACTCTTCACCTCTGTTTTCTTTTTTTAATTCAGAATTTTTCTTCTCCTAGACCAGTTACTCTGTCAGGGTTAGAGACCTGTCTTCCCTACCAATTACTTTGGTGGGAGAAAAATATTTTTGGTTCATACCCTTTCGAGGGGTATTAGTGCAATGGGAAATGCAAACAGCATGAATAAAAGCTAAACCTATTATTTGTCCATTTATTCATCTATCAAGGCTCTATCACAGATACTGAGCACTCTTTAATAAACACTGTACGTTGAATTACTTCTACTTTTTCTAGTATACTAGTGCCAACCATACACACTAATAATATATATAAAAGTATTCGGGGCGGCCTAAAGTCGGTATCAGCCAATCAGCGAGGGAGTCTATCCCTTTTCACTTGCACTAGACCAAAGAGATTATTTTAACGTCTGAGGTGGAGCGCCACACCTACCATCAGCTCCTGACTTTACCGCACAGATCCCAATTCAGAAATGGTTAGCCGAGTACATTTCCTATGATGATAAACATTAACCTGTTACATAGGCCTTTATTTTCGCCATTTTACCCTGTTGTACAGTTACTAAGCTGGATCGGGTCCTCTCTTCGATCGTAGCTGGCTTATCACTGTTCTTCTTTCTTGTTTTTTTTTCTTGTGAATTCTCATCTTTTGTGTCGTTGTTGCTTCCACTAACGAACTCAAGACAGGATATTTTTTATTCAGTCAAGTAAGAACAATATGTGTGTAAAAATGGCCAGAACGGAACAGATGCCATTTGCATGTGTTTAGTTCTGTCAATCAGCCAAAACTGGCTTTCTATCGTTCTGTTCTCACGCTTGCTTCTGGTCAATCAGAGACCAACTGCAAGGTTAGTAAAAGGTTAAGTCCTGTCAATTACTTATACGTTTTCCAATGATTCATAATTACCATTTTTTTTCAATTTTACACTACATAATTTATAGGCCACCTATCAATTATGTAACACACCATGATTACCTCCACTCAACAACCATTAGTCTATCCTAAATCGTAAACCTTGTCATAAAATATGAATATGAATTAGTTTCACAAAAGGGGAACGTGTAAATAATATATGAAACACACAGACTCATAAATTAGCTATAACTACTGAATTAATAAAGTTATAATACAAATGATATTTTAGTGCAGTTTTAATTAGTTTCTGTATGCTTAAACAAACAATAGCAGTAATAATATTTCTATAATTTTGTTAATTTATAAAAATGAATTCATATTAATTATATGTTCTTCCAGTTTTAAGCGATATTTTAAAATCTTAATTCCAATAATAATAATAATAATAATAATAATAATAATAATAATAATAATAATAATAATAATAATTACCTCAAATAATGTATAGAAAAAATAATTAGTTCCATAATCAATTTTAAGCAAGACCATTTAAAGAGAGAGAGAGAGAGAGACAGAGAGAGACAGAGAGACAGAGAGAGACAGAGACAGACACAGAGACACAGAGAGAGAGAGAGAGAGAGAGAGAGAGAGAGAGAGAGAGAGAGAGAGAGAGTTAATTATGGTTTAACTTAATCTAAAAAATTTTTTAGAAATATAGAAAAAAAACTCATTTTGATATGGGAAGTAACATTTGGATAATTAAAAATGGTGCCTTATTTTATGTAATGTCAAACGTAAGGTCTCCAAAATATTTCGAAATCACGGAAACGTTTATTGTTTATTGTCAATGATGTTTACTTTTAAACTTTGGCCATCTACCTATTTTCCTACATAATTGCTATTTCGGTCAATGAATTTTTGTAGGTTTTGTGGTAGTTTGTGTATGCTCATATTGTAGAAGCTCGCTGCAATGTCATTGATGAAGTCTTGAACCTTGTCGTCGTTGCAAACATACATGCACCACTCGCCATATACTTCCGTTAATTGAAGATGGATTTTTGTGTTTAAAAACCGAATGACTGGGTTCTTTAACCTTGGTTAGGCAACCAGTCTAGGAGAATTCAAAACCGTTAAAATCGCTTAAGAAATTGACGAACATTGAGTTATAACACTACAAGTGTTATGGGTTGATTGGCGATCTTTTAATTAATTACTAATTAATTAAAACTACCTTAATTATTAATTAGGGTAGTTTGTTAAAAGTTACTTTAAGAAAATGTAAAAATAAGAAAAACAATAATAACAATAATGAATATTATTATTAATATAAATGTATCCAAACAAAGAGTTGTCACATAGGCAAATAAATTCCTTAAATTATGGAAGTTGTCCGATATCAGAAGAATTTTAAATTTTGACAAAATAAAAATAATAATTTAACAAATAAAATTCCAAGTTTTGAAAGTTGGTCAAAAATGTCAAAATTTTACATAAATAAAACAACAGTTGACCTTGAGTTGTGGCAGGAAAAAAACAATGGAAAACTACAACTAAGGCTGACACAAGGCCATTTAGACAGGTGTTACGTTGTAATATTCACGGCACTGAAACGATACATGTACCGTAGTCCTTTTTTCTTTCTTGGTACTAAAACTCAAAAAGTCACCGTGCTGAAATGGTGCCGATAAAAATCATAACACGAGAAACATGTCGTCACAACTGCCAGCCTTTATTATCGTGCTCGTATAGTGGGCTCCTACCAGAGAGGAGGAAAGGCAGAGAGAAAGAGAGAGAGAGAACACTACTAGATTACTGGGCTCTCATGAGGTCCGTACCCTACGACCGCCGCCGGCAAAAAGAGGACGAACCCTTTCTTTTTCCCCCCACGTCACCACGTGACTTCCGGTCAACACCCGACTTCCGCTTGCGGTCAATTCTCCGTTCGGGGTTACGCTACGGTCAAACCATCGCTCTCCTCTTTTGGGTCATCATTATTTTAAGCCTTTGTTATTTATTCCTCCTCCTTCCATTAGTAGTCCTAGCTCACAAAAGTCAGGAATATACCCATCTTGCAAACACGGTAGGCAATGTTATCGAGTTGGCCAATCAGAGACGTATGTTCGGGGGGGGGGGGGTCCAGACGCCATAAATAACAGAACTTCAACCTAGAGATAGGAGAGAGTAAAGCGGAGAACGTCCGCCGGAGTCAGGCACATCGAAACCAGAGCTCGCCATAGCTCGGGGCCCTTGTTACAACTTTGCCGATACACTTCGCCATCGTGCCACTCGGTACCAAATTGATAAGTTAACCAAAGATAACTAGCTGTAGATCCCAGTCAACTGATAAAGAAATTACCTCGCTCTTCTGACATAATACAAAAATCTTAAACGTTATATGACAATGAATGTATATATTTTGTAAATAATTATCAGAAAGCGTTCCTGTTTGTTTTGTTTGATTGACAACTTTTGGTAATTTGATCATATTTCAGCTGAGTTGATGAAAAGCATAGAACCAGCTCTCCATCAGGACACTATAGTACTATACTCTGTGCTACGACAAGCATAGAATAATCCTCAGACACTATAGTATTATATTTGATATCATTCCGATAGAACGACTGTAATACTGAGCCGGAGCATCGCTCTATAAATTGAAACAGTACCCCGGCAAAATATTATAGAGCTATAACAGAATTATTATTTTAACACAGGATTCTTTCTTTTTTTTCTACTTTTTCGTTTTCTTTTCTTTTTATCTTTGGGTTCACTGGTACTTTCACATCTTTTATTTTTAGTTGGTTGTTGTTTGAATGGATGATCAACCTATGTGGGTTATTTGATGCCAAATGCTTTTTATTCTATATGTATGATTTGATTAAGAAATACTTCTAATTAATTTCATGTTTATTAATAAATTGATAGAAATAATTTGTCATTACCTTCATGTGTATTAAGAGATACTGGTGGTTGACACTCAGACACCGCCTCCTGGACCTACCCACATGATAAAAGGTGTGCCATAAGAGCAATATGCAGAATACGATCGGGAAAATTATATTGTTGCTAGGGCCTAACATGACCAGCCGATTGATTGGTTGGGCCTCTCCGGTCATCCGTCCAGCCCAAGTAAGGGTCGAAGTGGAGTGTCGCATGTCACGGGACCACTTAGTACCCGGATCACAGACCGCTCGGCCACCACAACCCTGTCCTTAGGCATTACGGGTCGTCACCCACAGCGAACAGGTGGCACCATTGTTGAGGTCTTATTCTTCTGCAAAGGTGCAGTCGGACTATTCTGCAGTCCCAATCGACAGAGCGTACATCTTTTTATTGAAAATATTATTAATAGCGACGAGGTGCTTGTTATCGTTGAAGGTCGCAATGAAAACGACATTCAACAGACATTACCCAAGTAAAAGCATTGAAAGTCTAATTACAACAGACGGAATGTTCAATAAATCTAACAGACGAACAGGAAACATAAAAATAAGAATCCATGAGTAAGAAGGAAAAATAAATGTATATGAATTCCAGACAGACAGATTTAAGTAAATGCAGATGAATTGATATCGATACATAGAAGAAATCTAAAGAGAGATACTGAATTATAAAAACCGTCTAGTGGCTTAGAACAGTCGTTAAAGTATCCACCTAAGCAACGATAATGTCCCAGGTTCGATATCGGCCCTCGCTGTTGCGTAAGGCTCAGTCGAGTAGTAGTAAGATTAGTAGTTGTCGTTAGCTCGAAAAAAACAACATACGAAAGTCTTTTTGTCAAAATGGGGTTGTTTATTTCTTTCTAGGCTCGTGTGTTCTTTTTCCCAGAGAGAGAGAGAGAGAGAGAGAGAGAGAGAGGAGTCAAGTTGTTCTATCATAAATCACATTTGTGCGGGCTGCTAGCCTAGACACGTCATGACAGAGTCCAAAAAACATGTCTTGGGCTCAGCGAAAAAGAGACCGAATTTTCTTTACTTCCGTTTGTGGTCTCGAGGGTGGGTGAAGGGAAACATCCGCTTCCGTCATCCACAGAAAACATGGGACTTTCGTTTTATTTTAAAATCTAGTTCAGGGATCATTGATCGGTTACTGGCTGACACACGTTAAATTCCAAACTTTATATTCTTTCTATTCTTCTTTCTTTTTTTTCTCTTTCTCCAGAAATCCGATTACTGTTTTCTTTTCCATCCCAAATTCTCCGTGGACCATAATAATTACTCAACACAGTGATGAACTATGAATTTCCTAATTATGACATTGAAATGAATCGTATTAAAAAGAGCACTTGAGAATCGTGAGAAAAACGGCAAAAATGCGCCATTTTGACAGCTAAATATTTTAATTTATAAAATTCTCCCTTTTAAAGTGTAAAGAAAATAATTCTTATATGTAATTTTTTATCGCCCCTCTTCCTAATACAAGAAAATTACGATCTTTCTGTGAGAAATCAATAAATTTCCTTGATAAGGATCGAACTCAAAAACCGGCTCCAAATTTAAATATACGAATAAACATTTTTGGACCAACCGACACGCACTCAAAATACGCGGGATTTCCAACTGTATAAGAAAACCGTTAAAAAAATGTGGGATCACAAGTCTCAATAGTAACTACTTTCTTTCCACCACCACCAAATATTTTTTAACCAATGAAAAACGTAGAAATAATAAGGAGAAATCATTTTGATTGGAGCCTAGCTAATCACATAAAAAAACGCATTGGCTTGCGCAGACGTCCAGGTTTACAGCTTACCATACTTACGTTGATCGAAAGAATAAGCTGAATCCCCTTCACGCCTCATTATCGACTCGCTAACGTTCATCGACAGAATAAACATCCACTCGAACTACAAGAACGAGGACACAAATGATGAGACCTGACACCTTTTTCTGCCCACATCAAAGCGACTGAGGCCGTCAGTTGTCACCTGCTCAGAAAAGTGACTCTTTCTTCCTTTATTTTCAAGCATTTCGAAAGGAAAAATATTCCAGTAGAGTTTTATGTTAATAAAACCTTTCTTTATTTTGTAGTGTTGTGTTATTTTGTTTTTACACATATCTACTACAGTTTCGTTCATTTGTTCCGGGTTTTGTTGAATTTTGATTCATAGGAGTTAAAAAATCGTGGAATTTCGGCCATACCTAATAAATATCATTGCTAACCTAAGCTCTGCTTTTCCTTTTTCTTTGGAGAAACATCGCATCGAAGATATGTTTATTTATTTTGTTTTAAAGAAAGATTAGGGTTTAGAAAGAGGAAAGACCCTCAAAGTAGTTTTGGTTAACGAGAAGAAAGCTCCTTTGATTTGAATTCAAAGTTTTTTTTCCTCCTAGACAGGTTGTCATATCATGTTTAGAGAACCCAGTCTGCCCTACAATTTATTCATAACTGGAGAGAAAATAGTTGGATTCGAATATTTCCTAGGTGTATTAGTCTGGTTTGGTTTGGTTTGTTTTAAGGCATATCAACATCAGTGGGTTATTTAATGCCAACAAATTTTGAAATAAATTTATTCTTAATAGATACTCAATTTTTTTATAAACACATTTTTCTATTTAACCCATAGATGGGACCCTATCAGGTAGTACCACTCCGGGTCAGAGTGTACCAATGAGCAATGGTGATAAAGGGGTGCTCTCCATTTACCAGATTTCCAAAACTGGAACCCCACCATCAGATAGAGTTTAACGTCATTCCCAGGACATGAAGACCCCCAGCCACTGCCTTTTAACACCCATATGATAAAAAGGGTTGGGGCTTGCCATAAGGGCAATAGGGTTGGGGCAATCATATAAGTGCTAGGGCTTGACTTGACCAGCCGATTGGTCGGAGGGGGCATCTCCGACCGGCCGTCTAGCCTAAGTAAGGGCCTAAGTGGAGTGCTGCATATCATGGACATATTAGCCACCGATTTCCATCCTTAAGCATCATAGGTCGCAACCCACGGCTAACAGCTGGCCCTATTGGGGGAGTCTTACCTCTCTGCAGAAGTGCAGTCGGTGTATCCTAACGATAGGGTGGAAGGGTATTAGTGTTAGGTTAAAAGCAAACAATCACGTCCAGGATTTGAACTCATCCCGATGTGCATTTTTACGACAGTAACCATTACACCACGTATCTTATATATCGTGATATTGTTTG
This sequence comes from Doryteuthis pealeii, assembly GCA_023376005.1. Lineage (NCBI taxonomy): Eukaryota > Metazoa > Mollusca > Cephalopoda > Myopsida > Loliginidae > Doryteuthis > Doryteuthis pealeii. The sequence continues at coordinate 4,011,823 of CM042149.1, read as the reverse complement.
TGCGGGCCTCGACGTTCGAATTTTAAGTCCTACTAAAACCGGGGTTCACCCTTACAATCTTGATAGTCTCTGAATGAGATTTCAGAAGAAGAGAATTTTTTTTCTCCTTTTCTTTAAAATCTAAACTAACTCTAAATGCTGAGTTATTGCAGAGTTCTTATTTCAGGTTGCAGATACATTTAGAGTTTTGCCTAAAACAGATTAAAAGTTTCAATCCCTGGAAGGTTCTAAAAGATTAGTGTCACCCTTGAGAGTTTCTGGCTGTTTTAATGTAAAAGATTAGGTGTAGTAAATCGAGTGTCGTCTTTACTTTTACGTTGGCAAGCTGCCGGCAACCATTTTTGATTGTGGCAGAAATGGCATTCAAGCAGCTTTGTTTTGTTTTTTGTTCAGTGTTTTTTTTTTGTTACTCATATCTGTCTAGTGCTTTCTTCATGACCAATTTAGATTCATTCATCTTTCAAGGTTGTCTGCCACTTTACTTTATCAGTAAACTCATTTACTCTTCAGTTCTCTTTTTCAGATATCTTTAAACTCAAAGGAATCAAATGAAGACTTTTTTCTGGGAAAAGATATATTTTGGTGTGCAACAAAAACAGACTAGTCTGATGATTTGTGCAAATTTTTGCTTAGTAGTATTGTTCTTTATTATCTGAAAAGACACCGCCCTGTCGGCTAGGCGTTAGAATGCACCGACTACACCTCTGCAGGGGGTAAGACTCCCCCAATGGGGCCACCTGTTGGCCGTGGGTTGCGACCCGTGATGCTTAAGGATAGGACCCAATGGTTGAGCAGTCTATGATATGCAATATTCCACTTAGATCCTTACTTGGGCTAGATGGGCGGTCGGAGAGGCCCCCTCAATCGGTTGTTCATGTCAAACCCTAGCACCTATATGATTGCCCCAACTCTACTGCCCCTATGGCAAGCCCCAACCCATTTTATCATATGGTTGCTAGAAGGCGGTGGCTGAAGGTCTACATGTCCTGGGAATGTTGTTAAACTCTATCTGATGGTGAGGTTCCAGTTCTGGAGGTTTGGGGAATGTGGAGCACCTCTTCATCATTATCGCTCCATGGTCCACTCTGACCCGGAGTGGTAGCACCTGTTAAGGTCCCATCTATTGTTTTAATAGAAAAATGTATTTATAAAAAAATGTGATTATCCATTAAGAATGACTTTATTTCAAAACTTTATCTGCATTAAATAACCCACTGATGTTGAAATGCCGTAAAACAAACTAAACGAAACCAAATCAAACCACTATTTTTAAATTCGGACTTCAGTTTAGCTCAGTTGCTAAAGCTGAAAAGACAGTTAAATCTCCCTTTGGACCATATTATATAGCAGAAAATAACCAACAACTAATCCTTTCTTTTTCATGGGATGCCAAGGAGCTTATTGAACGACATCTGTCTATCCTCTAAACAACAAGGATTCTGATTTCACGTTTGAAAAGTCTGAAACTTGAAAAATATTTGACAAAGGTAGAAACTTACCCAGTCACCCGGAAAATGACATGTGGGACACAAGATAATTTTTAAAAAGTAGGAATATCCAAGTTCATGGAAAGGTGATTCAAAAATAGGTTAGCTCTAATTAGTGGTGAAACAAAGTGGATGCAGGAAGTGACAATTGCCCCTGGGCGCAGATTCAGGGGTCGCAAAATCGTCCTAAACCAAAAGCCTTTACGTTGCTATAACATTGAAATATATTACTATTATCTGCGTTATTCGGACTATTGTCCTCATCTTCAATGTTATCTGTACAACGTTTCGGCCGATATGCCGCCCGGCCTTCTGCAGGTATTTCTTGTCAGACTCGGGAACCTTCTCGGGCTCGGGAACCTTCATTTCGGACTCGGGAACCTTCTTGTCGTAATCGGGATCCATCACGGAACTTTGAACCTAACCCTTTATTTAGTCCGACAAGAAATACCTGAAGAAAGCCGGAGGGCATTTCGGCCGAAACTTTGTATAGATAACAATGAAGATGAGGACAATAGTCTGAATAATGCAGATAATAGTAATCATCAAGCCTCATCTCAAACATGCAGAGAAATTGAAATATATTGTATAACTTTTGCCACTATACTCCTGAACTATGAATGCGTAGAATCTGAAATTGTACGGGTATGAGAAGGTTTGAATAATCTGAATTCGTATTTATTGGACACTGGAGGGGCGCCGAGTTGAGCTATTAACCGCTACTGAATCACGACTTTGGTACGTCACTGGTTCTACTGGCATTAGCCATTTAAGTTCACTTAAGAAGCAGGAATTAACACCCAACCCTCTCATTTCTCTGTGTTATTTGTGCGACTAACACGTACAATCACTCTAGGTCAGAGTGGACATGTGAGTAATGGAGGAATAGCTTTACACACCCAAAGTATCAGAATTGGAGCCTCAGCATCAGGTACAGTGTTCTATTTACGACGATCGGAGCAATGATGCATAGGCTGTGTGCAAGTTTAAAGTTGGTGTTTCTTTTGAGTAGGCAATGATGCATAGGCTGTGTGTCCTGTGAGTAATCATTTGCTGTATATCTTGAATGGTAACATTTGGGTATATTTCATTACAGTGGCAGTAGGGAAATATATACTAAATAATTTATACTAAAAAATATATACTAAAAAATGTATACTAAATAATATATACAAAAATTTATACTAAATAATATATACTAAAAAGTTTCTCGTTATTCTGTGATAAATAATTTCTTATCACCTTCCATATACCAACAAATGCCTGAAGATGATCTAATTAATAGATCGAAACACTGCAGCGTCGGCCAATAAACTCACCACTTAACCCATTTAAACCTGTGTTTTTTTATTTTTCTTAATATACTACATACTAAATTAAGACAAAGGCCTGCATACTGAGAAACTGTACTATGATCCCAGACATTCAACATTTTGATCATAGGCCGATTGCACAAATACTACACTCTGATCCTAAGCAGAAGCACCAGGGAGTGATATTTTGATACGAGGCAGAGTGCACAGATACTATATTCTGATACTAGAGTGAATTACCAGGATGTGACATTTTGATATTAGGCCAAGAGCACAGATACTTCATTCTGATCCTTGGCAGAAGTACCTAGGAATTTAATATAGGCTTGGGGCACAGATACTTCACTCTGATCATAAGCATAAGTACCTAGGTATGACATTTTTGATCCTAGGCAGAGTGCACATATATTGCACCCTGAGGAAGACTGCACAGATACTACACTGATCCTACACTCCATGTGCAAATAATGCTTTACTTTTACAGTAGTACATTGATTGCGTGTTTAATTCATTTGGTCCGTTACTCAATTTCAAATCAATTTCCTACATTGACATAAACTGAAATGCCATTATCAATTCCAGCCCCCTCCGAAAGAACCTGATATGTTTGTTATATTTTTTAAATGAGGAAAATCGCACTGTATTTTTATAAAACATAAAATAAAACAAAAAAGTATTAGATAATTTACTTTAAGCATTACATAAAGTATATTATTGTATTTTATTAATTCATTTCATTTAAGGCTTTTGCAATGCAAACGTAATTGTCCAAGGTTTATCAATTTCGAATGTAATAAGACCTTGGACAATTATTCTTGCATTGCAACAGCCTTAAAAATAAATAAATGAATTAAACAGAATAATAAATTAGAATATAATTAATTATGTCCTATATTATTTTTAATGTTTATTTTTGTAAAAATAATATTTTTCTTTGGCGTAATGAATTTGGAAACTTAAATGTTTTAGTGAGCTTATTAACATAAGCGTATCTGAAGCTCCCTCGTACCTCAAAATTTAGCTCTCAATACAAAGCAAACAATCGACCAAGTGATAGCTCGTAACTCGGACAATTCGTAAGTTTGGGCACTAGTAAGTCAAGGTTCCACTGTATATGACTTACATCATGATGACATTTGTGTGTTTAGTAATATTTGACTTGTGGTGTTTTCAGAGAAACATTTAGGGTGAAAATAACATGTCACTCGCAATGACATTGCCAGATGTCAGAGAAACTCTCACAAAACCTCCCACATTATTTTCAAATGTACAATAAATTCAGGGCTAGCTTTAAAAGCCAGTTTCTCTCTAAGTGCTCACCGTAAGTGTTCATGTACCAAATTGAACTCAACGCAAGCAATATCTGCATATTGCGAAATTCCTAGCTTATCAGGTAACCAGAACACCATGTTCTCATTCAGCATGAATAATCAAAACTTTTAGTAAGGTGAATTTCAAGTCCCAATCTTCTACACCCCAGCCCCCGTCCTACAATATCAATGATTGAACCTGAAAGCTTATAAACTCCAGACCAATAACCAAACAACCAAGCTATCAAGTATCACATAAATCACCCTCAGTAGGAATAGAAAATTGAATTTAGAAATATAACAAGGACATAAAAGTATGACAAGAAGGAGGAGTAGGTTTTGGTGGCTGTAATATCTATTACATGAAGTAGTTTGCTGTGTAGCTTCTATGATGGATAACGTCTGCTATTCTTCAAGTGTCTGCCTAATTGCATTTCTAACTTCAGTTGACCAATTCTGCAACTGTCTGTCTTGCTTCATAAAACCTCTGAAATGTGTTGTCAATTATGATTGAAGGTACACAGGGAAAAAGGAACGTCTAACTGTCAGGCCTTTTAACACACTGGGATAAGTTTTACAATTTACAAACTGTGTTGTTTAGAAAAGATATATGTTATAGATGTATTGTACATCCCAAATGCTGATTATTTTTCTGAGTTATAGGTCGACACGTACATACCAAAATCTTTCTTATATATATATAGATACTAGCAGCGGCTACCCGACGAAGCCCGGGTAGAGGAGATAAAAACATGGTTTAATAATTTTTTTGCAGATCTATTACTACTGAATAGCGAGTTCGTTCCTCGCTGGATGACCCATAAAAATCACCACGTAAAAAAGATCTTAATTTAATCCGGCCTGGTGGGAGGTCAGGGAATTTTCTTTTGGTCATATTTGAGGGAATGGCATCACATGGCTATAAACTTGCAAATCGGTCGGAAAATTAAAACATATTACAGGGTGACCCAGAAAAACAGAACCCAAATTATTTATGTGAATTTTCTATATATACGCTTTGAGGAGTACTATTTCTTATCATCCAGATAAACGTATCTTATTTACATTAATCTTCCACTGCACAATGATTGAAACACACACACATACTCACTCTCTCTCTCTCTCTCTCTCTCTCTCTCTCTCTCTCTCTCTCTCTCACACACACACACACACACACCACACACACACACACAAAGGATGGAGCATTCTCTGGCGGCCTTTACATATATACAAATGTGTTCATTTTATCAGTTACAAATCCGCCTCTCCATTCGAGGTGACGATGACCGAGTGGCTAAGCAGCCTGGCCGATGCTGAATTGATCGAGTTTCCATCCCAGCTGGAGGTAGCCTACAAATGCCTAGCCACACTGTGGGGACGTGATACGTCGAAATACGGTATGTATATATATATATATATATATATATATATATTATATATATAATATATTATATATATACAATGATTCAAAAACACGCACACACACAGAAAAGATGGGACACTCTGGCGGCGTTTACATATATACAGATGTGTGCATTTATCAGTTAAAAATCCTCCACCGATTCTAGTCGAGTGGTTAAGCAGCCTGACTGATGCTGAATCGTTTGGGTTTCCATCCCGACTGGAGGTAGCCTATAAATGCCTATCCACACTGTGGAGACGTGATAGGTCGAAACACGGTGTCTGTGGAAGACTATATATATATATATATATATATATATATATATATATATATATATATATAAATCATCCAGTTAAATTCCATATTTTTAAACAGTTATCAATAATGCAATTCAAAACGTAACAATTTTTTCCACCTCCCTTTTCTCGTATCAATTGATAAACAAATATGCCAACATCACCGATATTAAATGTCCTGAGGAAGATAATATATATTAATATATATTATATATATATATATATATATATATATATATATATATATATATATTTGATATATATGTGCTTGATAATCGAAACATTTTAAACGTCGGGAAAAAAATTCAAATATTTAATAAATCATTTTCAAGACTCTTATTTTTTCCCATTTATCAATTTTTTTCCACATACTGATGGGTTCATTTCTTCATATATATATATATATATATATATATATATATTATATATATAATATATATATATAAATCCCCTTGCATGTTTTACACTTCAGAGATGAATATCTATAAAAATAGATTGAACATTAAACATGGAAAATTTCTAATCGAAAGTCAGCTAATTTATGCATAAACATTGATATATTTACCCAACCCCTCCACAATGAACAGGATGCTACAAAACGTTCTTTAAGTGAAGTTCAACAGGTCTGCGTTCGGAGTTTTCTTTCTCCTATACTGGTTGCCATCTCAAGGTTAAAGAGCCATTCTATTCTACAATTGCCCATAGCTGGAGGAAGAATAATTAAATTAATACTTTTCTTAAAAGTATTAGCACTATGTGAAATACAAACAGCCTCGTCCAAAATTTGAACACGGATCGTTGTGTTCATTTCTTACATGATAAACAGGATAGAGAAGCGTGAATAATGACTTAGAGAATGTAATTGTTAAACTTAGGTATTTTGCATTCACTTTGTTCTAAAGCCTCTAAGTCATGAACCCATTTTTCCCTTAATGTTGGTGTTCGATAACAGGTCAGGTCAGAGATTTCTTCTTGACACTGGTACCGTGTAACATAATATATCTGTATCAACCTGAATGTGTAAACGCAGACATTTATGATACTACAGAGATCAATACAAAATTTCTTGTCACTCAAATTAATCTACTCTCCTTCTAGCAGAGCAATTAGTGTCCTTTACCACACCAAGTAACCACTATTGCCCTAGATGTTATGAAGGGGCATTACTCGGCATCACTTGAAATAAAGGCCAGAAGTGAATAAACCTCAATTGATAATTATAATGTTTTAAAATACCAGGGGGAGACCCAACCACAAAAATCGTAACATAGAGGATAACTGTCCCCAATAAACATCGTTTAGGTTTGGATTTTGTGAAACATGTTTTAGATTACGATATTATCAGTTATGCGATATCAAGAATTACTGTCAAATACGAATAATTTTCAAACATCTCTATCTGATCCATATATGTGAGCATAACGGTACTGCCACTTCTGATCAGAGAAAATCTAGGAGAAATGGTACTGAAGTGGTACTCCACACATCTCCAGAACCTGAACCTCGCTATCATGTTATACCGAGGACAGTCTGCATGGTATACAGTCGGAGTATTCTACGCCCAGTAACGTTACAGAATGGGTAATCTGTTTATGAAAAGGGGGGCATGTGTTTCAGACACGGCAGAGTCTAGGTTTGTATTTAATTACCCTTTGAAGTTTGTTTTAGGAGTGTGTTTATTTTTGCCATTGGCAAACAAGAATGATAATTCACAATCTAGCTGATAGCCATTTTTTGAAGTGCACTGAGGCTTAGAACACGTTGACTGCATCCTCTTCGGAGGGATTAGAACTCCTAAAATAAATAACCCTAAATGAGTTGAGCGCCATTAAAATCAATCAATCAATAAAGATTTTGAGATGAGCTAGGATCATTGAAACATATCATTTGTAGAGCATTACATTTTTTTGAATATACAGGATCAATTCCAAAGTGTCAGTTGACCAAAAATAAAAATACGTTTGAAAGAACCTAATATAATATTTGAAAAGTAGAATCAGTGAAATGTAATTATAATTACAAGTCTGGTGAGTTGGTTGGTTGGTTAGTTTTAAAAGTGTTTTTTTTTCTTCAAGGAATTATATGGCTTCAAGTAACTTATAATAAGAATCATTTGTGAAAAATCATAACTTCAATTAACTATTTTTAATACATATTATTTGAATACTTTATATGGTTTCAAATATGGAAACGCTTCGTGTAATGGTTAAAGTCATGGGAAATGGACTCGTCGCCCCGAGTTCAAATCCTGGATGTGGTAATTGAATTTCACTTAGCGCTAATACCCTTGTGAAAGGTATGAATCCTACTCTCCCTCCAGCTATGGATAAATAGTAGGGTTGACTGGGCTCTTTAACCTTGGTCAGGCAACCGGTCTAGGAGAAGGAAAACTCTGAATTCAAACCTGCTGAACTCCGCTTAAGAAATTGACCTTGTGTCACATCCTGCTTGTGCGGAGGGCTTGATATATATATATATATATATATATGGTTTCAAATATCCTTATCTAATACAAATAATTTGTACACAAGTATATGGTTTCAAGTAACTAATGATAAACCTTTGTAAACAATTATAGTAACAATTCTTAATACAAATAATTTGTAGTTATATGGTTTCGAGTATTCTTACATAATACTAATATTGTTTAAATATATCCATTTGATTCATGAATGTTTCTGGTGGCTTCTGTGGCATAATGCATCCGTTCGAACTCATAAAGCATAAGTACCCAAATCAGCCAACGTTGCATGTTCATCTGTGTGGCTTTCCAATCAAACACGGAGTGAAGCAATACACAACGTGTCAGAGCACTAACTATCATGATACTATCCATCACAGTGTGTATATAACGGCTAGAAATGCTTCGGTTGTGGTGAGCCGAAAGTTAACGCTTTGAAAGCAGAAATAAAGTGATTAAAATACGAAGACTGCGCATAGGATTAGCGCAGGTAGAAAGAAAGAAGAAAATAGAAATATTAAAAATAATAATTTTCAACCAATCAGAAGCGGTCGCGCTTAAAAAAAAAAGAAGTTTTTAAAAAAGACCGATTTTGAGCCTAGGGAGTCCTATAAAGCGAAGGTTTTCGAAGAACAGTTCAGAAGACAAATCATGCCTACCGTCCTGTCGGCGGGGCGGTAGAATGCACCGACCACCTCTGCAGAGGGATAAGACTCCCCCAATGGGGCCACCTGTTGGCCGTGGGTGGCGACCCGTGATGCTTAAGGATAGAGCCCAGGTGGATGAGCAGTTCATGACATGCAATAATCCACTTTGGCCCTATCTTGGGCTAGACGGGCGGTCGGCTGGTCACGTCAAGCCCTAGCACCTATATGATTTTCCCAACCCTATTGCCCTTATGGCAAGCCCCAACCCCTTTTTATCATATGGGTGCTAGAAGGCAGTGGCTGCTGGTCTACATGTCCTGGGAATGACGTTAAACTCTATCTGATAGTGAGGTTCCAGTTTTGGAGGTTTGGGGAATGTGGAGCGCCCCTTCATCACCATTGCTCCCTGGTCCACTCTGACCGGAGTTGTAGTACCTATTAGGGTCCCATCTATGGGTTAAATAGAAAAATGTATTTCTAAAAAAATTGTATTATCCATTAAGAATTGATTTATTTCAAAACTTTATCGGCATTAAATAACCCACTGAGGTTGATATGCCGTAAAACAAAACAAACCAAACCAAAATCTACAAGTTACTTCACTGCTAATTTATAGAGCATTACCCTTTCTTTCTCTATTGGAGGGAACTCAACACTTTCTTCTTCTAATTACATGAACTTTATAAAAGCATATTCTGCAGGACTTTGATCAGTATTTTGACTACTGTAATCTGTTGGGTCAGTAAAATGGTAAGTCTGGGTGGACTTAAGTTAAAAATGAGTTATCTCCTCTTGCTGTGATTCGTTCACCGATATGTGGCAATGGTATTTGGTCACTAACTAAGTCTTCCAAGTAATTATACTACGTTTAAAGCCAACAAGTGTTGCACCCACCGTGATACGACCGCGTAACTGATATAAGAACTCTATCTGTTAAAATCTATTTGTTTTAGTACACATATTACTTGTTGAATCTATGAGTATTTGTTTTTTCTGTTTTAATATAAGTGACCCTATTGTGTGTTTGTTGTAATTGCCAATATATATATCCAGTCATTACAACCATCATACGGTCAGGTGATAAATGTGCCTCAAAGTAGCACATACCAAAATAGCGAAAAAAAACTTTTTTACTTACCTTTGTATCTTACAATACAAGTAAAAAGAAAAAGAATGTCAATTTTTTTTTTAAAATCTCAGACTCAACTCATGCCTTTTGAAATTACTTTGACTGCGGCATGTCTAAACATGGAAAACTCATTAGACTAACGAACGGAGAATGTTCTTTGCACACGCTGATATGTTTTCTGTAAATTCAACTCTGACAACAATGGCGACCTCTCTGACCCAAAAGTAGCAAACAAACACCTCCCAAGCCCTGTAGGCAAACTAAAACAGCATTACAAGACACCGAATTGAACATCCTTTAATGATACTCTCAGCAAACAGATTCATTATGCAACAAAAACAATGAGTCTAAAAGGGGAGGTAAGCACGACGATTCCTGTTTCCTTTTGTTGTTGACTAAAAAGCATCACGCCTCACAAAAGTAATGAAGTATTATTGAAAAGATCAATAACGTGTACATCATACGCTCAGCTTGTTTTGCTGTGTGAGTGGCAGTGTCGTTTCCCTGTTCCCGTCTACGTGATTCTCTTCTACAATATGGGAATTTTATAAGCTTATTAGCAGAGTGAAGGAACACGTATGTAAGACATGTTGCCTGTAGTAGACAAAATGGCAGAGAGTTAATTGGATTCCGCGCAAAGTTGATTTACACATGTTCCTCATAATTGTTTTGCTTGTATTTTAATCAAAATAAGCGAGCATTAGCTTTTCCGATAATTATTCCTTGGGGTCGACAAAACGGGCAAAAGAAATGCTTATAGACCAATGTTTTTCTAATCAAAATGTTCGTTTTTATTAGGTGAAAACCCGCCCTACAGGAGGGAATCTAAGTTACATAGGTTTATCAATTCCACTTTTTATCGCATCTATAAACACGAGCATAACTGAATTATGTTTTTGTGACGACTAAAAAATTGATGAATATTATCAAGACGGTTATATTTATAATCCTCTGGTGGCCATTGCTTGTACTACAAATGAAAACACAAAAACATGCCACTCTGTCGTGGGGCTTAGAATACGCTCATTATCTTTGCAGAAGGGTAACCGTCCTCACCTATAAAAGGTATGACAATGTTTGGCCAGTAAAATTGTAATTCCGGGTGGACATGATTCCAACAGAGTTATCTACCCCTGTCGCAGTTGTTCGCCGATAGATGGAGAGAGTATTTACGCACCAGCCTGAAGTGTTTCAAAGTTACACCGAAACTAATTCCTCACCTGGAGGTAATCATGGTGTGTTACATAATTGATAGGTGGCCTATAAATTATGTAGTGGAAAAACAATGGTAATTATGAATATTGGTAAACGTATAAGTATTGACAGGACCTTTTACGGTCTCTGATTGACCAGAAGCAGCGTGAGAACAGAACGATAGAAATCCAGTTTGGCTGATTGACAGAACTAAACACATGCAAATGACATCTGTTCCGTTATTTCTACTCACATATTGTTCTTACTTGACTGAAAAAATATCAAGTCTTGAGCGTTAGTGGACGCAACAACAAACACAAAGATGAGAATTCCTAAGAAAAGAAAAAAACAAGAAGGAAGAACAGTGATAAGTCAGCTACGATCGGAGAAGAGAGGACCCAATCTAGCTTAGTAACTGTACAATAGGGTAAAATGGCGAAAATAAAGACCTATGTAACAGGTGTAATGGTTATCATCATAGGAAATGTACTCGGCTAACCAATTTCTGAATGAGGCTGTTTGCATTTCCCATTGCACTAATACCCCTCGGAAGCGTATGAACCAAAATATTCTTTCTCCAACCAAAAGTAATTGATAGGGAAGACAGGACTCTAACCCTGACAGAGTAACTGGTCTAGGAGAAGAAAAATTCTGAATTAAAAAAAGGAAACAGACGTGAAGAGTGATGGGCTCTGCCAGGCAATTGCTATCCAAGAGACTCTACATGAGTAGCGCCCCTACCATCAAACAAGGTTGGGGGATCTCTCTCTCTCTCTCTCTCTCTCTCTCCCTGGCCAGCAACAACTTCACTTGGTTTAGGCGCTTGACACCTCGGCCCCTTAAGGGGCAACCCCCCTACCAGCTAATAGTAAATTACATTCCTTAAGACGTAAGTCCTACACCTACTTTCTTTATGTTTATGTATTCCTGTCCTGAATGTATTTCTATGTGCTCACGTATTAAAGTCTGTTTGTTAATATCTTCGAACTTCTTTGTCAGAATATTTTCATGTCTTATATGTACCCACGTTGGGAGGTTACTCAAGTCTTACAAAAATTATAAGAACTATAAATCCTATAACACTAAACTGCAGCTGATTGTGAGGCTCGGTTCTGGACATCTGGCAGTGTTGTATACCTCTTAATTGCAATTACTTCCTAGTCCACTCTGACCTGAAGTGGTACTACCTGTTAGGGTCCTATCTAGGGCTCAAATATATCTGTTTAAAAACATTCATATTACGGTGGCTGTGTGGCAATCAAACACGGAGTGAAGCAAAAACACCTCTTAAAAATTATCCTGTGTGGCCAGGCCGAGGACTGATCAGTAACTGTTGATGGCTCAGGTCACCGAGAAAGAAAGAATTTCGGTGTATTTCTGTGCTTCGAAACTCATCTTGTAGTGCCTTCGAATTGGTCAAAAGTGGTCACATCACCTGTCCACCACAACGTCTGTAGCGTAAGCAGCCATACGCTGTCTTATGGGGTTGCGTACGCTCCCATTTTTTTGACTATGAGAAACATTCTTGAATCATGAGATTCGACTTAGAGTTTAACAACTAGGAAAAAAGTAATGGAGAAAAGGTGAGAGCTTTGATTTCTGATAAGGATAATTTCAGTTAAATACCTAGTTTGTGCAGTTACAGATAAAGGTAAAGGTTTGGCCTAGCTAATCTGATGGACACAAAGTAAGGGTCCAGTTTACTTTTATACTATATTGTAAATCAAAACTCTTGCTATATCATAGGACAATTCAATGATTTTTACAACTAAAATATATATATATATATATATATATATACATATATAATATAGTACATCGAAGCCTTTTTTGAAAATAGATAATGTAAAGTAGATTAGAAGTGTCTGGAATGCAATCTCTAAAGCCCATGTCTTAATCCGACACTGATTACATCCAAATCTTCTCTTAACAAGATATTATTCTAAGATTATGCCAAAAGTAAAAATCAATTTCACATTTACAAAATAAAAGAAAAAATTAAATCATGTAATTCCTAATTTTGTAAATTTCAAAAATATTATTTTTGAAATAATTTCATTAAATAAAACATGTTCTTATTCCGTCATTATTATTCATTTTTATAAGTTATACCTTCATTATCATAAGTCGTACTGACAGCACGGATTACCTTGACTCTTTCACTCACTATCGATCCCTACCAGTCATCACCCCTGATAAGGCCTCAACACGGCATCAAGAATCCGCATATATTGTTGTTTTTGTTGGTCGGAACACAAGTGTGCCCATGTGTAGAAGTCCATTGGAGAACGTCACTTATGAATTCATCCTAACTACTCAAGCAGTGGTAGTTTTACTTGGATCGTTTGTGAGATGGGGTGAGTGGTCGTATAACTGCTTTTTGTGAAATGCTACTGCCATGATTTGTTTAAAACAGTATGCAGCATCCTTGTGTAATTCATATATATGTTTTTCTACAAGCATTTTGTTGAAGTCTATATAATACAGCCAAACAGCAGTACGGATACGACTACAGCTTCGAATAATTCCTGTTTTATTTTATCAGAAAGATCAGAATTGAAATGAACGATAACCTGTCAATAGCAGTCTATGACTTTCATATACGTATATTGATCATTTCTGTAGTTGAGTTATTGCTATCTAGCTATATGAACTGGTCTATTAATTTCAGAGGCTCCATATCGTTTAAAACACATGAATGTTTTATCTAAATTTCATGTAGTGGCCAAAGAACAATTACCGTGCTGCATCTCTGACCAGCAGTAGTGAAAGGAGGAGGAAGTGTATATGGGCTCTTTGATCCCCTTACTCCTTTCCTTTTTGAGTCTTATAGTCCGCACTGAATCTAAAGGTGAGCAGCAACTAATAAAGATGGGGATTTTTGAAAATCAATTAAATAATTCGAACGGCTAGATATTGTTAAATTGATGAACAAAAATACATATTTAACTGATAAACAAAAAATACCTATATAAAATACAAAAATTACGTATATCACAGGTCGCCACCCACGACTAACGTGTCCCCATTGGGTGGATGGAGGTCTTATCCTCTGCAGAAGGGCAGTCGGAGTATTTTACAGCTCCAGCTGATAGTGATGCGTTGCAGTATCAGAAACCTATAGAAATTAATTGATATCAAATTTTATTCTTATATATTAAAAAAGAATATTTAAAAAAATGTGTCCATGATTACTAGTAGAAATTAAATTCTGCTCGACAAAAAGACATTTTTTTCTGGGTTCACTGTATTTTCTCCAACAGCCAGAGAAATTTATACTGACTTCTGATACTGTTTTTTCAACAACATATCAGCTTGCCTACTACCACTGTAGTGAGTTGTCTTCACTTTGACGGACAGACAATGTCCAGGGGTGATATTTATCTGTTAGGTATCCGTTTGTGATTTCCCCGGGGTCATCGTCGTTTCCTCAACAGAAGCTGGGTACTAAACCGGTGGAAGGTCAGTGATTGCCATATCAAATTAAGTTCTTTGCGTATGAATGCCCGATAATGTCCTTTTTGTGAATCGCCTAAGAAACTAGAGAGGAATCGTATTGTTTTTTGCTTGCTCCAATTATTGAATTCGTTTTTCACATCTGGACCCTTCAGCAAAAAAACTTATTGCTTTCTATTGCTTACATTAGACATAAACCAGATGAGTAAATTGCCTCAGTTTATGTTGCGTATTGATTTTTTGGACAGAGTTATTCGTTTTGAGAAAAAGCAGTCAGGTACCCAGTAAGAAGAATGGAAAAAAAATATCATCAGAATGACAATAAAATACAATCTGCTGATATATAAAAACACCACGTGAATTTATGTGTATCTATATATTACTAAAATTCCCATTATAAATGTAACTGTAACTCAAGAAAGATTTTTATAAGAAAAATGCATCTACAAGTTTCCGTGGTGTCGTGGCTAACGTGTAGACTGCGACATCGTTATAAGCGAGTTCGAATTCCAGTCGTGCTATTACGTTTACTTTCGGACTAATACTCTCTGGGAAAGATATGAATCCCTCATCCCCACAACTATGGGTTACATAGTAACACTACTGTTCTTCTACAAGGAGGGCTTTTACATTAAAAGCAATCACAAAGGTTGGTATGCCATTAAACAAAAAGAAAACATAAAGCAATTTCCAGTGATATTAATAATTAAGTCATTATTTGTTAGGATTTGCTAAAAATTGTTTTATATCCAAAATGTAGAAATAACATAGGATAACAAATAAGTAAAATATGTTTAACATATAAAAATATTTGTTTTATTTGTTCTCACCGACCTGGAATACAGTGGGATGAGTTTGGATAGAATTCAACTGTGTATCCTGTGAGTGTTCATCACATGGGGGGGGGGCAAGTCCTTGTCTGCTTTTTGTTTCTCTCTGCTTGTCGAATCCCGTGTAGAATCGTTAGGGGAGATAAATCTCTAACAAATTGAATCATTGAAATTCCCAATATAATAGAGTATACCATTATAGTCCTTCACTCATTTCTAAAGAGAAGCCTCAACATCTTCATCGACTGCTGTTAAGATAGTAATGCAACACGTTTAACAGTTCATAATATATATATATATTATATATATTATAATATATATATATATATATATATACATATATAAATATAATATATACATATATATATATATATATATATATATATATATATATATATATATATATAGTTATCCACAGACATGTGTTCGTAAAGAATAATCTGAGATTGAAACAAACAATAAAAAATGAATAACAAAAAGAATATTCCTTTTTGCTTTATCCTTTTCTTCATTTATATTATTATATATATATATATATATATTGGTGGTAAAATATAGAAATAAATCAGACGGCAATGTAGTAATGTAAATAAGATTAAACAAAGTCTTCCAAAAAATAAGTTCCTTTATAAAACCTTTAACAGGACAATTGAATGTGTAGGGTGTTCTCTAACCTGAGTTATAATTCTTTTCAAAATGAGAAATAAAGTATGAGAAAATATCTTTTAAAAATAGAACACAAAAAAGTCGAACACTGCTAATGTAAAGCAAAAACATTTAACTAATATTTTCTCATTTTTTCCTTTTTCCTTTTGAATTCTAACTCAGGTTAAAAAAACACCCTTCTCATCCAATTGTCTCGATGACGGTTTTAAAAAACGAAACGTTTTAACATCGATTAAGATAGATACTTATTTTTGGTTTGTTACATATTCTTACCTTTTAACTATGTGTTGCAAACTGGACAAGAAATTGTTTCATTTTCTAAGTGAAGGCATTTAAATGTTACTGAGCAAATAAGAATAAACAGATTTTTGTGTTAGAGTAACAATCAAACAAAAATTGGATTATAATAATAACATGTCCAATGGTTTATTTTTAATCAGTGAAAAGTGTGAAGAGCATATTTTCAAACCTCATATGGTTAATGTATATATATATATATTATATATATATATATATATATATATATATATATATATATATATATATATATATTGTATATTTTGGCAGCAAGTTATTTATCTAAGCACCTGATTTTTATATATATATATATATATATATATATATATATATATATATAATATATATATATATATATATAAGTCGTAAACGTATTTTAAACCTCAAGAGAATCCAGGATGGTTTGTATAATTGTGACTGAATAAAATAAACTTTAACTGATAGTTGAATGAATACAAACGAAATATATAAAGTTGAAAGAATTGTCAAAGAAAGTAATAAAATACAGGAAAGACTGAAATGTCTGTTTCTTGGGTTCAGGTAATTAAATGACATAAAATGTATTAAAAATTGAATTACCTTAAGATTAGAGAAAATCTATTTTCTCTTCTGAAAATAAAATTGCACTAAAGTGTGTGCTTCAGGGAGAATTTTATTTTGAATCAGAAAATGAACCTTTTACTTGTAGAAGCTTGCACTGATTGATTTAATACAGGAAAATAAACCAACTTTTATTCGTCATTCTTTTCAATACTTTTTTCTTCTTTCCAAGATCTATATTATTGACAAATACTCAAGACGTTATTGTTTCTTGACATATTGGTTGTTTTTTTCTATAATCAATGACATGAATATAGAACAGACAGAAAGAACATCATTATCATACCTACCTTGATCAGCCATAATGAGATATAAAACTATAATGGATTTTCCAAAAAGAATTATATAAGTGAGTTTTTCGTTTAGTAATATCAAGAGGTACCGTTTCTTTTAATATTAACTGTTAGTCACTGTTAGGCATGTAAAAGCCTCTATATCTAGGGTTAAAAAAGAATCAGAGTTCAATACATATACTAAAACAAGAATTACACCTACAATATAAAATGGAGTCATTCATAGCGTGAAAGTCTCTGTAAGAAACTCTCATGAGATACTGATGATATTTATAGGCATACAAGTTGAAATTTCCACCATCCAAAATGCAGAAATAGCATCAAATTGACAACGTTTGAAAGGAAATTTATTATACTACAGTAAAAAAGGATTATCAAATAGATATTATATTCTTATATAATTTTTTGTATTGGTTGCATTAATATTAACACTTGGTACAAATCAGTGGTTACCAACTTTTTTTAGACATGACACACCTAAGCATCTCTGAAATTCTGATGGCCACCCCCAAGTGACATATAAGTCTTATTATTCAAAAAGTGGACTACTATTAATGTAAAGGAAGCCTAAAGGGCTATAAACTTGGTCGAAACAAGCTTCCAAAGAAAGTGGCACTCATGAAAGATAAAAAGTCAAAGGTAATGGTCCCTGCAACCCGAGTTCAAATTTTGGACGAGCCTGTTTGCATTTCACATAGCACTAATGCACTTTAAGGAAGTCTAGAAAGGAACAAGTCATTGTATCCCGATTACGCATTGGTCATACAAGACTAACGCACTCCAATATACTCAAACAAGAACAACAACCACAATGTGGAACATGTCAAACACCTTTGATAGTTAAACACTTATTCATGGAATGCAGGTTTTTTTTGCTCACATCAGAAACCGTTATTTTAAAGCAAACAATATGAAAGATTTGTTTGAAAATGTCAGCATGGAGGATTGTTAAAACCAGTAACTAAAAAGTATAGATATAAATACACGATATGTATAACTTCCTAACCATTAGGCATGACATAACCCCAGACGGGTTGATATGCCGTTAAAATCAATAAACAAACAAACAAACAATGCACTTGGGAAAGATATAGATCCAAGGTAAAAAGTATGGGTTACAGGTTTTTGTGTTGTTTTTTTTTTCTACTTTGTTATTGTAAGCACTCTGCATTCAAATCAGGTTTTTGCACTTGAAAATTTACCTTGTGTCACGTCCTGCTAATGGTACAAAGACAATTCTTGTCGGACAAGTTTTTGGTTGATCCTTTCTAATTTTCGGGCCATCTCTCGGGGTGTAACTGGTGTAATAGTTTTCAAAACGAGCGCTTTCAGCAATAGTTTGCCATCATCAGGTAGGAAACGATGGTATTGTTTCGTGTCTCGTTTTTAACGAGAACGTAGGAATGGTATAAAAAAAATGCTGCCAAAATACACTTATTTTAATATATATATATATATATATATATATATATATATATATTTTGTGTGTGTAACATTATTACAGTGTTATTTATTTGTGGTTAACATAGATGTTACTAGCAAGGAAAGAGGAATTTTGTCCATTTGTTATTTGCATTCCCTATAAATGTCCAAAGAAAAAGCATGAATCCATCTTTTCTCTCATCTAGTCGTCGGGGTGGCCTAAAGTCGGTATCAGCCAATCAGCGAGGGAGTCTATCCCTTTTTCACTAGCGCTAGACCAAGGAGTGTGTTTTGGAGACGGAGCTGCACACCTACCACCAGTTCCTCACTTTACCACACATATCCATGTGCTGCTCATATACTGAGTTGTCGAGGGCCGGAATCGAACCAGGAACCACGAGGTTCTCAGCCGAACACACTACTGACTGAGCTAAGCTGGCCCTTAGTAAAATCACCGGAGTGACTCAAAGTCGGTATCAGCCAATCAGCGAGGGAGTCTATCCCCTTTTTACTAGCACTAGACAAAGGAGATTGTCTTTGCGTCTGAGGTGGAGCGCCACACCTACCATCAGCTCCTTACTTTACCACACACATATACATGTGCTGCTCATACGCTGAGTTGGCGAGGGCCGGTATCGAACTAGGAACCTTGTGATTTCTAGCCAAACGCTCTACCGACTGAGCTAACCCGGCCCTTTTTCTCCCAATAGCTAGTGGGAATACATTCTAGGTGGAAAACAACTCTGAATTCAACCCTCTAGTCAACATGGTAGCAGCATGGTAGCAATTAGGGTCATTACTTCCCATGTCTTGAGGGAAGGCATGAGTCCTGCAGTAGACTGATGACAATTGTGAGGATGATAAATCTTTGTAATAAAGAGTCATAAGTAATTTTGAAGAAAAATGTAATGCACATCTTTCCAATTGTCCCTTCTTGCCCTGATGGGGTTGTAGAGAGGCATGACCCCCACCCCTAATAATGGGGCCACCTGTTAGATGTGGATGGCTACTCATAATGCTTGAGGAAGGGATTGTGGTGGCTGAGCAGTGACCAGTGTTAAGTATCTGGTCGGCATCCTTAGTTCCAGATGTAATAAGTAAGTAAGCAAGCCAATAAGAATCCGGTTTTAGAGTATTCTTTGTAAGTCCTACGTCCAAGAGAATCCAAATGTCAATGAAATAAGCTCAGAATGTTGTCTCTATTAATACAGCAGAAGCAGCAGCAGCAGTGCCAGTGATTGGACAATAGAAATGCCTTCGGTGGTCACGTGGTAGTCAACGGGTCTATATTTAGGAGTGACCGTTTGCCTCATGCCTTATATCTAAAATAATTCAACAACCAGTACTAAGTAGTCCCATGACCACGTTGGCCTTTACAGAGGCTCCATCTGATCATTTCACTGTCACGTCAAGCCCTAGCAACAACATGATTGTCCCAACCATATTCTTCAAATTTCTCCTATGGCAAATACCCATCCCTTTGTATCATATAGGTGCTAGATTATGATGACTGAGGTTTAGCCACCAGCATTTATTAACGCACATGAAGTTAATGAAAATCATTATTATTTCTACTAATTAATAAATACACATGAAGTTAAACAAATCATATACATACATATATGTATAATTGTAACATGGAGGTGTGTGGGCTAGTGGTTAGAGTCATGGGAAATGGACTCGTTGATTTGAGTTCAATTCCTAGACGAAGCTGTTGGCATTTCACATAGCGCTAATACCCTTGGGAAAGGTATGAATCCATATATTCTCCCTCTAGCTATGGGTTAAATAGTAGGGCAGACTGCGCCCTTCAGCCTTGGGTAGGTAACCAGTCTAGGAGAGGGATAACTCTGAATTCAAAATTCCCTGCAGCTATGGGTTAAATAGTAGGGCAGACTGGGCCCTTCAGCCTTGGGTAGGTAACCAGTCTAGGAGAGGGATAACTCTGAAATCAAAAATCGTGTGGTCGGTCGTTGATTGGGTCTGTGGCAACTCTTGATGCACCAATTCTTTCCTATCGACTGTGCCAAAAAGTGTGGATGGTCCAACACAAGCCTTCGGCACTATAAACAAATCACTGTGTGGGTGTTCATTGTGTGTGTGAACCCTCATGCGTCGAAAATCGACGAGAGAGTCCATAAAAAAACATAGGTGGAGTAGCCTATTTTTGGTATCAGTTGGACAGTGAGGAAGTCTTTCTCCTTTCCACTATCTCTAGAACAGGGATTTTGTTTTTGTATCTGAGGTGGAATGCCTCACCTTCCATCAGCTACACACACTGTCATACTCATATGCTGATTTAGCAAGGGCCAGTATAAAACCCAGAACCTTTTGGCTCCTAGGCAAGTGCCTTACTGACTGAGCTAGAATAATAATAATCACAAAAACAGTAATAAAAAGTGTTTGGTTTGGTTTGTTTTGTTTTACGGCATATCAACCTCAGTGGATCATTTAATGCCGATAAAGTTTTGAAATAAATCAATTCTTAATGGATAATACAATTTTTTTATGAATACATTTTTCTATTTAACCCATAGATGGGACCCTAACAGGTACTACCACTCCGGGGCAGAGTGGACCAGGGAGCAATGGTGATGAAGGGGTGCTCCACATTCCCCAAACCTCCAAAACTGGAACCTCACCATCAGATAGAGTTTAACGTCATTCCCATGACATGTAGACCCGCAACCACCGCCTTCTAGCACCCATATGATAAAAAGGGGTTGGGGCTTGCCATAAGGGCAATAGGGTTGGGAAAATCATATAGGTGTTAGGGCTTGACGTGACCAGCCGATTGATCGGAGGGGGCCTCTCCGACCGCCCGTCTAGCTCAAGATAGGGCCAAAGTGGAGTATTGCATGTCATGAACTGCTCATCCACCTGGGCTCTATCCTTAAGCATCATGGGTCGCCACCCACGGCCAACAGGTGGCCCCATTGGGGGAGGCTTACCCCTCTGCAGAGGTGCAGTTGGTGCATTCTAATGCCCCAGCTGACAGGGCGAAATAAAAAGTGTTTGATAGTTTTGTCGCAAAGTTTGCTTCAATATTCTATTAAGATATTCTATAATTAATGGCAACCTTGAAATATTTTTTACCTACATCAATGTTTCAGCTTATAGATTTTAACATCCATTGTGGGTAGGAATCTATCAACTTCAGATAACAAGATTTTTCTTTAAAAACATTGCAATAGAAAGAACAATAAAGGAAAATCAAAATTTATAGAAATGTTCCTGTAATTAGGTTTCCAGAAGTTTGTAAAAATCAGCAAAGAAGTTTCTATAAATAGTAAAAATCAAAAAGATCTATTTCTAAGATCTAAGACAGGAAAATATTATCTTCTGCTAAGATTACATCATTTTTATATGATTATTGCAATAGATAAAATATAGAAATACATATATAGAATATAGGAAGTGCGTGGTGTAATGGTTAAAGTCATAGGAAATGGACTCGTCGCCCCAAGTTCAAATCCTGGATGTGGTAATTGCATTTCACTTAGCGCTAATACCCTTGGGAAAGGTATGAATTCTACTCTCCCTCCAGCTATGGTAAATAGTAGGGCAGACTGGGCTCTTTAACCTTTGTTAGGCAACCGGTCTAGGAGAAGGAAAACTCTGAATTCAAACCTGTTAAACTCCGCTTAAGAAATTGACCTTGCGTCAGATCCTGCTTGTGCGGAGGGGTTGGTAAATATGTATATAGAATATATATATAATGTTTTACAATATAACAGGACATATATAGAATATACTTATTATGTTTATATGATTATTGTTATAGATACAATATATCAATAGATATATATGAGACACATAATGTTTTGTATAATTACTGTAATAGATACAATATAGTAATACATATATAGAATATACATATAATGTTTATATGATTATTGTTATAAATACAATATATTAATATATATATGCCCTGTGTCCAGTAGCTTTGGCTTCTGGACCTGTAAAATAAAAAAAAATGCTGGATCCCCTAGGCAGCATCCCCTAGTCTAAAAGGTTAGGCCCAGGCATATTGCCTGGTGCCTGATGCACCCCAAAAAGGGGAATGCTGAAGAAATCAGGCACTTTTTGCATTGGCCACTACATGAGCTTTGGTTTGTGCATGGCTCCCCATGTTGAATAGTCCTTGTGTCAATCCAGCCTGGAGAGAGATCAGGAAAATACTTATCAATACATAAATACAATATACATATAATGTTTATATGATCATTTTAATAGATACAATATATATATATATATATATATATATATATATATATATATATATATATAACTCCAATCACCGATTCCATTTCTTACGATGATTACCATTACATTAAGTTCACCTTCATTGCATGAAAACTGATATATATATATACTAGACGAAAACATGACCCGTTGGGTCACCCATTCAACTATATTTTTTTTTAATGAATATGTCCAGAAAAAACATTAAAATCATTTTGCAAGCTTTCTAAGAAAGGGAATGTTTGACCTAATTAAAGTTACTGGCTGCTGCTTGTGAAATTTAACCTAGAAATACATTTCAAATTCTTCACTTTCTCTCTCTAACATTATATAATGAGGAGGTAATCAAGAGATACTTAGAAGGGAAGAGAGTGATAGACAGAGAGTAAAGTAAGAGATTGGACAGTTTTTGACTTAATTAAAAATTACGACTAATTAGAAACAATTTAAATGGAATTTTTTTCAAACATAACTCAATTCTATTGGTAAGGCATAATTTAGTATAATTTTTGTGTCATTAAACTAAACAGTAAAAAAGCCTTTAGGAGACAAAAGATGATTCACTCAGAATATGTGCCTCCCCCCCACCTGAAGGCAATTGTTCAGCAGTAATTGTTAAGAAATGCATGTGCACCAACGAACGACCAACACCCCACCCCTCAGTGGAGAAATTTTTTTTGACCAGTACGACAATCGCCATGTTGGATTTTTTTTTTTTTTTTCATTTTCGACTCAGTGGTTTAGTGAAATTGAATTTTTGGAAATTATACATTGTGATGTGATAATGATGTTTACCTGTGCAATTTATGTCATTTTTACTCATAATGTTATAATGGATTTAGATAATATTATAATTCTAGTAAGTTTTTACCCGTGCAAAAAGTTAATTTTTTAAAAAGTAATTTTGAAACTTTTAGTTGGGAAGGTAATTTTTTTTGTGTGTGTTAAATCACAATGCTGTTTTTCATTCGGATTGAAGGTCTGATTTTGAATCAATTGTTTATAGCTTTAGTATAATAATAGATAGATAGATGGGCAATAGTGTATATTGCAACATTTATTTATCCTTTTTTCTTTCAATTCTGGTGATCGTGATCTCTTTGCTTTAAATGTTAAATCATCATAATCTATGTTGGAGTAAGTCAATATACAAATGTTTGGTATTTAAAGGTAAGCCACCAACAGAATTAATAAGGTAAAGTCGCCAAGGTGGCCTAAAGTTGGTATCAGCCAATCAGCGAAAGAGTCTATCTCCTTTTCACTCCTTACTTTACTGCACAGATCCATGTGCTACTCATACACTGAGTTGGTGAGGGCCAGTATCAAACTAGGAACCTTGTGGTTTCTAGCCGAATGCTCTACCAATTGAGCTAACCCGGCATGTTTATTAGATTTAACCAAATCAATAATTTAACAGAGTACAAAGTTGTACTTAAAGTCACAAGTCTCTCTCACGGGTGGAGGGGTCCCAGAATGTTTAAGGGGCTATTGTTGCCTCACTGAGGGGGGTAGGTACTATGCTTTTCCTTAGTGGCTGATATGAGAATCCTAGAAGTCCAAAGATGTTTTCAGTCCAGTCACCTGGACAAATTTCGCCAGCCCACTAAGGGGGGTTAATTCTTAACTTCCTCTGTTCCCTAACACAGGAGAGTTCTTATTTAAGGATCCCTACAATATCTACAACTGATCATCATCTACTTTTTTGCTTTATTTCAAGGGACAAGTCATCACCCTTAAAATGCTTAAACCAAATGTTGGCTGCAGGATCAGACATTGTCTCATTTCCTTCCACATCCTGAATTCTGCAAAAAATAGCCTGTGTAATTATCTAGCTAACATTTGTTCTCATATTGCTTGATAGAAATGAAACTTTATTAAATTGAGGAAAATGATTTTCTTCTGTTTATATCTAACCAATTATACATGAAGAGATGGGATCTATTTTCGAAAACTGAAGCCTAAAATTCTTCAGGTATTACCATTTTTAAATAATTAGCATCCTTTTAACTTTACTATTATTCAAAGTTCCTTCTTTGTCTTCTGAGTTTTCCATTTAATACAGAAGCCATATTTAGACTGAATTGATAGAAAACTTAAGAAATGTGCGATTGCTTACAGCACTTTTTCCTCTTTGCTGTATTTCTAGGAAACAGGTTTGAGATTTGATTTTTTTTTTCGGTTCTTTCTTTATGTGTGTTTATTTTGTTCTTGGAGAAGTCTTATTTTAAAAACTATGGCTTCTAGCATAAAGGTTCTTCATGATTACAAGACAAACAGGAAATGCATGAGAGCCATTTTGTTATGTAGACATTTCACACGTAATAATTAACTTATGGGTGAAAAACTTGATAACTTTCTACAAAGTTATCATCAAAACTTTTTTACGGTGTCACCTTGTGATCTATAAAACCTATCGCACATCTTGGATAAGATATCTTTTTGCTAAGGTTTTCAAATTAAAAAAAAAAAAACCATAAAGTAACTAAAATTAACATATACACACAACTGCCCTTTATATATGTACAGATTACAACATACAACAAAATGGTATATGCACAAACCTGAATCTGTCTTGGAGAATGAGATGCATAAAATTCTCAGAAACCTTGAAATACAGACGGATTACCTAATCCCACCCAGGAGACTAGAACTAGAGTTAATTAACAAGAAGAAGAGAACCTGTCATCTTGGGGATTTTACGGTCTCGACCGATCACCCAAAGAAAGTAAAGGAAAGCGAAAAGATAGACAAATACTTGGACCTTGCTAGAGAAATAAGAAAACTGTAGAAGGTCGTACCAATTGAAATTGGGGCTCTGAAAACGGTCCAAGAGGGTCTGGAAAAGAGTCTGGGTGAATTGGTGAGTACAGGAAGAATCAAGACCATCCATATTATGGCATTGTCAAAATCGGCTGGAATACTCAGAAGAATACCCACCAGAGATCTGAACCCCCCCCCCCCAAAAAAAAAAAAAATTCTGTAAGAACAATAGCAATATCCACACAATGTTATTTTTGGCAATATTTAATATTGTTTGTTTTTTATTCTATTTTTTTAAGTATATACACACTATCTGAAGTTGTTAAGCAAATTACATAAACTTCAAAAGCAAACATTTTACAGTTGATATATTTAAACAAAAATATAAATTTTATTGAATTCAAAACAAATATTTACCCTTTAAAGTTTTTAAGTGCCATCCTTGGCCAGTTGAAAAGGGCTTAAAAAAGTCCTATGTTATGGAATCTTTGGTAAGCATATAAGTCCTATCCTACGTATTGGTAAAGGTCCAGTGATTTAATCCTATGTCTGTCGTCAAAGAATGTCTCAGTAATTATGACCAGTAGGGTCGGTTAAGTATTGTATCAACCTCAGAGTACTGCCAGTGATTGGCCAAGGAAAAGATCACATGATCTGGCCTAGTCTATAAGTAAGAGTGGTGATCTAGCACACACCTGATATTAAAAAAAAGGTCACCAAGAAATTCAATGATTGATTATTTATTCATTTATGATATAATCGAAAAATATATAATTCACTTTTTTGAAAACAGAAAGATACATTTTGGTAAGTTGTCTTATTAACATTTAAAAATTAAATACATACAGTGATAATATTAATAAAACAAATAGAATCCTATAGTGTACTCTATGTTGGTATTTACCCAACTCATTTGCCACAGATAGGATGTGACACAAGGTCATTTGTATGGAGCATCTAGCAAGGATCAAATTTGCTATTCAGTAGTAATGGATCTGTGGGGCTAGCTTGCTAACCATTACAACATGATGGGACACTTTAGTGTACTCTATCAAAATGTATTATTCTAAAAAGCATATCAATTAATAATAAAAAATTGAAAAGCATTTTTAACAATCAATTTCAAACAATCAAAAGAGATGTTTAAACAAAATCTTAGTTAAAATTTTAGGTATGTATCAATACTTTTTGTTGAATACTCAGAAGAGTTCTGGAGACCTAAGGAAACTTGCTGTCAAGCCTACTATGAAACAATGGCTGGTGTGAAAAACTCTGATGGAGCGAAATAATAATAATAATAATAATAATAATAATAATAATAATAATAATAATAGGAGACTTGCTGTCACTCCGACTCCAGTGAAACACCATCAGCTAACGTTGATGTGAAAACTCAAAAGGAGTAAACAATAATAATAATAATAATGATAATAATAATCTTGAAAACTGGAAATCAGAGGAAGAATTGAGACCATCCAGACCACTGCATTGCTACAATCTGAGAATACTCAGAAGAGCCCTGGAGACCTGAGAAGACTTGCTGTCACTCCGACTCCAGTGAAACACCATCAGCTAACGTTGATGTGAAAACTCAAAAGGAGTAAACAATAATAATAATAATAATAATAATAATAATAATCTTGAGGAACTGGAAATCAGAGGAAGTTGTTGTTATTTAAGTTATTAGATGTATTCTTAAAAGATTGCCATCCCAAATCAAATGATCAGATTTTACTTCAATAAAAAGGTAATAAAATCATCAAAAATTGATCAAAACCTATAACAGAACAAATAACAAAAACATAATTCTCTGAAATATAGAAACCTTCTTCTCAATAACAGCCAGATCTCTAAGATTCATTTATGTTATCTTCCTTATTTTATATGGACACTTCAAACGACAAATCGAAGAGGTTGCACATGGTAAGACTTGGACATGGTTAAGAAAAGGAAACCTCAAAAGAGAAACAGAATCATTAATAATTGCCGAACAAAATAATGCCATAAGGACAAACTATATAAAAGCGAAAATTGATAAGACCCCAAAAAATAGTAAATGTAGACTTTGTGGTAATAGAGATGAGACTGTAAGCGGGTTTAAATTCTGAAATGGTTGTTGTAATTGCTTCTCATAGGTCTGCTTTGCTGTTATATTATTTGCCACCTTCATATAATTTCATCTTCACGCTTAATCATATATTTTTGATCATATTATTAGAACTTGATGACGGTCATTCCATTTTTGTTTCTCCTGTAAATGTGTTATGCTCAAAGAATTCATGGGTAAAGGTCAGATACATGAGGAGTTTTATTATGCATAAATACATGTTTCACTTTGGAACTGTGAGACTGGGACTTGTACCAGGGAAGGAAACTCTTGTCCATAAAATTGCAATAGTTAGCACTGTATAGTTTAACATCTTCATCAATTTGGATGGTTCCAAAATGGTTTGTCAACAATTCAAGCCAATTTCTTCAGACTACCACATCCTTGTTGCCTTATTTTTGCCACGGATATGTCTGAATTGGATATATATATATGGCATTTCAAATCATGCTAATACACTTGAAAGGTATGAATCCAATTCTCCCTCCTGCTATGGGTAAATAGCAGGACAGACTGGACTCTTGAACCATGGCTAGGTAACTGATATATCCGGGTTAAGGGATATATTCTGAAGTTGGTATTTGGTATATTATTGCCATAGTAATTGGTACGTCGAATAGCAATTCATCTTCCGAGCTGTCGTGGGGTAGTTTGGCGAGTAAGCTTAGGTTGTAGGCTTAGGTATAGGTGCCTGTACCAACACAGTGTCGACTATTTATACATGACACTGTCCAATCAGATTATAGTGAGGGGGTACCAAGGTATTTACATATTCATTACATCAGTAACCAGTCTAGGGGAAGGAAAACTCTGAATTCAAACCTGTTAAACTCCGCTAAGAAATTGACCTTTTATCGCATCCTGCTCATGTGGAGGGGCTGGTAAATATATATATAAATATATATATATGTGTGTGTGTGTGGCTTATCCATCAGATCCATCAAATCTCACTTGAGATTTTAAAAAGTCAATTTTCATGTATTTCTTGGTCTAATTTTTACACTTTAAAATATTTGCTTTAGTGAGAGGAGGTTATCTGGGTAATTTTTTACAGATCCAAGTTCACAAAGTATCCTACATCTTTTGTCATTCATGATTCCCTCAATTCAAGCCTTTTCAAAGATCTGGTTCACTATATATTGCTTTAGTTTACATTCATCATGAGGAATCAATTTTTAAAGCCTTTTTCTTTACTTTGAGTTCTCAACTTAGTCATATTTCCAACAGCCTTCTTCATTATTCAATGTTTTCTGCAATGCACTTGTGATCTGATTCAGGGTTTGAAATTAGAAAAAGTAAGAAAGAAAGAAAAAATAACGGAAATGTAAATATCCAGGTGGCTTGAGTCGGAGTAAGGTCAAAACAGATGATAGCAATGATAAGGCCACACAGTGTGTTTGGAATGTCCATATCGAAAGTAAGATCTCAAGTGGGTCAGAAGACCTGCCAGAAGCAAGCCCACTTGAATCAGCTGTGGAGACAGCTTTTTGATGTGACGAGACGGACGCGAAGAGGAAGATAATCGGGAAGTCGATTGACCATGATTATCTTGGGCCCTTGAAGAAAATATTATTATTATTTTTCTTTTTCACACTTAAGAAAAAGATAACTTCTTTGTTTTATAGATGGCCGGAAGAAATATATTAGAAACAAAACTAAATGTATTTAAGACCACACATTTTGTTGGGAAACGCTGGAAAAACTGAGCCCCTGTCGATTTGGCGGAAGTTAATTCTATTGGTATTTAGAATTGAGGAGAGGGCGGTACCCTGCCAGGGTGCATAACATATTAATGACATAATAGAGTAATAACCATTAAAATAGTGGCATATAAGTATGCCATAGTAATGATATATGATAAGGGATAATCATTATAGTTGTGACATATGATAAGTATGGCATAGTAATGACATATAATAAGTAATAATCCTTATATCAATGACAACTAGGAAACTAATGCTAACTATAATTATAATACAAGAATTTATCATTAAATCTCTGACCTCATGTTTCTGATAATGGGGGAGATAAGTATATTTGAATATCTATTTATAAAATGTCCTTTTGAAATGTGCTTAGTATCAGCTCACTATGGGATAGCATTAAGTAATTCTCATCATCATTATCATCATCACGTTGTTATATCTCAAAAATGCGTATGGTTACAAAAGAAAAAATAGACAAGAAGGTTTGGATTAATTTCGCTTATTTTAAAATAAACAAAAGCTGGAATTGTGGAGATGATAATTCCCTTTCGCTCGGTGAAATGAGGGTAGGCGTGTGGTTGAAAGTCAATTCTGGCTGATGGCTGGTCTCTGTGTGATGCGGGGTGTAGTGTGGGTCGGATGTGCGGCGGTTCCTTGATCTTGCCTGTCGAGTGATGTTCTTAACATGAAGGTCCACAATCAACTGCTTTAGTGACTGGAGAATAAACTAGATGGTAGCTGCATGAGAATGCTGCAACCAATCAAAAACAAGACTTGGAAACAACACCCAATGAGAAAATAGCTGTACAGCCACCTTTAAGACAGCTGTTTTATAGTTAGGAATCGACTCGAATTCATGTTGAAGGGTTTTTGGGGGAATATTTTTTATTGGTTGAAAAACATTAAATAGAAGATATCGTTTATAAATTTTGTTTTTTCGCTGGGACCTTGTGTGGAGCCTATGCGTACATTAATTGTTTTTGTTCATTTCATTTTAGGCTACGTTGGAGTTAACATGCGGTTGGTCAGTAACTTATGTTCTGTTCTGAAGTGTTTTCTTGTTCTTTTTTAAATTGTTTTGTTCTTGAGTGGATGTATTGTGTTAGTAAAAATTGTGAATGAAGAGAGATATCTATTTCTGTCATAACAATGTCATTCAGCAGCAGGGATATCCATGAAAATCTCTTGTCAACTCTCTCTATTATTCATTGCTCCCAGGAGATCTTCTGCGTGGCATCCAGTATCCACGCAGAGCTGGTCAATGTATGTCTTTGCTGGATGGCCCACAGAAGAACATCACTTATGAGTTCATTCTTGCTTCTACAGCAGTGTCCAGCATGTCTTGTTCACCTTACATGGATGGTTTGTGTGATATGGGGCAGCTGTTTTCTCATTGGGTGTTGTTTCCAAGTCTTGTTTTTGATTGTATGCAGCATTCTCATGCAGCTACCATCTAGTTTATTCTCCAGTCACTTTGTTAGGGTCTAGGTGGTGCAGCCATACAGTAGCACTGATACTCGCCTTGGAAGAGGTGTTGCATATTGTATGAGCGGAAGTAGGATTTTCCATTTAAGCCGAAACAAAGAAAAGACGACAAAAATGACAAAGGACTTTTTCCCGGTTAATGCAAACAAAGAAAAACAGTATAACAATGAAATTCGGAAGTAGATTTTCCACTGATAAGTATAACAAAAGAAAATGTGTAGGCAGCTTATATACATAAAATAAAGTCAATAGCAGGGACGCAGTTAGTCAGACAGAAGACTCGGAAAGAGAACAAGTGAACTGACAGCCAGTCATGGCCCATTCATGGCCGACAGGCTGTGAGACGCACCTACGCTAGCCATCCTTGCAGTCATTGTCAATGCTCGCCACCCACAGCACAGCCGAGTAAGAAGAAATAGCCAGAAGTTTCTACCATACATATGTGTTGTGATTTTCTTAAGTCCAACTACTACATATATAGCTTTTGGTACTGTGACCATACCTGCTACGTTACATACACAATTTAGGGCTTGACATAACCAGCCGATTGATCGGAGGGCCTCACCTCCCGCCCATCTAGCCTCAGTAAGGGCCTAAGTGGAGTATTGCATATCATAGACTGCTCAGCTACCTGGGTGCCATCCTTAAGCATCACAGATTGCTACGCATGGCCAACAGGTGGCGCCATTGGGAGGGGATAAGAAAATGTAATACAACATTGGGGTGAGTGAATATAGAGATGTTGCACTTACAGAATCCTGTTTTCATCAAAAATATTTTGTTCCAAAAGTTATGAGCCTGGCTTCATAATTCATATCTAATCAAGACATTTGTGAACAGTGCATTATCCTTAAACAGGTAGCCCCATGCTACTATTCTAATGCCCCAGCTGACAGGGCGGGTATGTAACAGAGGTTATATGTAAAGCAAGAATTAGTGATATAGATTTTTTGACACTATAAGGATGGTGCAAAGTTATTAGATACTTTGCATACAAATAACTCCGACGAAGGTTAATAGACAAAACATTTAATATACACAGCACATGGATGACAGTAGATACAACGTACATGGTAAACAAGTACATATAAAAAGAGGTACACAAATAAAGATAGACACATTCATGAATGATACAGATATACATATATGAGTACAGACATGAGACTAGGAATAGTCCATGCTGTGAGGACTTACAGTAATGTAAGGGGGGCGGAGCCCCAACAAGAGGGTTTAGCTAGAATCTACCCCATGTGGCTCGTAGTTGCTGAAAGAGGAAAAGAGAGTGAAAGGGTTTGAAACCGGCGCTTAAATACTATGGTGCCCTAGCGGGCATCATCAAACTAAAAGGGGCAGACAACTCCACCAGGCGAATACAAACTAACGCTACAACACTACAAGATTCAAAATTTAATGATGTATGAAAGCAATTAATATCACTAATTATATGGATTTACAAGATGACTATCAGAGAATTTGATATACCAAAAGCTGAAGTAGAGGCAAAATGTGAGTGTGTTTGATGAGAAAAGACAAGTGAATCACAAGAAGAATCTTAGAATGTGGGCTAGGATTCGAGAAAAATGTCAAATTAAACAAAGGGGACATTGTTTGACATTACTGTAACAGGGGTTGAAAGGTCACTATTGCTTCCTCAATTTCGGAAGTTAGAGTTTCAACTTGTAATGGAATCAGAAATAGAACACAAACTTTCTTCGTGAAGAGAATGGAAAAGTTCATAGAACATTTTGAAATATGTGATGCACTAAATGATTATGATGGAAAAAAATCAACAACTTTAATTCCTACAAAGAATAAAAGTATTTATTTCCTTACATTATTTTATCTGGATTAAAACTTGTTATATGTTATATAGGATTGGAGACCTTATTTAATCATCTAGCATATATATATATATATATATATATATATATATATATATATATATTAGGGCTGGGTTACCCCAGTTGGTAGAGCGTTCAGCTAGAAAATACAGGTTTCCAGTTCAATACCGGCCCTCGCCAACTCAGCGTATAAATAGCACAAGGATCTGTGCGGTAAAGTAAGAAGCTGATGGTAGGTGTGGCGCTCCACCGCAGATGCTAAAATAATCTCTTTGGTCTAGCGCTAATGAAAAGGAGATAGACTCCCTTGCTGATTGGCTGATACCATCTTTAGGCCACCTCGACGACTTTACTTTTTTACTTTTATATATATATATTACGTATATGCATATATGAATAGGGAATTCAATCTTTACTAAGTACTCCATATGTGTGACCTTGTACCAAAAATAACCTGTGGGCATCTTTTAGGATGTAATGTTTCAGACATTTTGATAGCAGAAGATTCATCATGAGTTTTTTTCTCACTAGGTCTATGACTTTGTGGCAAATATATTTGAACATTTATTTACATATATGAGCTCTCTAAGAGACTGTAACATATATACCTATGTGTGTATTTATCAGAAAGAATTCTGCTTCATGCTGGTAGGAGCTAATGGCCAAGGGGTTAGAGAATCAAACTGATGAAAAATTAGTCGGGTTTTGCTTCCGGCTGGTGGTAGTCTGCTAAGTCTAGCCACACTGAGGAGATGAGATACATCGAAAATAGTAATGTCAACAGTAGCAGATATAATCTATTAATAATGGAGATTGTCTGTAACAAAAACTACGTCATAGCTCTACATCACAGCTTACGTCACAATATTCTTATGCTATATGTGTATATAACACCCAAAATTTGAGTAAGCAATTTTAAAAATTGTTTTTTACTCTTGTCCTTTTTTTACAGTAACAAGAAGGTAACTAAAAAGTTTACAAATAATTAAATACCTACAACTTTGTGTAACATTTATAGGGAAAATATTCAAAATAATTGTTTGATTATTACATGCACACAACATTTTATTTGAGAGGGACGGGGCTCAGTTTTCATTTCAAATTGCTTTATTTTTTTTCTCCTTTAATAAATATGAGGATGTCTTACTTATGATACAAACCCTCTGTCATTGAATTTTTAACTCCCACCATCTCAGGCAATGTCTTTCAAAAATAATTTTTTTACGACGCCCGGAGGGTGTTTTCTGTTGCTAGTAGTATTCAATAAAAGCTCTATTTCCTATAGAGAATAGAACAATAATAATTTCTAAAACAAAATTGAACTAAATCTATTAGCTTATCACTTTAATTTTCCCAATATGTTGATTGCCAGTTAAGCATATAATGTTAACCTTATTTATATTACTCACCATCCATTGCTAAATATCCAAAGTCATGAGACATCTGGTGAGCTAAATATATGGGGCAAATTTTACTAATATATGGTGTGGCATAAGTAACGCCCTTTGTTTAATTAAATTAATTAAGTTAATCTAAACTAATTAATTAAATTAATTAAACAAAAGGCATTACTTATGCCGCATCCTGTATATATATATAATATATATATATATATATATATATATATATATATATATATATATATAATATATATATATATATATATATATATATATATATATGAGAGTAAATATGGAAATAAATCCAACAATATAAGAAATTTGAAAAAACAAGTGTTCCAAAAATAAGATGAATTTATTTATCGACGCTTAAACGTTTCGGTTTCTTTTAACCTTCATCAGGATGTATTATGGGGTGAAGAAATTGATGGATGTTTTTTTTTTTTTAAAAATTTTTTTTATCTCCTGTCATCTATAAAACATCCATCAATTTCTTCACTTGGCATAAGTAACGCCCTTTGTTTAATTAAATTAATTATAAACTAATTAATTAAATTAATTAAACAAAGGGCGTTACTTATGTCGCACCCTGTATATATATAATATATATATATATATATAATATATATATATATATATATATGGAAGTAAATATGGAAATAAATCCGACAATATTAAGAAATTTGAAAAAACAAGTGTTCCAAAAATAAGTGAATTATTTATCGACGCTTAAAGTTTCAGTTTCTTAAACCTTCATCAGGATGTATTAAGGGTGAAGAAATTGATGTTGTTTTTTTGTTTTTTTTATCTCCTGTCATTAAAAAACATCCATCAATTCCTTCACCCCCATCCTGATGAAGGTTTTCAAACCTATGTTTATATGATAAATAAATTCATCTTATTTTTGGACACTTGTTTTTTCAAATTTATATGTATATATATATATTATATACAGGGTGAAGCTTAAGAAATGCCCTTTTTTAAATAAATTAATTAATTAAATTGATTTGAACAAATTAATTAAATTAATTAAACAAAGGGCGTTACTTTTGCTGCACAATGTATATGTATCAGTGCCAACCAGGAGGTAGGGCTTTTTAGTCTCAGTCTGAAGAAATATTCTCTGAAATCTATTGAGTTAAAAGCAATACAAATTACCTGAGAACAAGTGATTTGTCCTTGACTTTAGTTGGACACAACATTCTAACTTAAACCCTGATGAACAATTATTGTAACTCACTAACTTTTATCACTTTGTTTTATTTTCATGCCTTAACATGTTGACTTAGATAAATTTGTATGACAGTGTTTATAATAATGGTACAAGAATGAAAATAAAGTGAATACTTATTTTGGGGCCTATGATAATCGGTCCTAAAAAAACAAAAGCCAATTAATAATCTTACTAAAAAGAATAGATTTCTGTCAAAATAATAAAAATAATCTAGAAAAATCTCAAATACATTTTACTCCCTTTTTTTCAAGGAATATATATAACAGTTAAAACTTGACAAAATATTTCTCTTTATTATATTATATGAATTTTAATAATACATTGTCGAGCATAAAATATTTGAGCCCCATCTAAGGTATATGTGTGCACAAGTGTGTGCCTACAGGAAGGTGTGTGTCTGTAATTTGTTTTCTAGTGATGACTGTTAAATTTGTT
Source organism: Doryteuthis pealeii (assembly GCA_023376005.1). Classification (NCBI taxonomy): domain Eukaryota; kingdom Metazoa; phylum Mollusca; class Cephalopoda; order Myopsida; family Loliginidae; genus Doryteuthis; species Doryteuthis pealeii. The sequence continues at coordinate 3,975,807 of CM042149.1, read as the reverse complement.
TTGAAAAATGAAACAGGTAAAGAGAATATAATTTTGTTGTCCTGTATCAACTGTGCAAAACTCCACAGGCACAGAAATTTGTTAATTGTATTTAGAGAAAAAGTTGTTGCTAAAAATTATTCTTTTATTCTAAATTGTACTTATAGTAAATTATATATACTAGCAAATATATGCATGCAAGTATTTAAGTATTGTATTAAATTAGAAATAATACTGAAACATTATATCATTGGTATTAGTTATGTATATGACAGTTATTTTATAATGGATTTATTTAAGATCATTGAAGAGATGCTTATATTATTAAAATAGTTAGAAATCATATATATATATTTATTAAATATATAATATGCAAATTATATAATCCGCTATGTATATATATATAATTATCAGTATGTATATGTATTATTATAAGTATTATAATGATAGATATATAATATGTGATGTATACTATTGTAAGTATATAGTTTCAGTATAAGATATATATATATATATATGTATAGATAAAAGGGTATGAAAACACACAATGTGGTTAAAATGAATATATTTTTATATCATTTTTATTGCTAATATTGACAATATTTTGATTTAGCATATTCGATTTAGAATATTAGCAATGAAAATGATATAAAAATATATACATTTTAACAACATAGTGTGTTTTCATACCCTTTTATCTATCTCTATCTATCTCTCTCTCTCTCTCTCTCTTCTATATATATATATATATATATATATATATATATATATATATATATATTTCCTTACTCTTAACATATATATATATATATATATATATATATATAATATATAATGAATAGAGAATGGATGAGAAAATGAGAAAAGTATTGGCATGAAAAGGTCTCAATGCTAATAAAGCAGAGCAGATTTGTAATCAATTGTAATATTATGGATTTGAACTCATAACTTAAAGTTTCATGGTTATGCAATCATCATATGAGTTAAATGGTTGATATCTTAAAAACCAGATTTTTTTAAAGATCACAACCATTTGACTCAAAGTTATCATAATATTGATTATATATATATATATATATATATATATATAGAGAGAGAGAGAGAGAGAGAGAGAGAGAGAGAGAGAGAGAAAGTGAGAGAGAGTGTTGGGTATATTTATAAAGAATGAGTGCTCAATATCAGTGATCGAACATATGTTTAGTTATGTTTGGGTAGCATAGACACAGAGTCTGTAGAGCTTGGTGACTGTGAGTTACTCAATTATGAGATCATCAGACCAAGTGGTCATATGTTTCAACTGAAGAATGTATTTTTTTACAAGTATATAAAACATCATCTCCAGATCCAGTCCTTTCTGATTTGCTTCTATTGCTGATGTAACAGGTTCAGTTCAGACCCTGTTCTTAAGGGAAAAAATAAATAAGTGACAATTTACAATTTTTAAATTATTTTATAAATGTTCAAAGAAAGGGGTATGTGCTTTTGTATCAAAATTTGCCATACTTATTAAGTTCACACTTACTTATTTTGGAAAACAAAATCTGTCCCAACATGTTTCTGTATAGCCTAGCTAATGCCTAAATAAAGGCTTTTAGTTAAGATAATGAAGTTGGTTAAATTGAACTTAACAAACATAAATTCCACCATTGTATGTCCGCCCGGCCAAAAGAAAAGAAATACCAAAAATCAGGAAATTAACCAAATTTGATGAAATAGGGCCGGTTAGCTCAGTCGGTAGAGCGTTCGGCTAGAAACCACAAGGTTCCTAGTTCGAAACCGGTCCTCGCCAACTCAGCGTATGAGTAGCACAGGGATCTGTGCGGTAAAGTAAGGCACTGATGGTAGGTGTGGAGCTCCACCTCAGATGCTAAAAAAACAATCTCCTTGGTCTAGCGCTATTGAAAAGGGGATAGACTCCCTCGCTGTCTGGCTGATACCGACTTAGGCCGCCCCGTTGACTTTACTTTACATTGTTCATATATTAATGAATAAAAGATATAATGAAAATGTAAAATTTTTTGAATAAAATAACTGGTGCCTCATATATTTTATTCATTTGTATATCAACAGTGAAAATTTCATTAAATGTGGTTAATTCCCTGATTTTTGATATTTTATTCTTTTGGCAGGGTGACATATGATACTGGAATTTAGGTTCATTAGGTTCGATTTAACCATAAAATCTTTATATAACTTTGTTTACTATTTATAATATTTATACATATCATATACTCAGGTGTTTTTTAATGGTAAATAATGTTTTTGATGTGAAAAATTGGATCTTAAAAGTCATTCATTACACAAGTTTCTATGATAGATCAAAATGTATTCCATAGGTTTGGAGACCTTATTTATCAATTAACCTTCCATAATATATAAATATTATTCTCATCATTGTTAAATTCTTAAATTTCTCAGAAATTAATTATAAATTGGAATTATATTAATTAGTACGGGGTGAAGACGCAGACGGGGTCCTTACCCCAAGGCAATTTCATTGAAAGTTGACAGCATCTAATAGAAATTGAAAATGTTTATTAACTTGACTCAAAATAAATTGAAAATATGCAAGATGTGTCCAATTTCCCGTCAAGGAAACAGGTAATAGATTGCAATTGATATTAATGGATATACACAATAAGAAAAGATTTGGAAAAAAAATAAACATTTTCACAATGCTAAATAAATAATATCAAGAAACAAATAGCATAGATATAAATATATATATATATATACTTAGTTTTAAAAAGAAATTAAAAAAGCAACAAAAAAAACCCCAAAGAAACAAACTTCATTTATTGCAAATATCTATCATGCTGTGAGGAAAATAAATGGAAAAAGGAAGAAAATATCATTGGCTGTAATTGAGAGTTTTCAGAAGGGTGTTAATGAAAATTTAGAAACTCTGAACAGTTTCATTGCAGTTCTTATGCCAATTATTGAATCATCCTCGTAATCTTAAACTCACTTGAATTCTCCATCTTTTCCGTGGCTTTGTTTATTTTCTTTCTCTTCTTACCAATAGTTTCATTACCAAGATAAGCAAAAAAAAAAAGCCATATATTAGGTTTTCAAATGGATTCAGTTAATAAGATTCTAAATTGGATTTGCTATGTTTTTCTTGTGTCCTGCCTTTTCAAAGTAACCATTTATTTATTCACACGCAATATTTGACTGAGCAAAACTATCAAGACAGACTTTTAATTTTTATTTCCTCTCTTTTTGGGGTAAAGAAATGAAGAAACCAAAGTTTTCTAATCTAGCCCAGATTAAATATTTAACTTTATCTCAACTTTGATAAATGATATGCAAAGATAGATGTGTTAACCCTTTGAACCCATAACGTTAATATTCAGGCTTAGCACTATGTTACTATACACTGTAAGCCCAATATTTTGAGCAAAGAACTACATTCATGTAAAGACTGTAAGCTTGATATTTGAAGATGGGTATGATTCATTTCACTATATATATGTAATTTTTTCTGATAATGTCCAATATTTTGAGCCAAGAACTATATTATTATTGAGCCTGTAAGCTTGATAGTTGAAGATGGATACAATTCTGTGATACACCATAAACTTAATATTTAGTGCTGAATGCTATTTTACTATAAACTATAAGCCCAATATTTTTAATTATATTACTGAAGATATAGCAAGCCTTATATTTAAACATAGATAAGATTCGGGGATAAACCATGAACTTCATATTTTGTGCTGAGTGCTATTTTATATAAACTATAAGCCCAATATTTTCAGCTAAGCTCCATTTTACTAAGCTGAACATAATTCTGTGATATACCATAACCTCAATATTTCAAGCTGAGTACTATTTTACTATACACTATTGTTACATAATTATTAGACCTAATATTTATGTGCAATAGTGTAGAAATCAAAATAGCCGTTATAAGCTGCAGACCATGGCCTTGAAGGATTTGAATGACAAGGCTTGACCTGTCCTGAACCTATCTTCCGGTGGATACTGTGAGGATCAGTGGAGAAGACCGCTTCCGGTTTAGATTAGAAATACATTTTAGTCAGTCGGCGAGAAACCACGACGGTGGTGAGTCGTGTCATACACGCTCCGACTCAATCTGCTCAGGTAGTCTGGTGGGGGATTTCGAGAATAAAATATGATCAAAGTAAATCGAAGTCTTGTGTTATTATCTAAAAACTACCAATGACACAGGGCTTCTGATAAAGAGAAATACCTAATGGAAGACCAGACACGAAGTCCCCAAAAGAAGTCCAGACGTTAGAAGAGACCTAGAAGAACTTAAGATGTCAGAAGAACAGAAGAAGAATAGAAGTAAGAAGTAAAGAGGGGTATACAACACTATAAGCTCAATTTTTTGAGCCAAGCTCAATATTACTGTAGACACTGTAAGTCCAATATTTTAAGCTGAATGTAATTCTTTTATACACTGCAAGCCCAATATTTTGAGATAAACTCCATTTTACTAAGTTGAACATAATTGTGTTATAAGCCCAATATTTTGTGCTAATTATTAATTTACAATACATTATAAGCTCAATATTTTGATTGGAGTACTACTTTACTAGTCAAGTGCAAATTTAATATACTCAAGAAGACCAATATTTTTAGCTGAGTTTCTATACACTGTAAAACCGACATTTCAGGCTTACTATTTTGCTATACCCTATAAGCACTGTACTGAGATATCATTACTACTAAAGGGAGTGAGATCAAAATAAGTAGGTACTCTAGACATGTGGCCTTATATTAGACTAAGAAAAACTTTGTAAATACTTGACCTTATCTTTATGGATGTTTAAACACTGACTTAGTTGGTATGTTACCTAAGCTTCCACAGGTGTATACTACATACAAGTACTACATCTGTTAATTGTGGTAATTATAAATCTTTTCCAGATGGACTGGTCAATAATGGTCAGCCAAATATGTGCATTCATAGTAGTGGCAATTGGAGGCACATGTAATGGTTACTGTTATAAGAAATGATAAGGTAAGACGAGTTCAAATCCTAGATGAGGTTGTTTGCATTTCACATAGTGCTAATACCATTGGGAAAGAAAGGAATCCAACTATTCTCCTTCCAGCTATGGGTAAATAGTAGAGGGATTGGGTTCTTTTACCCTGCTTAGGCAAACACTCTAGAAGAAGGAAAACTCAGAATTTAAACCTGTTAAACTTTGCTTGAGAAATTGACCTTGTATTACATCCTACTTGTGTGGAGGGTTGGTATATATATATATATATATATATATATATATATATATATATATATATATATATATTCATCATCATATCATCATGTCGCGCTGTCAGTGCGGATATCCATGACAATCTCTCTCCATCCGTCCCTATCGCTAATCATTTCTTGGAGGTCCTCTATGCAGCATCCCGTATCCGCACAGAGCTGATCAATGTACGTCTTTGCTGGTCGCCTACACTGGCGTGTCCATATACTGGCTTCCACAGGAGGACGTTGCTTATGAGTTCATCCTTGCTTCTCCTGCGTGTCTTGTCCATCTTAATCGGATGGTTTGGGATATATATATATATATATATATATAATACTGGCAATTGACCATAGAGAAGTAAACATTGAATCAGAATTGTAGTTTTGATGTTGTGATTCTTCTTTGATCAATTACTGAATTTCAATTCCACAACAACCATGAATAGACTTAAAGATACCTAATGGAATTTACGGGTAGTTTTTACTCTGACAATTAAATGAGTAAATAAATAGCACTATGTCAAATGTGTTTTAAAGCCTCATATCTCAGCCAAATTTTCAAATTTCACTACTTTAATCTGTAGCGTTGTAATCTCTGCTTTGAAACAACAACAATTTTAACAATAAATAGATTAATCTAATTCTGATGAAGATTTAAATTTAGCAGAAATGGCACAGAAAGAGGTAAATCTTTGAAAATCTTTTATAAAATGAACTTAAATTTCAAAAAGCTTTGGAACATAAAGGTTATGGGTTCTTCACATGTAATGGTTAGCAAACTAGCAGACCATTAACACAAAAATATCATAAAATGTGTTCTTGATAACAATTAAATTCATTTCAGATAATTCGTACACACACAATTTTATGCTATGAATTTTAACAACTAAAGGTGAAAATTACCAACAACAACAAATTTCAATCACAAGTTTCAATCACAGACAAAACTGCTACAATTTTGACACAACCAATCACACACATATAAACAATACATGTCACACTTGTCACACACAACTATGTACAGACACATGCAGTCTGCAACACCGATGAAAGAACAATTGAATATACCAATTGTAAATTAATGAATATAAAGTTTGTTTCTTTTATCAATTTTGTCTTCTTCTTTTGTTAGCTATGGAAACTACATTTCCGTAGTCTTATACATTTAAATTGTGGGGACCCATAACTCGGATCTTCTTCGAATCTTCAACCACACACTCACCAAACAACCATGGTCCCTACATTACCTAACCTGGAACCTTGTGGTTCCTTGGCTGACATTCTACCAACTGAGCTAAGTCTTTCTGCAAACATCTCATATGTTCTCCAAAAAGTAATTTAATCATGAATAATTCAATCATGGAAGAATGTTATTCCTGTCTGTTGTGTTGCTTCAGTCATAGATCTAGCTCCATGAAAGTCTTGATACATTTGAACAAAATGTTTTTCAGCAAGATACAAGATTCTGCAAGTGCAGTACAGTAGTCTATACTCACAGCAACTATCTCTTGTTCTTGTTTCCTAAATGGAAAATTCATCTCACCAAAAACGATCTGAGCATATTAAATGTAATGATTAGTCAACTAGCACACCATTTTTATCAAAGTTTAAGTGGTACCCCCATACAGTAGTACTGGTATGGCTATAGCTTGGAAGAATTCCCATATGTATTAGGACTATATGTGATGGATATTGTGAATTAGTCACAGTTGGTTATTATTATTATTATTATTATTATTATTATTATTATATCTCTTCTTGTGAGTTGATGGTCTTTCATTTGAGTCTGAGTGATAGCGAGTCTCCTCAGATCTCCAGAACTTTGCTCACTATTCTAGCCAATCTTAATAATGCTGTTGTGTGGATGGTCTCAATTCTCTCTCTGATTGTCAAGTCCTCTAGTCTGTTTCCAAGTGCACAAATTACAATTGGTATCACTTTCACCCTCATATTCTATGGGTTTTGTTCAATTCTGTGACAAGATTTAGGTCTATTCTTTCTTTTTTGTTTCTTTCATCTTCACTTCATGTTCTACTAGGACTGTAAAATCTACCCATTCAGTTAACAAGTTCTCTTTTTCAAATCAATACTAGGTCTGATCTTCTAGCTGGGGTGAGGTTATCCGTCTTTATCTCCCAGATAGTGTTAAGCATTACATTTTCAAGTATGAATACAAATCAGCTGTAATTTTTGTTTTAATTTTCTAATAGTGTTTACAACTATTGAGATTCTGGCAGTTTTAAGACATCATTTTAAACAGGACCTCAAAGCCATCACTGCTACTTACAGAATTCATGAAGTGGAAGTAAATTAAACAATATCTGACCATAGTATCAAAAAGTGGTTTATAAGTTCTAAGGATGTGTTACATAATTATTAGAACCTAATATTTATGGCAATAGTGTAGAAACATAATGGTGATTAGTGCAGCTGATTGCCTTGAGAGTGAGTGACGGCACTTGACCTCACTCTAACTTTGCCTTCCGGGGATAAATCGTGAGAACCGGAAGGCATAGAAGACCCTGTTCTGGTTTAAGGATAGAAGTAACTCAGTCAGTTAGAATGAGCGCAGATGTCTGGTTTGGGATTTACAAATAAAGTAACATCAAGTAAATTGAAGTCTTCTGTTTATTACTTAAAAACTATCAATGACACAGGGCTTCTGATAAGGAGAAATTCCTAACAGAAACCAGACCCGAAATCCCCATAGAAGACCAGACCTTAGAAGATTCCAGACCCAGACGCAAGATGTTAGAAGACATACCAAGTCAAGATGATAGAAGAACCAAAGCCGGCCAGAAGAAAATACGACCAGAGTAAGAAGTAAGAAAGGGTATACAACAGATAGTGATTTGTCTTTTGAAATAAAAATCTTTGAATGGACAAATATCAGCAATGGAATATATTCAGAATGGCTAGAGTCACTAAAATATACCACATGAAGAGTACTGAATATGCTTAAAAAACATGATAAGTGTTACGCTGTATAAACCACTTGCATTATACAGGTTGGTTTTTGAATATTTATTAATTGTTAAGAATATTTAGAATATTCAGTTGAATAAAATTTTATTAAAACTTATCTACAAGAGGGATTACTATCAAAATATCCCCACATCTCATTATATCAAACTTTTTCTCTGTCCACTGCATGACTCACACCTTCTTTGCAATCTGTAAGGAATGGACATAAATTGACTTTATTCTATTTATGAGATGTTGATAGTGGGTTTGGATTCAGAGTTTTCCTTCTCCAGTATTAGTTGCTTTATCATGGCTAGAGAGTCTAATCTGCTCAACTTTTTAACCATAGCTGATGGAAGAAGTGGATTTATGCCTTTCTCAGGAGCATTGTTACATAATTATTAGATTCCTAATACTTATGTACAGTAGTGTAGAAACCAAAATGGCTGTTATAAGTTCTGCCGGCGGCCTTGAAGGATTGAATGACAAGGCTTGACCTCAGTCCTGATCCTCCTTCCGGTGGATACCGTGAGAATCGGTGAGGAAGACCCTCTTTCGGTTTAGATTAGAAAGAGATTTTAGTTAGATTGGCCAAAACCACGATGATGGTAAGTCGTGTTATGCACGCTGCTGACTCAATCTGCGCAGGTAGTTTGGTGGGGATTTCAGAATAAAATATGACCTAAGTTAAATCAACGTCTTGTGTTATTATCTAAAAACTACCAATGACACAGGGCTTCTGATAAAGAGAAATCTCCAATGGAAGACCAGACACGAAGTCCCCAAGACGAGGTCCAGACGCTAGAAGAGACGCTAGAAGAATAGAAGTAAGAAAGTAAAAAGAAGTGTATACAACATCATTAGTGGGAAATGAATTGCAAACAGCTTTGGTTGGGATTTGAACTCAGCACGCCAATAACATTTTCCTAGAATTGGATTTGTGGACTTATATATATATCCCCTTATCTACCGACACTTGTACTCAGATATTATAAAATCCCCTTCACATAACCATTTCTGACATATACTTCCTAACAAATTTAAATTTCACATTATCCCAATAAACCCTTACTTATTATTACCATTATTTTATTACTAGTTTTACTCCATTTATTGTTGTTCAGGGTTCATATACTTTTTATTATTGCTCTTATATATCATAAAAATTATAATTGAATTATCTGCCCCTGGCACCAGAGGGTGAATCACCAATATACAATATTGGGGCCTAAATTGAATTCTATGATAAAAGTCACCTATCATGTTGAGCAGTAAACCAGCGAGTCGTGTTTTTCAAGGCTTCATTTACCTTCTTCCCCCTCAGCACTTATTGTGTTGGGCTGTCAACCAGCCAGTAGTGTCATCCAGTGCTCCCTTTACCTTCACCCTCAGCAAGATAAGTCTCGTAGCAAACGCCATCAAGTTTGCAACTTTTTGTACCTTTTTGAATATATGTTTTTTATCTTCAATTGTTGTTCTCGTCTTCTTTCATCCAAATTTACTTGCTTACAACTGAGAAATTATAAGAGTCTCTCAAATACCTCATATTACTACTAGTTTACTTTTTTGATTATCAATATTATATTATTCCATGTTATCATTTTTGTTTTTCTATCAAAAAAATTCAGGGTTAATAAACTATTTACTATTAGTATTATTCAATTACTAGTTTTATTCCATCTCATTAATGTTGCTCAGGTTTCATATACTTTTTATTATTGTTCTTATTATTACTAGTCATAAGTTGTCGGGGCGGCCACATGTCAGTATGAGTCATACAGCGAGGGAGTCTATCCCCTTTTCACTAGCACTATTCCAAGGAGATTATTTTAGCATCTGAAATAACATCTCAGAAGCAACCAAAAACTTTTGTGGTGCAAAAAGTGAAGGTGCAGTCAATCACAGTACAATAACCAGATGGTTAGAAAAATTTTGCTCTGGCTGCAAGAATCTCGACAATCAGACAAGATCAGATAGGCCTAAAATAGGGGATTCCAGGGCTGTGTTTCAAACCATAGAGGCACTCGGAAAGTATCATGCAAGCTCAGCATTGTATTGTCCAGTGCGATCCATCACCTTTACGATATCAGCAAAAGCATCCCGTAATGCTGAATTATGTCTTAACTCTTAACATCCTGTTGAGAATTTTAAAGTCCAGAGTCCAATTCCAATAAGGATTGATAAAAAAATGGCTAAAAATGACCTTTTCATTAAAAGTTACCTGTTATTTCCCATAAATCAAAGACTGCTAAATGTGTTTAATATTACATTTAAATAAAGACTATCATTTGCAGTGGCTTAGGAAAACAAATGTGACTTCTGGCCAGGTGGAATGAGGTGGTATAGGACATTAAGAGTTAAATGCAAAACTTTTGACCCCCTCTCATAGTTTCCCAGGAACTTTCAATTAATCAAAAACAGAAATACTTTTGATATAAAGTAAAGTCAACGAGGCGGCCTAAAGTCGGTATCAGCCAGTCAGCGAGGGAGTCTATCCCCTTTTCAATAGCGCTAGACCAAGGAGATTGTTTTTAGCATCTGAGGTGGTGCGCCACACCTTCCATCAGATCCTTACTTTACCGCACAGATCCCTGTGCTACTCATACGCTGAGTTGGCGGGGACCGGTATTGAACTAGGAACCTTGTGGTTTTTAGCCGAATGCTCTACCGACTGAGCTAACCCGGCCCCTCAATAATATTTAGAAAAAGAAATTATATCTTGAGTAAAATATTGGTTTGAAAGCAAAGAAGTAGCCATACATTCAAGCATGTTTTAAAAGATAAAAACGATCCTCTTTTTTATAGATCTCTTCTCTCCAAGAACGGCTTGCTGATCAATAAACAGGTTCATGTCATATCTATTAAAGCACTACTTCTCATATACGTAAACAGGATGCTGAATAAATTGATTTTGTAAGAAAATGTCAGGAATAAGAGGATAACTTTTTTTTTTATTGTCAATTCTTAAGCATTAAGAAAAAAAAAAGTTTTCAATAAAAGAATGACACATTTATGAAAAAGAGAAAGAAAAACTACTGGAAGATTCAATTAATATCAACATTATACAGGTTATTGTCAGGGTTCCAAGGACAGAATGGTTCAATTAAATGTTCTCAGGTTGCTTTTGTAGAGCCTTCACTAAGATTTCTTCTGGTTTCTTTTTCCCTGTAAACTACAAATGTTCATAGCTCTCCACCCCCCTGTGACAATATGTCTTTTAAAATGCCTGCAAGATACTATATCTTACTTTAGAAAAAAAAAAACATTATCATTCATTATCATTGGTTTCTGTAGACTCCCTGTGAAGCAGAGGGATACACTTACAGTTTTTATATTTTTAATTTTTATTTTTATTTTTTCACAAGGTGGAGTTGTCAGTCCTATAAATATACCCCTGACTTTGCCCAAGCTTGGAATCTTTTTTTCTGCCTGCCAGAGTAACCATCTTATCGACTGCTTTTACATAGATAATGGGCCCTAAAGTAAGAGTAAAGTTGTCGAGGTAGCCTAAAGTCGATATCAGCTAGACAGTGAGGGAGTCTATCCCCTCTTCACTAGTGCTAGACCAAGGAGATTGTTTGGGCATCTGAGGTGGAGTGCCACTCTTACCACCCGCTCCTCATTTTACCACACATATCTATGTTGTCAGTCCTATACATATCCCTCTGTCTTTGCCCAAGCTTGGAATTTAAAAAAAAAAAAATTTTCTGCCTGTCAGAGTAACCATTTTATAGACTGCATTTACATAAATAAAGTGGTAATCCTTAACTTGTTCCTCGTAAATTCCTACCATAAAATAAACTGAACCCTCATTTTATGTCCGTGTTTTTGCAATAAATGTTTTATTTTTCTTGCACCCATTATTTTACAATACTGAATATATTTTCTTTATTTACAAAAATTTATTGCAAACATATATATTTTCTTCATTTAAATTTTTTTATTGCAAGCATATTTAAAACATTTATTGCAAAAACATGAATTGAGGGTTCAGTTTATTTTATGGTAGGAATTACCAATAAAGTGCCCTACCAACTGTTATTCATCTATAGTTGGGGTTCATGCCTTTCTTTAAATGTGCCACTCTACCTCAGATGCAAAAACAATCTCCATAATGAAAAAGTGATAGACTGCTTTACTGTACAGCAGATACCGAAAACAGGCAACTCTGCCGACTTTACCTACTGCTTGAAGCTGTAATTATTTACTAAAATTTTAATTACTTGAAACCACATAACTGTGCAAATGAAATGATTATTATTAAATAGATAAAAATTACTTAAAACCATATAGTTATTAGTATTAGATAAGAATACTTGAAACCATACAATGTGTGCAAATCATTTGTATTAGGGAGGATTACTTGATATCTGTAAAGTAAATATAAAGAGTCTAAACATTTTTGTTTTTGTGGAGGTGTGTGATGTAATGGATATCGTCATAAGGAATGGACAGTTGAATCGATTGTTTGTGTTGTTAACCCCTTTCCCTACATATTGTACTGCAAATATATATATATATATATATGGGAAAATAAGTGCTTAATTCATACTATCATGCAGAAAGTAACCCAAAAATTTAGTATATATCAGTTTGAAAAACAAACAAGAAATTTGGGGAAAAACCAGCTAGTGTAATATTTACAATCCCCGCCTGTCAGCCAGGCAGTCAGGGTTCAAATCACACACAGAGCAGTCTCCTGTCTATAACTCTGCTGATGAGGCATAATATGCCAAAATGTACATATAGAGATTGACTTTTTCTTGATTTGTTTACGCCTTTACATTTGAACAGATATGCTCGCCTAATTCATTACTTAGCAACTAATTAAATTTCAATTAGGTATGACTTCAACTAAGCACTTATTCTCTCAAATTGTCGGCTATCGCCATCGCAAACAAACTTAAGCCTGTTTTTTTACTTTCATATATATATATATATATATATATATATATATATATTTTACTTTCATATATATATATATATATATATGTGTGTGTGTGTGTGTATATGTAAAAATGATGTAATATATATAAAATCAAACAGACTTTAAGCGTTTTTTTTTACTTTCATATATATATATATATATATATATATATGTGTGTGTGTGTGTGTGTGTGTGTGTGTGTGTATGTAAAAATGATGTTAGGTGTGGTGCTCTACCTGAAAAAAAACAATCTCCCTGTTTTTGTGGAGGCATGTGGTGTATGCCAGTAACATGAGAAAAGTGGTCATTCAAACATCAATGACCCACTGACATGAACACCAACATCCCCAACTATAAAGGTGCCTAAACTACACAAAAAACAGTCAATCTAGTTTGTCTTAAAAAAGGAAGGTCAAACTACTGAAATATAGAATGAAATAAAATAAAATGAAACTTAACACTTAAACACAAACTGAGTTTCTAATTCATTTCACAGCCCATGCTTCACACATAATCCCCAAAAATAAACATTATAGGTATATATACAATACATATATACAAATATAATATATTCACACTGAGGACGAGGCTCACCTGATATATCATATATCTATTTACCAACCCCTTCGCACGAGCAGGATGTGACACAAGGTCAATTTCTTAAGCGGAGTTCAACAGGTTTGAATTTAGAGTTTTCCTTCTCCTAGACTGGTTACCTAGCCATGGTTAAAGAACCCAGTCTGCCCTGCTATATACCCATAGCTGGAGGGAGAGAAGGATTCATACCTTTCCCAAGGGTATTAGCGCTAACTGAAATGCAATTATCACATCCAGATATATCATATATATTTACTCATATTTATACATAGATTTGCCATATCCGCTACCACTTTCATCCTCTTCAGAGACTTTGCCCCTTCAATATGCCTCTACCTTCCTTTTTCTCTCCTCCCCTATGTTGGTTTACTTCTTCCTCACTTATATACCAATTTGTAGAAACAAATAGTCACTCTGAAGAAGTTTCTGAAGTAACAGAGATGAAATATTAATTGAATCAATTGTTTGTGTTGTTATTCCCTTTCCCCACTTATTGTTCCACATACATATATATGTATATTGTTGAAAGTTAAAGGTGGCATGCAGTGAAACTTATGCGTGAGATATTTTAAGTGGAAAGAGGTTGCACAGACCCCAGTCTACTATCTTGGCAGTCCCACAGTTGGTCCAGAGGCTCCCAAAAGCAGTGCAAAGACCATATTAAGGCAACACTGAAGAAATGCACTATCACAGCTTCAAACCTGGAAGATCTGGCCTCAAACAGACAGGGTTGGTGAGACACGTGTTGAACAGGATCTAAGTGGCTCAATATCCAGATTAATATGGCTGCAGAGTGGCAATGTCTTTGTCATCATGAACTACTAAATGCAGATGGGAATTTGACTTGCAATGTGTGTGACTGCATCTGCAAGTCCAGAATTAGACGAACTAGCCACTAGAGGGTCCACAACTGTTGAAGACATGTAGTGACGTCATTGTTGAAGAATAATTAAAGTTCCAATCACCGTAGAACTGGGAAGACAAGGCAACAAACGGTTGTAACTGAAATACAAACCCGAATGTCACAAAGTCTACTGCAGAATGACAGGATATATATAAAACTCCACAATGTCATTCAAATCAAGCAGTCAAGCAGCCAATCAAAACTCAAGGAATGGAATGACCCAAATCACCCAAATTCATGAATGGGTCATTCTTGATTTCTATATATACCAACTGTCTTGGACACTGCTTAAGTTGTACTTGGTTAGCTGCTGTTATTCAAACCAACAGTAGACTTATTGACTTCAATAATTGTCATCTCCGACAGACTTCTAAAACTAAAAAAAAAGGAATATATGTATATATAAACAAGATGGTACGTGTAGTGCTTCACTTCAGAAAAAAAATCTTCTTGGTCTAGTGCTAGTGAAAAGGGGGTAGACTCCCTCCCTGTCTAGCTGATACCAAAAATAGGCCACTCCAGCTACTTTACTTATCATACAAAACAATTTGAAAGGATAACAGTCACAAGTGTTAAAGATATCTTACAGATTGATTTCTGTTCCAATCATAGTTGTAACTGAATAACATAAAAATACTTTTTGTTTTCTTTTTTTGGTTCTTTTTCTGAATTTTCTTATTGTACATAGGATTAAGGAAACTCCTCAAAATACTAATGAGTTCACCTCAAAGCTAATTGCTATAGGGAATCAATTCTTCACTTGGTTTATTGATTTTCTCTTGTATTTCATCTACTTGATAACATAAAGTTCAGAAAACAAGATATACACCCGCCCCAACCCCTCACCACCTACATCTTTATGCCACACATCCCTTCTCTTCTCCATCACTGATTGGATTGGTGTGGTGGTTACTGTGAGGGGTAGCGGCAAAACCAATTAAAGAATTTTCAGGGTAAATTCACAAAGAATTGATGGCGTTGTGTTTTGACCAAAGTTTGGCAATTCTTTAAGGTTCTTCCTGGTCTTTGAATGTTTCTTTTGGGTTTTTGTTTTTGTTGTTTTTTTTGTTTTTTTTTAGATGGTCATCTTCTTTTATTGGAAACTGTGATCTTTATGCAAAGGAATTCTCTCGATGCTAATTCTAAACTTAAATTCCCTGGTTGTTTGATGCAGGCATTGGTCTCAAAAATGAAACTTTAAAGCTGTATTGATTACTGATAGGAAATTCTTCAGTCTGCTGGTCACAATGGCACCGGATATTTCTATGCATGAGCGTCGAGTTATTTTGCATAATGTTTGCGGACTTGCTCAGAGTAACCAATTGATAGTTGATATCAAATGCAACTTTGCTCTATCTATTTAAAATGCATCTTCATGTGCACAAACCAAATTTTATGTGCATCTTATCCTGGTCTGCTATTGACAAGTTATCCAAACAATGGAAATCTGATCTCTCTGATGAGATAAAATGGGAATTCTTTCAAGCTGTGTCAGTATTACAGTATGGTTGCACCACTTGCACTCAAATGAAAATTGTTACAATCTTATGGGCCATCCGGTAGGCTTTAAGCAAGAGTGCTTGTCCAGTGGAATTGCATCCTTGGTAATCCTCTGGTAAAGAATCCTGATCCTTGGTAATCCTCTGGTAAAGAATCCTGAGTATTGTAAGTCCCTCCTCAATGGTTACAAGTAGAACTATAGCAAATATCAGTTTTTAAGTAGTGTATCAGCCACACATTATGGTTGGTGATTGGTGAAGGAATAAACCATGTGACCTATAAATCTAGGTGGGGAATTGTAGCACACGTTATATACAAAATTACAAGGATGCTGCATGCTGTTTTGAACAAAGCCTGGAGACAATACTCTACAAAACAGTATTTGTAGGACCATTAAAATAGGAACAAACTCATAGTTAATGTTCTGCACAACGACACACTAGTGTTGGCTGACCAGCAAATCTTACATTCATCAGCTCTGTATAGACACTCTATGCTGTTTAGAGGACCATGTGTGATGACAAGAAAAAGTCAAAGGTATCCCTGCTGCTGGTATACCTAAACGATGATTAGAATGAAGATGATAAATTGCAAGCTTATATTTCAAATGAATTCCTCCTGTGTAGCGACTTTTATTTTTACTAGATGCATCCAATTCAGAGGAGTCCAGTGCAATGCAACTTCAGTAACCCTCAACATAGAATTTGAAGTACATGGCATATAAAAAAGGAAGCAGACTAGGCTTTGCCTAGTGTGTAGGACTGACCTAGAATCGAACCCGCGTCCTTCAGAATGTGAAAGGGTGACACATTGGCACGGGCACTGGAGTCGAGATGCCACAGTCCCATATGTGAGCGCCATATGCCCGGATGATAGCTGCGAACATTCTGGCAGCTAGGATTGGGTTGACAATCCCGTGTGTGGGGCACAGATGCCTGGATGATAGGGGGAAATGGTGTATAAGTAGAAGGCAACACCCAGAAGTGGGAAGACAGCAGTAACGAGTGTTGCGACATTAGCTGCTAAGGATTGCAATGACAACGACAATGAACATTAGCTGTTAAAGACTGTGGTGATGACGACGAACATTAGCTGCTAAGGATTGTGGTGACGATGATGACAACGAAGTTGGTGTTTTAGCCTGCGAGAAGGCATTGGACTCACTTCTTTTTTGGCCCCCCCCTCAACAAAGACCTGTTGAGAAAAATATTTATTTTTCCCCCTCTATTTTTTCCCTCTAGAGACACCCAGCACACCTCTTTTTTGGGGTAGGCAGGATACAGTCAATATATTCTAAGTTCTATTCACAGGGCAATCAAATGGTTATAGTTTTTTTGTATATCATCTGTAAAGCTATCATACTACAAACACCTTCAATAAAATATCTTATGAATTTATTCACAGGCAAAAAGGTTAAAAGAAACCTTTTTGATTATCTATTTGCAGTGCAGTAAAAAGATATCGATAGATAATCCAATTCCCCTTGATACTGGCTTAGCCCTGTGCTAAGTGTAGTTTAATGTAAATAAATAAAACCTAAGTCTTCAGTGGAAGATTTTTATGTTTTCAGGAATGAAAAGAAAAAGTCAATAGTGAACTGCAGCTTGAGTTCTTACTGCATTGATCTTCAGAAAGAAAGAATGAAAAGCTCAATCCTTTCATATTCTGAAAAGAAAGTTTGCTACAACTCCAGTCAATTGGACTGAAAATTGATTCATTTTAAAAAGACACATTTTCACAAGACATCATCTGCTGTCACATGTTATGTCATGGCAACTTCATATTTAAATGTAATTGGTAATTTGCTTGAAGCATTGTTAAGTAGAGTTTAACACAACATATATATATATATATTGTCCATGAAAAAACTTTACATTTGAATGTTTACCCCTTTTTGATGATATCCATTAACACCATGGATTTACCTATAAATGTGGGCTACTTATTTTACTGTTGGATTGTATTACAATAATTTTGATATTCTATATACACTTTTTATACATATTTTACACTTTTCTATAACTTTACATCAGATTTTTTTGAGTCTTATTTTATTACTATAATGCTTCTGATTATTTTCAAAATTAGAAATGAGATTCATTTTATTTTTAAATAAAATTCATTTTATTTTTAATAAAATTCATATTATTTTTAATACAGACAGCACAATTTTTTTTTTTTTGATTAATTCCAACGTTTGACTAGTAGCGTTCTGTTTTTACTAACGGTCTTTTTTCCCGTCTTATTTTTGTTGATGACCGACCCACGTGCGGTCGATACATTATAATGCAATAGGGTCCTCATATTAGTTGAGGATGGGCCGGGTGTTTGCTTTTTTAAACCGTCAAGAGATTTGGCCCCGAAACGGTTTGCACACTTTCTCTTCTGATGAGCCTATTTCAGTTGTAAACATCGTTTGTTTTTTCATTATATCTTATTCATATATATATATATATATATATATATATATATATATATATATATATATATACATCATGCAAAGTGAGCGTGATGTTTTAAAAAAAGAACATCACGAGACACATGCTTATAACATAAAAAAAAATAACAACCAAAAAAAAACAAAAAAAACGCGTCCATTTCCGAAAATCGTCTCTGAAGATAAAGTTTTACTTTGAAATCGATAGGACAAAAAATAACATCTTTTTGTTTTTATTTTTTACTTGCATTGAAATTAGTTTACACATTCAACTAAATACTTGGACCCTGCTAGAGAACTAAGAAAACTGCGAAACATGAAAATAAAGGTTGTGCCACTTATATTTGGTGCCGTTGGAACGATCCTCAAGGGTCTAGAAAAGAGTCAGGATGAACTGGAAATCAGAGGAAGAATTGAGTCCATCCAGACTACAGCACTATTGAGATCAACCAAAATACTCAGAAGAGTCCTGGAAACCTGAGGAGACTTGATGTCACTCAGTTTCCAGCAAACAGGCGGGTGTGAAAAACTCGAATGGAGTGAAAATAATAATAATGAAATTATTGCATCCAGTGCTCACTCAGGTGCACTACAAATCATAAAAAAAACTGATTGGAATATATGCATTTACCCAATCAACCCTTCAGCCACGGCCAGGATGTGACACAAAGTCAATTTTTTAAGCAGAGTAAAGCTGGTTTGAATTCAGAATCTTCTTTCTCCTAGACTGGTTGCCTAACCAAAGCAAAATAACCCACTCTATCCTAATATTTACCACCGAGAGGAGAACAGGTTGATTCATGCTTTTCCAAAGGGCATTAGCATGAAGTGAAATGCAAATATATATATATATATATAAACTTTAATATTGTGTTAGCTGAAAAATGTTCAACTCAGGATTTATTCATGTCTTTGAGAGTTTTTGTACACACACTGACTAGTATACCAATTTTCAAGAAACACTTTAACATGTACACCTGGAATTTTGTATTAATCAATGTGAATATCTTGTACATTCTTATTACTTTTATTATTGTAGTCTCTTGAGAAATCTATTGTGGAATCAAAACTAAAACATGGAATAATATTTGCATTTCTATTTACTGCATTAGAGTATCAATTTAAAACAGAGTATTTACTATATTCATATTTTTAAAATCATCTCCTCTATATATATTTACCAACCCCTTCACACGGGCAGGATGTGACACAAGGTCAATTTCTTAAGCGGAGTTTAACAGTTTTTTTTCAGAGTTTTCCTTCTCCTAGACTGGTTACCTAGCCAAGGTTAAAGAGCCCAGTCTGCCCTGCTATTTACCCATAGCTGGAGGGAGAATTGGATTCATACCTTTCCCAAGGGTATTAGCGCCATGTAAAATCTAAACAGCTTCATTCAGGTCAGTGAGTCCATTTTCCATGACTCTAACCATTAGACCACGTGCCTACGAGTGAAATGCAAATAGCTTTGTCCAGGATTTGAACTTGGGGTACTGATTCCATTTTCTTTGGTTATGATTATTACACTTAACACACCTGCAAAATAGAATATAACGTCTTTGAATATTAAGTTACCATGGCATTGGAATATATTAGTTAAAATACTAATTCTGTATACTATTTCTCTTAATTTTTAAGATGAGGCTTGATGATTAGTATTATTTTTATTATTCAGACTATTGTTACAGGGCACATCGGCCGAAACGTTGTACAGATAACAATGAAGATGAGGATAATAGTCTGAATAATCCAAATAATACTAATTCTGTTTGTTTTGAATTTGAGTTTTAATAAGATTAGTTTTTTTTTTAAATATAAAAATGGAAAAGTCTGTAATAAAAAAATGAAGAAATTTTTTAAGTTCCTAATCTAAAACATAGAGAAAGTTTATTAAACAAAACCTACACATTTATTTATTTATCCAAAATTTAAGTATGAAGTCAGCTTATGGTCAAGTCATATTGAAAGCTAGATCCCTAAATTTAAGAAGTGATGAGCCTGTTCAATACTTAGATGGGTGACCATCTAAGCAACATCAGGTATTGTAAGCAACCTAATGTCAAAAGTATTTGATTTGGCATTAAATGACCCAGAAAGGGTTGATATGCCAATAGAAACAAAAACAACCAGCCTAGTATCAAGTCATTCCAATTCTAATACATTATATCAGGGTACAGGGGAAAAGGGCCTGGTTAGCTCAGTTGGTAGAGCATTGAACTAGAAACCACAAGGTTCCTAGTTCGATACCGGCCCTCGTCAATTCACTGTATGAGTAGCACAGGGATCTGTGCGGTAAAGTAAGGAGCTGATGGTAGTGGTGCTCCACCTCAGACGCAAAAACAATCTCCTTGGTCTAGTGCTAGGGAAAAGGAGATAGACTCTCTTGCTGATTGGCTGATACAGACTTTAGGTTACCCCTACGACTTTACTTATAGTGAAAAATCTCTCCTTTTGAAATTAATCAATTTTGGGTCAAATAAACTGGAATTATGTTGAAAGCTAGATCACTGAATTTAAGCAGTGATGAGTCTGTTCAATTCTTAGATGGGTGACCATCTAAGCAACCTAATATCAAAAGGATTTGATTTGGCATTAAATGACCCCAAAAGGGTTGATATGCCAATAAAAACAACCAACAACCAGCCAAGTATCAAGCCACTTCAATTCTAATACCTTATATCAGTGTACTGGGAAAAATCTCTCCTTTTGAAATTAATCAATTTTGGGTCAAATAAACTGGAATTATCTGGTAAGTTCAATTGTACAATGGTCACAAAACAAGTAATATCATCGTTGTGTCAGTGAGCAATGGATTGTAAAGCTGGCTGTGAATGGTGCTAAATGCATTGAAGAATGGCCATTCAAATTCAAAGGTGAGTCTATTCTATATATTTGGCAGCCATTGATGAGAATCAGTGCCCTCTTTTGAAGCGTCTGAAGTAAAGTTAGTTTAGAAAAGGATTCAGCATAATCAACCCTTGAAGCAGAAAGAAAAAAGCTGCAAAAGTGATTCTGTTTGTAGTAAATCTAATCAGAAGAATAAACAAGAAACAATTTCTTTTTTGTTGCATTCTCTGTGAGTCTTATTTAATCATACGAACGAAAAACATAATGACAATTCATTTGATTTAGCTATGACTTTGTTAGTGTAGCAAATTCTTTTTAAGCTAAAGACAAGATAACCTGTTTGTATAGCCAGTAAATTTAATTATTAAGGCTTTACAGATGCGAGTTTTGAAAGCAACAAAACAAATGAGGAGAACAGAAGAAAGGTAAAAATATTAGGTAAATTGGTTATAATTAACGTTTAAAAATACAAGAAATACTGAAACTATTTTCAATATCAAAAATACTTTCATACTTTGGTGACCTTTACTCCAAACCATAGTTCATGTATGTACGTACCCTTGTGGCTCTACAATATCATTAATTCTATTCTTATATATGTTACAGAATAAACTATATGGGAGTATATTATGTGCTGCCTTAAACAAATCCTTTAAGAAGCATCCCATTATTAATAGAGATGTTAGAGAATAAACTAGATGTGAGCTGCATGAGGTTGTTACTTGCTTTCTTAAACAAATCCTGGAATCAGCATCCCACAAGAAAACAGCTGTATGGTCATATGCCTTCTATTATACAAACCATACAAGTGAAGCAAACAAGACATACTGGATAATGCTGGAGAAGCAAGAATGAACTCATAAGTGACATTCTGTTGAGGACACCTACACATGGACACACTAGTGTAGATCAACTAGCAAAAACCTACATTAATCATCTATGAGTGGATTCTGGATGCCAGAAGAGAACCTCCCAGGAACAATGATCGACAAGGACGTTTCACAGGGAAAAGTCATGGGAATCCATGCTAATAGCACAACCTGATGGTGATGATGATTAGTGTATCAAAAGTATTTTATTTTTATAAGCTTTTACTTCAAACTTTTTTCGTGTACACATCTATATGTACTGTCCTGTCTCCAAAGACGTACATTGATTAGCTCTGTGTGGATACAGGATGCTGCACAGAGGATCTCCTGAGAATGATGAGCGATAGGGATGGATGGAGAGAGATTGTCATGGATATCCGTGCCAACAGCGCGACATGATGATGATGTTGATGATATATAGTTGTAACCCACTAAAAAACATTGGGATCGCTGGATACAATTTTTCTGCCTTCCTTTGGATTTTTATGTGTCAGTGACACAGGATGCGTACCTATCAGCATCTGTGTGTGGGGGTGTATATATGTATATATATATATATATAGGAAAGCTAGGGAGTAAACCCCTAAAACAAATCCGGAGCTGGAGTCCCTAAGATGGAGTAATGCTGAACTTCAGTATTAGACAGCAACTCCTTCAACACTGCCATTGGCAAAATACAGTGGTTTCTTACATTTTCCTTTGGACCACAGCGGCAGTGTAGAGAGGGGGGATCTGCTGCTTGGGCAACAGCCCATCCTCCATATCAAACCGCCCAGGCTATGTAGTTCCAAAAATAAAAGGAAAAAAAACAACTTTTGAATTCTATTCCATCGTCTTTCACAGATGGAAGGAGGCCAACAAACAACAACAACAACACACAGTAAAAAACAGCACACCATAGCAAGATGTTTATGAGAGCAATGCACTTAAAACACTTTAACAAAGAGAATGAATCAATTTCCAGTTCAATTTGTGACAGAATGATGATTTTGTGGAGACGGTAGAGCATTCGGCTAGAAACCACAAGGTTCCTAGTTCGATACCAGTCCTCGCCAACTCAGCGTTATGAGTAAAGTAAGGAGCTGATAGTAGGTGTGACACTTCACCTCAGATGCTTAAACAATCTCCTTGGTCTAAAGCTATTGAAAAGGGGATAGACTCCCTCACTGATTGGCTGATACTGACATTAGGCCGACCCGACGACTCTTATGTGCATGAAAAATGTTAATTTTGTTTTACCTTTCATATGAATTATTGATATAACAAAGATAACTATGAAATGCTAATTAGACACTTTCACTCCATCCTAAATAGAAGTACCATTATCATCCTGAACCAATGATATAGCTGTAATTCAACAGATTTATGGATTGTCCACTTTCTATTAAAAATCAAATGAACTTAGAAAATAAAGCCATAAGGGGTTACCTCCCTTGGAATTGTTGGTAGTAAAAGTATTCTATATTTTATTGGCATCAGAAGTAGATTTCATTTCAAGAGGAAAATAAAATAACCATAGACCAATAGAATGTAGAACCTTTCTAGGGATGATCCTGTAATTATATTGTACTTGATTTGGCTTGCATCAAAGCTTTAGCAGACTCTACTAAGGACAGTAATATGGCAAACTATATTCTGGACCACTCCAATATGAGGGGTGGTAGATTATACCACAGACTCTATAGAATTCAAAATCTTGAATGGGATGAACCAAACCATTCTTGAAAATTTCATTGAAATTAAGTCAGGATTGCTTTTTCTCTCTTAGAAGCTATTCTTATAGTGAAGCATGTCAATACAAAGTTTTGTATTGTTTTACTTTTCTCATATGCTTATGATGTTTTATGATTTATGAGGATTTTTCGGGTTGCTTTGTCGCAAAATTATTATTATTGTAGGAAGTAGACTTTGCTATTTGATTTCAGTTTCAGAATGAGGCTGTTTGTATTTCAAATAGTGCTAATACCCTTGGGGAAGGCATGAATCCAACTATTCTCTCCCCAGTTATGGGTAAAATAGTAGAGCAGACTTGAATCTTTAGCCTTGGTATAAAAACTTTTTTTGTGAGAAGAAAAACTCTGAATTCAAACCAGTTGCTGACTTGGAGAGGGATGGATTCTACCAAGCTATTCCTGCCAAATTTACAGTATACAAATAGCACCCAAATGACCAAACCTGATTCCAGGAGGAGGAAAAATGTTTTTTTCAGATCTGAATGAGTGGTGATACAAAATCAAATTCACTAACAAATGATCTACTAACCAAGATCATGAACCATTAAACTATATGAGGCACCCCATAATATTAACAATTACTTAGATTTGGTCCAACACTACATATATGGGGAATCCAGTGAGAACTGAACTCACATAGTCAATAGCAATTGATTTGAGTGACTTGGTTGTTAACCATTATATTCTGATCAGCACATTAAAAAAAATGCAGTTAACTAGCATCATTAAAAAAATTCAAATTGAAGTGAAAATAAAAGTAAATAAATAGGGTGGGCTATTGTTGGCATCAGTTGGACAGCAAGGGAGTCTATCCCCTTTTCACTAGTGCTAGACCAGTGAGATTGCTTTGCATCTGATGTGGTGTGCCACAGCTCCCCACTTTTCTGCAACTCATGCACAGAGTTGGAAACGGTTGGTATTGAACCCGGAAACTTGTAGTTCCAAGGTGTATGCTTTACCGACTGAAATGATTGTCCAATAAAAAAAATAACATTCATCTTACAATGAACTCAGAATTGGTTTACTTTTTTAAATCATACAGTAAGGGAAGAAAAAAAAGAAAAAGAAAAGAGGGGATTTAAAGGTTTTCTGTAAAAAAACAAAAAAACAATTACATTTACCTGGCATTGATTTTAAAAAATTCTCATTGAATAAATCAAAAAAAAAAAATAATAGCATTCATCTGAAGCCAGAACAGGTTTACATTTTGAAATCCCACTGAAAGGAGGAGAAAAAAACAGGAGAGAATTTAAAGGTTTTCTGTAAATTAACTCAAGTGTTGACGTAAGAAAAAAAGAACTATATTAGTCAAAGACTTTTTTTTAATTAAAAAAAAACAAAAAACTATGGAAACCCATAGATGCAAAAAAAAAAGAAAATGAGAAAATAAAAATAAAAAAGAGAATAAAATGATTTGCATTGATTAAAACTAAGAGCTGCCTGCCAATAACATCTGATTTGTAAAATGACAAGGGAGCAAAGTCAAATATGATGCTTGCTCTGACAAGTAGAGCACCGATGTCAGATGACAAGGATTGTTGACATTCTGTATTGTCTCCTTGAATCTGGCCCTGTATTTCTAGAATACACTTTCATGGCAGCCATCATTAATCAGTGACTGTTGACAAGAAATCATCGATCAGTCAAATCACCACTCGTACCTGTGCCCCAACTTCATTATTCAAGAACCAGTAAAAGCAAGCTTTTAAAAAGATTAGGTAAAAAAAATGTTCAATATGAAATATTAATTCCAAACAATGAAATCTTGAATAAATTAGAATGGAAGAAATGAAAGCATTCGTCTAGGAATCGCAAAGTCCTGGGTTTGATACCTGTTCTCACCAACTATGACGTTAGGTGTGGCACTCCACCTCTGCAAAAAAAACTCCTTGATTTAGCATATGTGAAAAGGAAATATACTCTCTTGCTGTTTGGCAGATACTGACAATAGGCCACTCCGCTTTACTTTTACTATATATCATCATCATCATCATCATGGCATAACAACTGCACAAATTCCCTTGACTCTCTTAGCAGATCAATTCTCACTGGGTGCACCTTGTTCATTTCCAACAAACAATTACAAATAGAAAATCAAAATATTTAAATATCCTTTTTTATTTTAACTAAAAACAAGACCTTAAACAAACATAAATAAAAAAAATAAGAAGATTTAGATATTCTTTTGTATTTTAAGGAAAAAAAATTTAATTTGAAAAAAAAAAGAAGAAATCATTGTATCGCAATTGTACAATAGGTACGATGAAAATAGATCAGTTTAGGCCATATTGAAGGAAGAAACGCAATACCCTTTTCCTGATAATTATTTTTTTTTTTTTTAATTCTATTTATTTTTTGTACAGTTTATAATACAAAACCAAAATCCAATTTTATGCTTTCAAATTATAGTCGTATTCTCATTAATATATTTTTTAAAGAAAAATTATTGCTGACGCCAATTTTTTTAATTTACTTCCAGTAATTTTTTTAAAAAGTAAAGTCGTTGGGGTGTCCTAAAGTCGGTATCAGCCAAACAGCGAGGGAGTCTATCCCTTTTTTCACTAGCGCTAGACCAAGGAGATTGTTTTCTTAGTGTCTGAGGTGGAGCACCATACTTACCATCAGCTCCTCACTTTAACATACAGATCCCTGAGCTACTCATATGCTATATAACCTTGGGGCACAACTATTCTAAACTTAGTAAATAACTATATAGCTATTGGTTAAAGTCTTTATAGTCAGATCAATAACGGTACAGTCAGTGTAAGACCGACATTCAATGATAAGTAATATATGTTCAAATCTTTCTCAAGGCTTAATTAATTAATGTTTTTCAAAATAAGTTTAAACATCTTAAACAGATCAATTTTACCCATATATGAGACCCTAACAGATACTAATACTTTGGTTCAGAGTATAAAATGAGAATATTCTTATAATATGGTAGAAGGTTCAGAGTAACCTTCCAACTTGGGTACATATAGGTACATAAAATAATCCGGACAAAGAAGTTATATATAATAACAAATACAGACTTTATTTGGTTGAGCACATGGAGAACATATATATATATATATATATATATATATATATGACAAGATACCATACAATAGAGAATAGGTAAGACTATGTTCTAAAGAAGTGATAAAGAGATCATAAAGGAATGTCACTTACTGCTGGTTGGTTGGTTGGGGTGTAAAGCCCCCCCCCCCCACTTAATGAACATAGGACACCATGTGTTTATGCAATATGTCGTCGATGCTGGACCGAGAGGAAGGCAAAGAAGTTATATATCTATTAATAAATATATATATAAAATATATATAACATATATATATATTAATAATATTATATATAAAATATATATAACAAGAATTTATATATATATAATATTATATATATATAAGTTATATATATATATATATATATATATATATATATATATAAGTATATATATCGAGGGGAACAGACCGAGAATTCCGGGCTACTGCTTAAATACCCTAGCCACCTATTGGCAAATGCCTGGTGGCAAAGGAAGATAACCCTTTTGGACATGTCCATCCCAGCATGGGATGACAATCACTACAAGAATAAATCTTGGAGTAATTGCTTTAAAGAAGTGAGATCAGACTCCACAGTGCCCCAGAAATGGAGACTCACCACTTGATGTGTCTATTTTGTTTTGGAGGAAGAGGGGGTACCCCCCCCCCAGAAGATGCAGCCAGTAAGTTCTAGGCCCAACCAACAAGGATGATGTCTGTATTTATTCTGCTCATTTAACAGCCCTTCAAATAAGTGAGTCAAAAATTAATAATCATTGTATTTTGCTTATTCAGTACTCGGAATAACAGGCAAGTGAATTTTGCTAATATTTCAATATGTATTTCCATCATCTTCAGAATATTAAAATCAAATCAAAACTAAGCACATCTTACTGTTAAACAAATATTGATTCTCTTCTGTTTATTTGGTATCTTGAATAACAGATGAGTGAATTAGACTTATATTTCAATGTATATTGTCATCATCTTCAGAATATCAAAATCATATAAAAACTATGCCCACTTTACAGTTAAACAAATATTGATTCTTTTCTAGTCTTGACTTCAATCCTTGTGCTTAAACCGGTTTTTTGGGGGGTGGTGCGGGGGGGGGGTTGTAGACCACTCAGCAACAGATTTAGGTTTGACTTTATATAAAGTAAAAGAAAAAAACAGGGAAACATTTCCAGTTGATCTTAACCCCAGGTGCCAAAGAACCTGCAGAGAAAACCACAACATCATCAATTTAGCTAAAAGCCATCCTAGAATTTGGTCAGTATTCTTTGGACCTAAGGCCGGAAAGTGCATATATTAATCTAAATCTAGTCCGTTCCTTTTGTGTTTCTATATAACCTTGGTGTGTCTCGTAAATGATAATGGGTCACATGCTTTTGTAGCAGTCTTTTCTTATAAATTCATTGCATCTAAGTGCTCTCTACCCAGAATGTGTTTTTCAATCAATTGTTTTTCTGTTCAGCAAGATAAATATTTTCCCTTCTTTCTTTGGATATGCAGAGTTAATCTCCCAGAGGAGGTCATACTTGCCATAAAATTTATTTTCAAAAACCAAGCATTTCTTTTTTTCAGGATTCGCATTCTGACCAGAGGTGTCAGAGGGAAATTGATGTTTATACTTAATTTAAAAAATGTAGACAAACTAAGACTATTGTGCCTATTACAAAAACAAACAATATGGTAAGGAAGAAAATATAAATGAGGAAGAATATAGCTTTATGACTAAATTGGAATTTTACCTGCGAAAGACGTTTGTAGTAAAATTTTTATGTGAGTTCAAATCTAATGAATGTTACTATTTTATTTTATTTTTTTATTGATTTTCACGGCTTGTCAACCTATTTATTTTTGTCTAGAAGGTCCGAGAGAATGATATTTTGGGTTTTAAACGTAAAAAAAAAAAAAATAAATAAATAAATGAAATAAAGTCATCAGGGTGGCCTAAAGTCAGTATCAGCCAGACAGCGAAAAATGGTCTGTTAATTCAGTTTGTTAAACAATTACACTATTTAAGGTCCCCGCTGGTTAATACTTTTAAGGCAATATGGAGAAATCCAGTTTATATATACAATATATATGCAAACTTTTGTCTCGCTTAAGGCCA
Source organism: Doryteuthis pealeii (assembly GCA_023376005.1). Taxonomy (NCBI): domain Eukaryota; kingdom Metazoa; phylum Mollusca; class Cephalopoda; order Myopsida; family Loliginidae; genus Doryteuthis; species Doryteuthis pealeii. The sequence continues at coordinate 3,946,663 of CM042149.1, read as the reverse complement.
TACCATTTATTAAATGGTTAGGAAACCTTTAAACACTAATAAGCAGATTGAATAAGTAAATACATTCATCTTTAGTCATTATTGCCCAATAACTTAAATAAAAAGTTATTATTTACATTTTGAATATTTTCAAATTTGATTTATATTTTTTAATTTTTCCAGCACCTTAAGGCTTCACTGAGGAAGTTTTAATTTTGCTGCTCAAAATAAGAGAAGAAAAAATTGAAATAAAAAATAAAACCCCTTTAGTCAATTATATTTGTTGTTCAATATAAAAGTTGAAATATTATTAAAAATACTTTTGTCAGGATTTTTCTTAACATGTCAGATATATTAATATTCCTGCTGTCAAAGGATAAAAAATATTAAAAGGTTTTATTTAATAAGTTTGTCAGCAATTTTATAAAAATTAAACAAGAAAAAAAAGCTTTCTTAGAAAGCCACCATGTCAAATAACTTCAAGCTATCAAAACAAGAAAATAAAGAAGAAGAAGAAAACTGAATGCATATCAACATTATATGCAATGCCTCTATTTACACTGTGCCGAAATTTCAAGTCATATCTTGAAAAAATTATTTCGGGTGGGAAGAAAAAAATTGGATTAAAAAAAAAATAATAGTGGATAATTTAATGTATGAGATAAAAGGGCCATGTGATTCATGAACGTTTTTATAAAATCTATACTGCATTTATATTACTAGCAAATATATGCACCCTCCGGGTGCATGTATTTAAGTTTTAATGTAATAAAATATTGTATTAAATTAGAAAGGCTAATGAAACTAAATAAGAATACAGATAAAAAGATTTGAAACAGAGGGAGTATAATAAAAGATTTGAAACAGAGGGAGTATAATAAAAGATTTGAAACAGAGGGAGTATAAAAAAAATAGAACAACTGAAACTTACTCTTCCATCACTCTCGTCTTTCATTGTTATTTTTATAATTTAAGTATTTAGTTAAAAGAGGAAGTAAAGAATAAAATGACAGTTTATTTTATTTTTTGTTAATGGATTTCATTTAAGATTCATTGAAGATATTTTTGCTTATATTCATTAAAATAAAAACCAAACAGTTAGAAATCAATAATACTAAGCACATATTTATTAAATTCGATTTTTTAATATTAATATGCAAATTAGCCTTCCCATTCACACTGTTAACCGCTACTTTGTTGTATATATAAATATAATTGCATGTTGTCAGTATGTAGACATAGTTAACAGTATTAATAATGTAAGACAATTTTATTAATAATTGAGGTTTAGATAAAAATAAAATCATGGAGAATGTGATGTCAATAACTATGAGAATTGTGACTTGAGTAGGAATATAGTTTCGGTTACAGACAGAAAAACACACAATCTCCATTATAATAAGATGTATATTATAATTACTTAGATGTAAGGGGAGATAATTCTGAAACTACTTTCATAGAACTGTGAAGCAAATATAAGTTATGTGTATTTAGAGGATATAAAAATATCCTTCCTTTCGTTGGTATTGAAATATGACTTCACTAAAGGGGTACTATTAGGCAAAAACGACAAAAAGTGGACAGGCAGCAACTAGGAAGAAAAACAAGATGGATGCATGACAACTCACCACGGGTGGACAGTAAATGTTTTATCCATATAAATCTTTATCCATATAAATAAAAACAAATATTCTTAAGTTTAAAAACACATTTGACTATTTTCTATTATATTCTGTTGTTCTTAATATTTTGGATAATAAAATTTATATTAGAGATTGTGAGGCATGTGGTGTAATGGTTATAGTCATAGGAAATTGACACAGTGACCCGAGTTCAAATCCTGGATGAAGTTATTTGCATTTCATTAGGGAAAATTATGAATTGAAAAGAAAGAAAGAAAGAAAGAAAGGGGATATCGACAACGAAAGAAAAAAAGAAAGAAAGAAAGAAAGAGAGGGGATAGAGACAACGAAAGAAAGTAAGAAAGAAAGAAAGAAAGAATGAGAGTGTATATCAACAATGAAAGAAAGAAAAAGAAAGAAAGAAAGGGGATAGAGACAACGAAAGAAAGAAAAAAGAAGAAGAAAGGGGTTGTAGACAACGAATGAAAGAAAGAAGAAAGAAAGAAAGAAAGAAAGAATGAATGAATGAAAGAAAGAAGATAGAGACAATGAAGAAGAAAAAGAATGAATGAAAGAAAGAAAGAAAGAAAGAATGAAAGAATTAAAGGGATAGAAACAACAAAAAAGAAAGAAAGAAAGAATGAAAGAAAAAGAATGAATGAAAGAAAGAAAGGGGATAGAGACAACGAAAGAAAGAAAGAAATGCTATGGATAAATAATAGTGCAGACTGGGATCTTTAACCTTGGTATGGCAACCAGTCTAGGAGAAGAAAAACTCTGATTTCAAACCTGTTAAATTCTGCTTAAGGAATTGACTTTGTGTCACATCATGCTTGTCACAGAGTAGTTTGTTAAATGTATACATCATTTGATAACTGCTTGTTATCAGCCTTGTCCAGGTTATATGGTACCTGATTAAATTTAAGTATACACTTTGTAAATCTCCTATTGTACACCATTGGAAAACAGTAACTATCGTTCGATGTGTTTATTGTGAAAATGTTACAATGAAAATGTTTGCATGTTAACCTCCATTTATCAATAATACAATAATAATAATTTTTGAAATTGTCATTAATGCAAGTAGTCCTAATGAACAGAATGCTCGATACAGAAATACATTAAATTTGGAAATTTCTAATAGTTATTCTCATAATACTATTATCTTTCTATTTTCTCATACCACAGCCGGTAATTTGATGTCTTTCTCATCCGAATTAAATTCCGGGGTGAATATAAACACCTACACTGGATTCCTCATAAAACTTTACCCTAGAAAGGTTTTGGTTGATCTTGGTACAGGGCTTTGTTTTATCTGCATCCACAGTCAAACAGACCAACAGACAGACACAATAAATATAAGATTTGTGGAGGCGTAAGTCATATAATTTGTATCATCTTAGGAAGTGATAATGCTCTTGAGAAAGGCATGAATTCACTTCTTCTCCTCCAAGCATAGGTAGGTAGTGGGACAGACTGTGAATTTTAGCCTAAGTAAAGCAACAGGGTTTTGGAGAAGGAAAAACTCTGAATTCAAAACCTTAGGAGTGCTGTTCATAGACTCTCTGGCACAGGGTACTAGATCATATTTGTCCCATCAAAATGTGTGGCTGGTTCTACACAAACTCTTACCACTATAAACAAATCACCAGTGCAATTCCTGCCCTGTCGGCTAGGGCATTACAATGCACCGACTGCCCCTCTGCAGAGGGGTAAGACTCCCCCAATGGGGCCACCTGTTGGCCGTGGGTGGCGACCCGTGATGCTTAAGGATAGAACCCAGGTGGATGAGCAGTTCATGACTTGCAATACTCAACTTTGGCCTTATCTTGGGCTAGACGGGCGGTCGGAGAGGCCCCCTCCGATCAATCAGCTGGTAACGTCAAGCCCTAGCACCTATATGATTTTCCCAACCCTATTGCCCTTCTGGCAAGCCCCAACCCCTTTTTATCATATGGGAGCTAGACGGCGGTAACTGAGGGTCTACATGTCCTGGGAATGACGTTAAACTCTGATAGTGAGGTTCCAGTTTTGGAGGTTTGGGGAATGTGGAGCACCCCTTCATCACCATTGCTTCCTGATCCACTCTGACCCGGAGTGGTAGTACCTGTTAGGGTCCAATTTGATAAACAAAATTTGTTATCCATTAAGAATAAATTTATTTCAAAACTTTGTCAGCATTAAATGACCCACTGAGGTTGATATGCCATAAAACAAACCAAACCAAACCAAACCAACCAGTGCAATTTATTTGCAAAGCGACAACTACTTTAATGGTCATCATTGAATTGACGGACTGACATCATTTGAGGCTGTTTGCATTAATCCTCTTTCATGCATGAATCAATCTCTTCTCCTTTCAGTTGTTGGTTTGTTGATTGGGTGGATTTTACAGCATGTTAACCCTTAGATGATTTTATGCCAGAGACGTTTTGTCATCTATCAATTATGTTTATATTCAGCCTTGAACATGTTTTGTTCATTGTGTTTGAAGCTACTGTCGGGTCAACATCCGTTTAATTTTACATTTCTTCAACTAAATATCTCTGTTAGATTCTGTTCCAAAGTGTTTTAATTTGTTCTGTGGGCTAGTGGGTGTATTGAGTTATTGAATTCGTGAATCAGGAGAGATATTTACTTCTGTTGTATATATATTTACCAACCCCTCCGCACGGGCAGGATGCGACACAAGGTCAATTTCTTAAGCGGAGTTTAACAGGTTTGAATTCAGAGTTTTCCTTCTCCTAGACAGTTGCCTAACCAAGGTTAAAGAGCCCAGTCTGCCCTACTATTTATCCATAGCTGGAAGGAGAGTAGGATTTCATACCTTTCCCAGGGTATTAGCGCAAAGTGAAATGCCAATAGGCACGTCCAGGATTTGAACTCGGGGCGATGAGTCCATTTCCCATGACTTTAACCAATACACCACGCGCTTCTGTTGTATAGGTTTCGATTCTTCTTCTGATATTCAATTTCGCCAGTATTTATTTCAATGGTCAGATCATTTAGTTCACTAGCCATTACACAATACAAATTTCACATAATAATAAAAAAACAATTCTATCTTAGATTTTTGCATAAGGTTAAAAACATGTGTAACTAAATGAGGATCAAATTCATTATTTAGTAGGAATTGAACTCTGAGATTAGCTTGATATCCATTACACATGACGTTAATTATTAATTTATAATTGAGTATTTATTAAATATCTGCAGTTTTTAATCATCGATGTTAAAAAAGGAATTTTAACTGAGTGACAGCAAATCTCCTAAGGTATCCAGGAACCTTCTAAGTATTCTATCTGATTTCAGCATTCTATATCCTTAGTCTTCTCAATCTAAATATAAGATAATCTAGATTGAAAATATATAAGATATTATTGTTAAGTATCTGGCAGCCATCCTTCGTTCCAGATGTAATGAATAAGTAAGCAAGCCAATAAGAATCCGGTGTTAACGTATTCCTTGTAAGTCCGTCGTCCAAGAGAAATCCAAATGTCAATGAAAATAAGCTCAGATTGGGGTCTCTATTAATACAGCAGAAGCAGCAGCAGCAGTGCCAGTGATTGGACAATAAGAATCCTTCTCAGGTCACGTGTTTATAGTCGAGTCTATAAGTAGAAGTGACCATTTACCTTATGCCTTATATCCACAAAAATAATTCAACAATTATAATACACATTCTCCCTCTCACTCACTATCACATACTCTCATTCATTCTCACCGGCAAACAAGGTCAGGTAGGCCTAAAACCGTGTATTCTGAGGTCATGTACCAAGACATAGGGGCAAATGACTTTGAACCTTTAAAGAACCTTCTCGTTGAACCCAGGAGGTAATACGAAGCCTTAACATAAACAGGACCAGGTACATTTTTTACTTCGACGAGAAGGTTCCCGAATACGACAAGAAATACCTGATAAATGCCAGAGGACACACGGACAGAAACGTTGTGTATATAACAATAAAGATGAGGACAACAGTAAAAAAATCCAAATAATACAACTTATCAAGCCTCATCTAAAATACTGACAGATAAATATATAGAAAATTAATTACGTACATTCAAAGTAATAAAAATTGAAACAAAAAAAATGCGCTGTTTAAAGAAATTAATAAAATAAGTAAGGTCCCTAAGGAGTTAGGGGGATAATTCACGAGTAACTGTGTAGCAGAGTGAAAGCTAGGCGGCAAATTTCAAACAACAAGGATACGACGGCAATAAATGCTGCCAAAAAGTTTTATATACGTTAAAAATGTAAAATGAATACACGTGATAATGGGTGCTAGACTTATGCCTATTATGTGGGGCGGAGAAGCAGAGAATTTAGCCGTTACGGGCTTATTGAATCCTAGCAGGCCACCTTGACCCAGCAAGGAGAAAGAGAGACCCACCTTTTCATTTTAACAAGAGTGTGAGAGGTAAGGAAGGCTGTACGTGCTTTTATAATTTCGCCCACGTGACCATAAGGAGCTGCTGCTGCTACCAGTGGAGCCGGAAATCTTGTTTCTTAAGAGCTGCTGCTAGCCGGTGAGGCTGGATAGCCTATCCCTTAATAAATTCCAACGTGTTATAAAAGTATATCTTATATAGATATATGCTTCCAAATCTCCCACCAGCTATGGGTAAAGAGTAAGACAGAATGGCTCTTTAACCTTGGCTAGGTAACTACTAGTCTAGGAGGAGTTCAAAGCTATTAAACTCTGCATAAGTAATTGACCTTGTCTTGCATCCTCCTCGTACGGAGGGTTTGGTATATATATATATATATATATATATATATATATATATAGAGAGAGAGAGAGAGGGAGAGAGGGTGTAGGGAGGGAAAGCGATTCATAGATAGATCTTTTCATTTCTTTTTCTCTTTTTATAAAATAATTATCTATTCTTTTCATAAAAATAGTCCACTGGAATCAGTCGATAATTTTAATCTATACTTAACAGAAAAATCAATCCCCAGCTATATCCATGACACAGAAGAATATCTCAAATAGATTTCCTTTTTAAGACAATGTCAAAAAGTAAAAAAAAGAATAACAGCAGTAGTTCAGATCTAAAATAGACGGCATTTTTTTCTGCCAAGGTGAAGGTACAAACCTTTCGTAAAAGTAGCACTGACAATTAGAGATAGCTGTATTTTATATCCATATATTTTAGGGAATAAAATAAAATTGTATTTATTCAGGAATAAAAAAAAAAAAGCCGAAAAAATAGAAAAATATATCTTTTTCTCTTTCCTGTTTTGTTTTTATCAATTGAAAACAGAGATGAACTAAGACATATTACACAGACGGCATTAGAATCTTTGTTATATTTTGTACGTTTTCAATGATAATACTTACAATATGTCATTGTAAGCTTTTTCTTGATAGAGAACTAATATTGGGTTATATATGACCAAAAATGCCTGTTCACAGTCCAGTGATAATTCCATGGTTGCCTAAACTATATTCATGGATGATTAATCATGTTTGTTTTGAAAGAAAAGAAAAACTCGACTCTTAGTCCCGTGAGCAACTCTCTCTAAGACAAAGTATAAATTTATGATGCAGTTGATTTACTTTTAGGATGAAAAAAAGATACTAAAATCAAAAAAGTATCTATGTCTACTTTATTTTCTCTCTTCTATTTTTTTTTGTTATTTTCTTATTTCATTCACTTCATTAATCTTCAGTGGATATGAAAAATATAGGCATAAAACAGATAATAAAAATGTTTCCCATCATGCAACAGAAGTCAGTCCATCTTTATAATAAAAAAGTCTATTGTCTACGTTTTGTTTTGTAGAAAAGTAACAGAAGTAAAAACTGGCCAAGTATATAATCATAGTTGCCTAAGAGTGACATAATGATTAAAATTATTATCATCTTTTCCCTTATTTATATCACAGTGCGAGAAAATATATCAAAATTTGTTCTCTGAAGCACTGAAATACCGAAAATATATATTTTTACTCAGAATTTTAGCTATGGGGTTTTAATGGGAGAGTTTTCTTTTTAATTCTATTTTTGGAAAATCATTTTATTTCTTGGTTATTTGTGAAGATTTTTAAAGTCTTCAAGTTAAAGTTGTTTTATATTCATGTATGAGGAAAGTTTATTATATATATATATATATAAAGATAAATCTAATGAGTCAGACGAACCTACTATAAGTTTCGCTTAATGCTCTTCAAGGCTTTTATATATATATATATATAATATATATATATATATATATATATATAAATTGTTTTTTTTCTTTTGGTCAAAATATTGTACCAATAGATTTATTTTTTTGTTGGTACGATTATCTTGTTCTTCTCTTTTTTCCAAAAAAATTTTTCTCCCCGGTTGATGTTTGGTAGTATATTTTTACAATCAAACTATTTGCTGGGTTTTTTCTCACCGTGAGGATTTACGAATAAGTTTGGTATATTAAATTATATATATATATAAGATTTTTGGATGTTTGTTTTTAGAAGCAATGTTGAATAAATTATTATTTATATTTTTGCTTGAAGGCAATTATAAATGCATGTATCGTATAAAATTCGATAATCATAGAAAATAAACTTGACAAGTAAATCCCGCAAAGGATGGCTCGCTATGCAGAACACCGTACAGACTGTTTCGACTTTATTAAGTCTCTTCAGCGATGTATACTAACGACTCCCCTCCGACAGGAATCGAAACCGGGAACTTCACAGGCATAGTCAGAGACCATATCCGTTCGGCCGCCGGGTACATAGCGAACAATCCCTGCGAAATTAACCTTGTCAAGGAAACTATTTACACGCCCCCGCCATAGCAGGCAAGTAGACGTTTTATTAGTACAAACCCGGCCGTTTAGCTCTTCGGCGAAGTGAATAGAGATTTTGGATGTTTGTTTTAGAAGCAATGTTGAATAAATTATTATTTATATTTTGCTTGAAGGCAATTATAAATGCATGTATCGTATAAAATTCGATAATCATAGAAAATAAACTTGACAAGTATATATATATATATATATATATATACAAGATGGTGTAAAAAAAAGTATCAAGCATTTTTATACTTTCTAACACACCTTATATTCTGAAAAAAATAATGGTCCATTAATTCTTCATTTCTATCTTAGTAAATAAAGCTTTACACTTTGTACTGTTTGACACACCTTGTATTGTGAAAAACCATTAATGAATGGAAACGTTATTTTTTTCAGAAATACAAGGTTTCAAAAGTATACAAAAAATCTCGATACCTTTTTGACACACCTTATATATATATATATATATATATATATATGTATGTATGTATGTGTGTGTGGTGTGTGTGTGTGTGTGTGTGTAGAGCAACTCGCTGACCAGGATAACGTACTATCTGCTTGATATTTTTAATTGAATAGGGGGGATGTTCACCCAGGGATAAGAATCAAGTTGCTATTCCCTTTGAGAGAATATGGTAAGACGTTTTTTGGGGTAAGGGTAACCACGAGGGGTCAGAGACATGGGATCTTGTACGGGTCAGTCCTCGGCATATTGGAATATTTCAGGGTTGAAAGGACCTGTAGATTCCTTACCGAATGCCAACACTTGTACTATTTTGGAATTAACGAGATACGGTGTTGTAATAGAGGAAATGTTCCTTTGCGAGGGACAGCAAGAAAAATTTCCCCTTGAGTGGGACAGAAAAATAAATTTTCCCTTGAGAGGGATAGAAAGGAAGGAGACATTGTCCCCTGAGAGGGGCCGAAAGTGTTGGCAATTATAAAGACAAGACAAAGACAAGGATAAAGATTACAGGTAATGAACACAACTGAAGGCTTTACAACAAAACAATGCGTTTATAAATCACAAGAACATGTAATATACAAAATACAATATGTGAGTTCAGATACAAAGTGTATGCAAGGTTTACAAAGTGTATGCAAGGTTTACAAAGTGTATTGTATAATGGTGTATAATGGTTTGCAAAATAATGCTTTTGCGAAACTTATCTGTCTCTTGTATTTGAAGTCTGACTTTTACGAAATCTACGGCTCCCCCATGCTGTTCCAATGCTCCTCGTTCAGCCAACGCCTTTGCTGTGTAAAAAACTACGTCGTTCCTCGAAGAGCTTCCAGTGGAAAAAGAGTGATTTCAAGGTATTAGCCTCAAAATTGGCGGTTATCACTGAACTTCATAACGTGAGCCGATAAAGGCCCTTAGCCAATCGCATGAGATTTCTCATCAGTTTATGGCTAAGACCCTTGGCTCTGTTGCTATGGTAAAAGGGAGGTCACTGTAATTGTTTTTCACTTATGATTTTCTTTATTTGCATAAGGTGAAAATAAGGTAATATTATTTTCCACAAAAGGAAGGAGAAATTTACCTTTGGTAAGGAAAGAAGAAAGAAAGAAAAAATGAGTTGTAATAGAAGACGAAATTTTCAGGGATACAAAGGAAAGATTAAAAGAGAAGAGACAAGATTGCTTCCGACCCATGAAGTCTGACTTTCCCTAGACGTGGACCAAGAACTCTTATGGTAGGAGAGTGAAAAAAAACCCACCTTTTCTGACATTTGCAGTAAACTAAGTGTGTAAGTTTTTATAGTATCTTGTTTTGTCAATTTTTTTTTAGTATTTTTTGTGTATTCTTATTTCTTATTTCTCTTTTCTTACATTTACCTTATCAAAGGTAGACACCTGCTTTCTTGAATATAGTAAAATAATTAGGGTTGGGGAGAATTTAATATAACATTTTTTCTTCTCCAGTGAGGAATTTTAAAAAAGACATTTTTTTTAAACTTTCAAATTTAAAAGAGTTCATTTTTTCATATGTTAATGAGGGTATCCCTTAAACATAGCCTGGAAGAGTTTTTTTTTAATTTGCTGAGCATAACAATAAACCTGTACATAAAAAATGTCTTCAGAGTCGTGGCTGCTGAAAGGCGTTTAAACTTTCCAACAAAAGACGATATCCACATTCAGGGTGAAACTGCCATTGTCTTCCCGATGTGGAACATTGGTTATAATTAAGAAAATGGCGGAAGCGGAAAGAGATCCAACACCAGATACAGACCCAAGACCATCACAATGAAGAAAAAACCCAGAGGACTCAACCCGGTCGACAGAGATAAGAAGGTTAGAAAAAGAAACAGATGACATAAGAAGTAATAAACAGTATTCAACAATTGATATGTCTGTGATCTCAAACGACCCATAAGCTGTTTTATTTTTTGATAGCAATGAAGAGTTTATGAATTATAATGAGATTTGAGTGTAACAGTGGCAATATGGTATCGATTCTTCCTCTGCTTTCCAATTCCTTGAGTCTCTGTTCTAAACTTTTAAAGACCGTTCCAAGGGCACCATTTACAATTGGTATAATTTTCAACCTAATTTTCAACAGGTTGCCAATTCTCTGACAAGGACCAAGTTATTGTTTATCTTTGCGTTTTCTTTCACCTTCACCCGGTGATCTGCTGGGATCTAAAATCTATCAGTTGACAAGTTCGAATTTTCATGTTAAACAATACTAGGTATGGTCTTCTGACTGGGATAAGGTGATCCGTCTGTATCTTAAACTCCCAAAGAATTCTATGTGTTTTATTCTCAAGAACGGATTCTGGTTTTGCGTTCACTCTTGTCGTACGGTTAAAATTTACTTTCTTGCACAATTCTCAGTAGAACACCTTGCCAACCCAGGTACATTACCTTATACCTTATCTGTTTCTATCTTCTATCTTCTCTACGGACCAGGTTGAGTTCTCTGGTCGTACCAAGTACTCTGGGTCTTATCATCGTCTGGGGTTTTGGTCTCAAGAGCTGAATCTCTCTCCGCATTCATCTTTGTTATTTGGGGTATAATGACATTGCCCAGATGTATGTTAACAAAAAAGTAAATAAATAAAAATAGGTTCAAAATACTTATAACAAAACTATATGTAGAAGAACGATAGTTTGTTGAGTATCATTTTCTTGTACGAAATAAATGTGAGAACAATTCACGAGGAAATGATAACAAGGATAGTTCATTGCCCGAGCAAACTATAACAGAACAGAATACAAACATGTGTTACATAATGGCCGTTCCAGCACCTATATTTTGTAGCCTTGTGCCAGACTTAGAAAAAAAACTTTAAAAAAATGTACTACCGATCCTCTTATATTACTGGGTGGTCTTTGGAGAATCGCCGAAAAAGGAGTTAGAAAGATAAAATCTTTTAACGAGAGATTGGAAACAAAAAGTCTATGTTTAAGGAAAATCCAGTCTTTTGGGCGACAGGTGGTCTTTTGATCTTAGAGGCTATGAACTCTGTTATGACCAGAAGAATTTGGAACTTTTGGAATATTCTATTCTTTCGGGAACGAGTTAGAACATACCAGAAGAAGAAACTTCTGGAAGATTATTTAGACACACTATTTAAGGAGTGAGTCTGAGATCGGGGACAGTCAAAGTCAGTCAGAGATTCGGAGCGAGTGACACAGTCGGCCGGAGAGGCAGTGATCGTGGGTTAGTCGAGGTCGTACGGAGTTTGTCATCTGTTGTCGCTGAATACGAAAAGCGTTGGCCTGTTATTATTGTTAAGAAAAGCTTGTCACCGAGAAATTTACGAAAAACTAAACCCGAAGTTGAATCCAGTTAGAACACCTCTTGTTAGAGAATATTAGGGACTCTCTCTTTCTCAAAAGTTATAGTGAAGTTTTTATTCCAATAAACTTCTGAAAAACAAATACGGTATTATCTTTTTATGAATGGGACCTCTACCCAAACAAAATAGTAAAGATACTATCGTAAAGGGGACGACCACTAGACACCCGTGGATAAAGTCAAATTGACCGTGACTAAAATACGCGCGGTTGTGAAACCTGATACCCGAAAGGCACGCGGCCTGCGTAAGTGATATCTTACCCTTGACAAAAAGAAGTGTGGAAGGATTTTGGGGGCTAGAAGACTGACTGCTAGATCTGGGTGTGTTTGTAACCAAACGACCGTATGAGGATACGATTTGATACCGTGAAAGAAACAACCCCGCTACGTTACATATTACGAATTGGTAATGTGACAGTGAACAAACTCCGTAACGTTACACATGACAGGAGATACAAGGGATAGCTTATGCATAGTTTTATATAATAGGAAAATAGTCTGTTGTATTTCTTCTTTGTTGAAATTATTAAAAGAAAATACAAAATGTTGATTTAATGAGGTTTTATTTTTTTTTTTTTTGGTTTGAGAAAATCAGGCTTTTACATCAAGTTGTAACTAGGCTTGGTTGTACCTCTTAAACTTTGTGTGGATCCAGGAGCTGAAGGCTGAGTGAGGTTCACTGTTGACTCTCGTAGAAAGCTGGTCTGTCCCTTATGGCGTCTAGTCGTCAACTGCCTTCTCCCACGTGTCTCTTTCAGTGACTCCTTACAATTACTACTATAAAGAGGTTTTGACTTTTCCGCTTTCATTTTTATAATGCACCACCCCATGGCAGACATGGGAAGTAATTACGTCTTGTTTCCCCTATCAATTGAGAGATGTAACTCCAACATAAAGGATTTATATTGTGGTGTTTATATGGGACACAATTTCAGTTAATTATAATCTTTAAATTCATTTCCCTTAAATTCTATCTTTTATGCTCTTTTGTATATTCTATCTATCACCGGTTCCTAAGTAAACCCTGTAGCTGCCGCTAAAGACTGACCAGTTTAATTATGTTTTATTTTTATGTGAATATTCGTATATAAATTAACTACCACCAAGAGTACTAAATTTAGGGTAGTTTAATGAGTTAACATCATTTGGTGCGGATCACTAGTTTCTGCGGTCTATGAACCAAAAAGTGGAAAGGGGACCTTTAGTTAGATTATCGCTGCCAGGCTGGTTGGAATGAAGCAAAAAGCTGTGAGTTTCCATCTCTTGAAATGTCTATTTATTAAAGTGTCTGTATTTTGAGATTCTTTTAATTTGTTCTTCTTTGTTGTATTCGCTGTTATTAAATGCTGTTTGTTTTCTTACAGTTTCACGGTGTTAATTAAATAAAATTAATTACACCAGTAAGAATCGTCATGCCTTCACTTTATCCAGGCAAGGGCGGTCGTTACAAACCCATATATGTAAACTTAGCTTTAACAACAGAAAACATGCAAAGATGAAACGGGTGACTCACCCATAATAAAATGGGATATTGTAAAAAAAAAAAAACTAAGGCTTACAAAGCAGGTAACAATAGTTGCAGATTGTATTTAAAGGAAACATCATGAAAACAAATAGCTAAACAAAAGAAATGAATTAATATGAAAGTGTAGCCGTAAATTTTCTATGTGTTATTTACCACTTGACTAAGTAAAGTCGACGGGGCGGCCTAAAGTCGGCATCAGCCAGTCAGCGAGGGTGTCTATCCCCTTTTCAATAGTGCTAGACCAAGAAGAATGTTTTTGTTTGGCATCTGAGGTGGAGCGCCACACCTACCATCTGCTCCTTACTTTACCGCACAGATCCCTGTGCTACTCATACGCTGAGTTGGCGAGGACCGGTATCGAACTAGGAACCTTGTGGATTCTAGTCGAACGCTCTACCAACTGAGCTAACCCGGCCACTTGACTAATTCCATATTATTCACCTCTATTAGAATAGCCATATTCGTATGTGTGTGGTTGTGTGTGTGTGTGTGTTTCTTCCTCTGTGTGTGTGAGTGTCGTGTTTACTTTTATTTTAATGCATGACTTTACATTACACTACAATTATGATTGACTGAACACTTTGTTCTCACTTTCCCGCTTGCTGACTGTGCACACTGCATGAACCTAAAGTTCAGTATTTGATATTTTTCTTGGTTTTATACGTTCTCTGCTGTTATAGCGTCAAGCAAGTTTCTTGCAAATTTTTTCAATTGTATATATATATATAGATATATATATATATATATATATATATATATATATATATTAATAAGTCATTCACAGACACGTGTTTCGGCGTTTTCACGCCTCTTCAGTGTCTCTAGACACAGCTATCCTTGGCTTAGGGTCGAACTCAGACTGACCGTTTGGCAGCCTGGATATATTATCCCCCGTCCACTGACAGCTGTAGCGGGGTCTGGTGTTTTTAAACTATTAAAGTACATAGGTTGTTTATGTATTTACGTTCAACAGAGAGATCAAATTCCGAGGAAACGATCATTGCTTATTATATATATATATTATAATATATATATATATATTAGAAAGATGTAATAAACCCGGAAGTTTATATACATAAAGATATTGAAAAACAAAATATTTCGGATGATTTATTGATCTAACATTGCCAACCTTTTGGTCCATAAATTGTTGATTAATACTTCATCTGAAATATTTTCAAATTAAATTTTTGCGCTCTTCAAGGTAGACTTGGAAACTTATACTCACCTTCACAGGAAGGCTAGGACTAGTATCTAGTCACCAGAACAAAAACGATAGAGAGTAACTGAATACACTTCTGTAGCAAACTGAGAGGACATGGTCAAGGCTCAGTATATATAGATACAAATTATACGACCTAAACCACCAGCCAATTCAAAATGCTGTGAAATAGACTTGTCCATATCCACAAAGTAGAATAGCTTTCCAAGCTGCCTATTAAAAACCACCTACCAAGTCTTATACTCAGAAACTGATCCAACTTGCAACAGTTTGAATACTGATCAGTTTACTGAAATCTCGACAGTTCCATTTTCATTATAGACTGGCCATCACTGTTGTAGGTTGATTATTTTAGAGAGTGAGTGAGAGATTTAGTGGATGTGATGTGTATATAAATGAATATTGTAAATACCTTGGTACCGCCTCACTTAATTTTCTGATTGGACAGTGCCATGTATAAATAGTCGCACTGTGTTGGTTCTCCACCTAATTGCCTTACAAGCTAACTTTACTCGCTAGACACACGCCACGACTGCTCGGAGACGGATTACTATTCAATGTACCCATTACTTACTGCGATAATATACCAACTACCAAACTTCAAGAAATATATCCCCTTAAAACCCGGATTATATCAGTGTGAAAGATAAGAGAGGAGAGAGGGAGTTCGGAGATTATATATATTAAAACTCAAGCTTGTCTCTGCAGCAGAGGAGAATGTATTTTAGCTTGAGATTATGTTGTACATTAGTCGTCCGATGTCATTTTTATTATTATTTTAACAATCATAGTCCAGTTCATCTCTTACCTAGTGATTCTTTTCTACTATTTTATTAATCTTCTATTCAAACTCTGATGAGTGAGGAAATAAAATACTAAGTGATCCCTTCTTTTGTACTTAAAACTATAGTTTCTATTTTTTCAAGTTTATCTGAATAAAAACAGCTCAACTTATGTTTTTTAAAAATAGATTCTACAAATTCTTGTTTTACCCCTTTGAAATATACTCATATCAATCTGTCTGTCTGTCGGTCTGTCTGTCTGTTCTGTCGTCTCTCTCTCTCTCCTCTTCCTCTCTCTCTCTCTTAAAACTATAGTTCTATTTTTTTCATTATCTGAAAAACACTCAACTTATGTTTTTTTAAAAAAATAGATTCTACAAATTCGTGTACCCCTATGAGAATAACTCACTATCAATCTGTCTCTCCTTCTCTCTCTCTCTCTATATATATATATATATATATATATATATATATATAATATATATATATATATAATATATAAACAACTACTCAGTGACTTTGATGGAGTTAATTGGTGTCCTTATCACCACATTAATTCAATAATTGCATATTTCCCCTGGAGAAAAAATGTGCAATAGTTACACTTTATAGGATGTTAACCTCAGGGTTTTTTTTTAGCAGTTAAATAAACTAATAACAGATAACATACCATAAATTTTATTTAATAGCTGGCTTCATAACTATATATGTAAACCAAACTAGCAATTAAATATTAACATTTAATGTTATACATTTTTACAGAGCTATTGCAATGAGGAAAATATAATGAAACAACCAATATTGACAATGAATAAAATCCTATAAAAATCCTCATGTGTTAATTCTATCAATTTTTTTTTACCCTTATATAGAACCACTGTCGAATTTTATTAACATTCT
>CM042149.1:3796789-3929936 GCA_023376005.1 Doryteuthis pealeii | reverse complement strand
CCTCTTTTGAAGCGTCTGAAGTAAATTTAGTTATAGAAAAGGATTCAGCATAATCAAACCCTTTGAAGCAGAAAGAAATAATAAGACTGCATAAAGTGGATTCTGTTTTGTAGTTAAATCGAATTCAGAAATAAACAAGAAACAATTTCTTTTTTGTTGCCGATCTCTGTGGTCTTATTTAATCATCACGAACGAAAAACATAATGACAATATTCATTTGATTTAGCTACTGACATTTTTAGTGTAGCAAAATTCTTTTTAAGTTAAAGACATAAGATAACCTGTTTGTTATAGCCAGTAAAATTTAATTATTAAGGGCTTTACAGATGCCAGTTTGAAGATCATAACAACAAAACAACATGAGGAGAACAGAACAGAAAGGTATAAATAATAATAATTAACATTTTAATACAAGGAATACTCCCAAACAAAATTACTTCATCTTTGTGACTCTTTACGCCCAAATCACTCAACGTACTCTACGCTCGATGCCTCTACCAATATCTAATTCATTTACTCTATATATGTTACAGAATAAACTTATGGGAGTGATTACTTAATGTAGCTGCCTATAAACATAGACTTCCTTTAAGAAGCATTTCCATCTATTTATACTATATGCAGAAAATGTGTAATTATAGTGAGAATAAACTTAAAAACTTTGCTAGCTCTAAATGTTACTATCGCAAAACCAAAATCCTGGAATCAGAATCCACAAGAAAACAGCTGTATTAGGGTCATATGCCTTCTATTATAAAACCATACAAGTGAGGCAACAGAACATACTGGATACGTACTGAAGGAAGCAAGAATTGAACTTACATAAGAGTACGATTGCTCGTGTGATGTGCGTATGCGACTTACACATGACACACTAGTGTAGATCAACTAGCCATAAAACCTAACATTAATCACTATTGAGTGGATTCTGGATTAGCCAGAAGGAGAACTCCAGGTAACATTAGATACCACGGAAGTACGTTATACAAGAGAAAAGTTCAATGGCGGAAACTACATGCTAATTAGCGATGACTTGATGTGATGATTAGTAGATATCAAAAGTATTTATTTTTATAGAGCTTTACTTCAAACTTTATTTTCTGTACCATCTTTATATACACTGTCAGTAATCGGTTGATCCTGTCTCCAAAGACGTATACTCGATTAATGATTAGACTCTGCGTGGATACAGGATGCTGCACAGTAGGAATATTCACTATGAGAAATTATATATAGAGCGATAGGCAGGATAGGAGATGAGATTCGATATAATCCGCTCGCCAACAAGCTAGCGCATAGACAAGTTATAGCAGATGATGATGATATAACTAGTCTGGAACCCCACCTAGAGAAAAAATTGGATCGCCTTGGATAACCAAATCTTTCTTGCCTTACCTCCTTTGGATTTTTATGTCGTCATGACACAGGATGCGTACCTATCAGGCATCCTGTGTGTGGGGTGTATATAGATTAGTTTTATACGCTACTAATTTTAAAGCCTTACATTCTGAGCTATATTGCGTGAAGCTAGGCAGGTAAACCCCTAACAACAAATCCGAGCTGGAGTCCCTTAAGAATTCGGAGTAACTGTCTATAGAGATTTCAGTATTGCACAGCTATACTTCCTTCGACATCATGTTCCCCACTGGCAAGAATTACCATTGTTTCCTTAGCATATTTGCCTTTGGACCACAGCTGGCAGGTAAGAGATTGGGTAGTGTAGCTGGACTAGACTGCTATGGCTGGAATAAACTAGAGACCCCATCCTCCGATCATCAAACCACCCAGGCATGTAGTGCCAATAAATAAATAGAAGAAAGAAACAACTTTTTGGGATCTATTCCGGTTACTGATTCCATCTCGCGTCTAGTTCACAGATGGAAAGTAGAGGAGGCCAAACAACGAACAACAATATCCTCTCCTCACTGGTAAAAAAACAGCACACCATTAGCAAGAGTTTATGAGAGCAATTGCTCACTCTTTTATAAAACACGGACTAAACAAGAAATGAATCAATTTCCGTTCAATTTTGTTGACAGAATTGCGATGATTTTTTGGATTACGGACTACTTTAGATGCGTGATCGGGCTAGAAACCAGTCAAAGGTTTCCTTAGTTCCTCGATTATCCCCAGCGTCACTTCTCCACCCAGCTTTTATGAGTAATTAGTATAGTAACAGATGATAGATTATGGAGCTGTATTGACACTACCACTCTCAGATTCTAAACAATCTCCCTTGGTCTAAAGCTATTGAAAAGGATAGACTCCCTCACTGATTGGCTGATACCGACATTAGCCGACCCGACACTCTTATGTGCCATGAAAATGTTATTTTTTGTTTTACCTTTCATATGATTATTGATTCATAACAAAGATAACTATGAAATTGCTAATTAACACTTTCACTCCATCCTAAATAGAAGTATCATTATCATCATGAAGCAGTAATTCAACAGATTTTATGATTGTCCACTTTCTATTAAAAACAAATGAACTTAGAAAATAAATCCATAGGGGGTTACCTCCTTGCAATTGTTGATAGTAAAACTATCTATATTTTATTGGCATCAGAAGTAGATTTCATTTCGAGGGAAAATAAAATAACCATAGACCAATAGAATTTAGAACCTTTCTAGGATGATCCTGTAATTATATTGTACTTGATTTTGGCTTGCATCAAAGCTTTAGCCGACTCTACTAAGGACAGTAATATGTCAAACTATATTCGGGCCTGGACATCCAATATGAGGGGTGGTAGATTATACCACAGACTCTATAGAATTCAAATCTTGAATGGGATGAACCAAACCATTTTGAAAATTTCATTGAAATAAGTCAGCATTGCTTTTTCTCTCTTAGAAGCTATTTTTATAGTGAAGCATGTCAATACAAAAGTTTGTATTGTTTTACTTTTCTCATATGCTATGATGTTTTATGATTTATGAGGATTTTTTGGGTTGCTTTGTCGCAAAATTATTATTATTGGTAGGAAGTAGACTTTGCTATTTGATTTCAGTTCAGAATGAGGCTGTTTGTATTCAAATAGTGCTAATACCCTTGGGGCAGGTATGAATCCAACTCTCCTCTCCCCAGTTATGGGTAAAATAGTAGAGCAGACTTGAATCTTTAGCCTTGGTATAAAAACTTTTTTGTGAGAGAAAAACTCTGAATTCAAACCAGTTGCTGACTTGGAGAGGGATGAATTCTACCAAGCTATTCCTGCCAAATTTATAGTATACGAATAGCATCCGCATGACCAAACCTCATTCCAGGAGGAGGTAAAATGTTTTTTTCTGATTTGAATGAGTGGTGATACAAAATCAAATTCACTATCAAATGATCTACTAACTAAGATCATGAACCATTAAACTATATGAGGCATAATTTATAATTAAATTTTTGAAAAATAACAAATGCAGATGGAAAATTGAAAAAAAACATTAAAATTATTTTGTAAGATTTCTTAGAAAGGAAACGTTAGACCTAATTTAAATTAGGAACTAGTTGCTTCTGAAACTTAACATACAAATTTATTTCACCCTCACTAAATCACTCTCTTTATTCAGATAGAGAAACTAACATATATAACAAGGAGGTAATCAGAATATATATAGAGAGGGTGAAAGTGACAGACAGAACGTGAAGTGAGAGATGGTCAATTTTTTACTTAATTGAAAATTACAACTAATTAGAACCAATTAAAATGATTTTTTTTTCAGACTTAACCCACAATATTAACAATTACTTAGATTTGGCTCAACACTACATATATGGGGAATCCAGTAAGAACAGAACTCCTATAGTCAATAGCAATTGATTTGAGTGACTTGCTTGTTAACCATTATATTCTGATCAGCACATTAAAAAAAATGCAGTTAACTAGCATCATTAAAAAAATTCAAATTGAAATGAAAATATAAGTAAATAAATAGGGTGGGCTATTGTTGGCATCAGTTGGACAGCGAGGAGGTTCTATCCCCTTTTCACTAGTGCTAGACCCAGTGAGATTGCTTTGCATCTGATTGGTGTGCCACAGCTCCCACTTTTCTGCAACTCATGCACAGAGTTGGAAACGGTTGTTATTATTGAACCGGAAACTTGTAGTTCCAGCTTACCCGACTGAAATGATTGTCCAATAAAAAAAATAACATTCATCTTACAATGAACTCAGAAATTGGTTTACTTTTTTTTAAATCATACAGTAAGGGAAGAAAAAAAAGAAAAAGAAAAGAGGGATTTAAAGTTTTCTTCGTAAAAAAACAAAAAAAAAACAATTACATTTACCTGGCATTGATTTAAAAAAATTCTCATTGAATAAATCAAAAAAAAAAATAATAGCATTCATCTGAAGCCAGAACAGGTTTACATTTTTGAAATCCCACTGAAAGGAGGAGAAAAAAACAGGAGAGAATTTAAAGGTTCTGTAAATTAACTCAAGTGTTGACGTAAGAAAAAACAACTATATTAGTCAAAGACTTTTTTTAATTAAAAAAACCCAAAAAAACTATGGAAACCCATAGATGCAAAAAAAAAAAAGAAAAAGAAAATAAAAATAAAAAGAGAATAAATGATTTGCATTGATTAAAACTAAGAGCTGCCTGCCAATAACATCTGATTGTAAAATGACAAGGGAGCAAAGTCAAATATGATGCTTGCTCTGACAAGTAGAGCACCGATGTCAGATGACACAGGATTGTTGACATTCTGTATTGTCTCCTTGATCTGCCCCTGTATTCTAGAATACACTTTCATGGCAGCCATCATTAATCAGTGACTGTTGACAAGAAATCATCGATCAGTCAAATCACCACTCGTACCTGTGCCCCAACTTTCATTATTTCAAGAACCAGTAAAAGCAAGCTTTTAAAAAGATTAGGAAAAAAAATGTTCAATATAAATATTAATTCCAAACAATGAAATCTTGAATAAATTAGAATGGAAGAAATGAAAGCATTCGTCTAGGAATCGCAAAGTCCTGGGTTTGTTACCTGTTCTCACCAACTATGACGTTAGGTGTGGCACTCCACCTCTGCAAAAAAAACTCCTTGATTTAGCATATGTGAAAAGGGAATATACTCTCTTACTGTTTGGCGGATACTGACAATAGGCCACTCCGCTTTACTTTTACTATATATCATCATCATCATGATGGCATAACAACTGCACAAATTCCCTTGACTCTCTTAGCAGATCAATTCTCACTGGGTGCACCTTGTTCATTTCCAACAAACAATTACAAATAGAAAATCAAAATATTTAGATATCCTTTTTTATTTTAACTAAAAACAAGACCTTAAACAAACATAGATTAAAAAAATCTGAAGATTTAGATATTCTTTTTGATATAATGAATATGTAAATACCTTGGTACCCCCTTACTATAATCTGATTGGACAGTGTCATGTATAAATAGTCGACACTGTGTTGGACCTACACTTACTCGATAGCCGACGACCTTATGCCTTACCAGCTAACTTTACTCGCTAGACGACACCACGACTGATCAGAGACGGATTACTATTAAATGTACCCAGTACTACTGCGATAATATACCAACTACCAACTTCAAGAATATATCCCTTAACCTGGATATATCACTTTTGTATTTTAATGAAAAAATTTTTAATTTGAAAAAAAAAAAAAGAAATCATGGTATTGCAATTGTATAATAGGTACTATCAAAATACATCAGTTTAGGCCATTTTGAAGAAAGAAACACAATACCCTTTTCCTGATAATTTACTTTTTTTAAAAAATTCTATTTATTTTTTGTACAGTTTATAATACAAAACCAAAATCCAATTTTATGCTTCCAAATTATAGAGTCGTATTCTCATTAATTTATTTTTTTTAGAAAAATTATTGCTGACGCCAATTTTTTTTTTTTTACTTCCAGTAATTTTTTTAAAAAAGTAAAGTCGTCGGGGTGTCCTAAAGTCGGTATCAGCCAGACAGCGAGGGAGTCTATCCTTTTTTTCACTAGCGCTAGATCAAGGAGATTGTTTTCTTAGTGTCTGAGGTGCAGCACCATACTTACCATCAGCTCCTCACTTTAACATACAGATCCCTGAGCTACTCATATGCTATATAACCTTGGGCCACAACTATTCTAAGCTTAGTAAATAACTATATAGCTATTGGTTAAAGTCTTTATAGTCAGATCAATAACGGTACAGTCAGTGTAAGACCGACATTCAATGATAAATAATATATGTTCAAATCTTTTTCAAGGCTTAATTAATGTTATTCAAAATAATTTTAAACATTATCTTAAACAGATCAATTTTAGCCATAGATGAGACCCTTTACTTTTACTATATATCATCATCATCATGATGGCATAACAACTGCACAAATTCCCTTGACTCTCTTAGCAGATCAATTCTCACTGGGTGCACCTTGTTCATTTCCAACAAACAATTACAAATAGAAAATCAAAATATTTAGATATCCTTTTTTATTTTAACTAAAAACAAGACCTTAAACAAGACCTTAAACAGAAGAGAACCTCCCAGGAACAATGACCGACAAGGATGTTTGACAAGGAAAAACAAATATAAATAAAAAAAATCTGAAGATTTAGATATTCTTTTGTATCTTAATGAAAAAATTTTTAATTTGAAAAAGAAAGATGAAATCATGGTAATCGCAATTGTACAATAGGTACGATCAAAATACATCATGTGATCAGTATAGGCCATATTGAAGGAAGATACGCAATACCCTTTTCCTGATAATTTACATTTTTTTTTTTAATTCTATTTATTTATTGTACAGTTTATAATACAAAACCAAAATCCAATTTTATGCTTCCAAATTATAGAGTCGTATTCTCATTAATTTATTTTTTTAAGAAAAATTATTGCTGACGCCAATTTTTTAAAATTTACTTCCAGTAATTTTTTTAAAAAGTAAAGTTGTCGGGGTTTCCTAAAGTCAGTATCAGCCAGACAGCGAGGGAGTCTATCCCCTTTTCAATAGCGCTAGACCAAGGAGATTGTTTTCTTAGTGTCTGAGGTGGAGCACCATACCTACCATCAGCTCCTCACTTTAAGATACAGATCCCTGAGCTACTCATATGCTATATAACCTTGGGCCACAACTATTCTAAGCTTAGTAAATAACTATACAGCTATTGGTTAAAGTCTTTATAGTCAGATCAATAACGGTACAGTCAGTGTAAGACCGACATTCAATGATAAATAATATATGTTCAAATCTTTTTCAAGGCTTAATTAATGTTATTCAAAATAATTTTAAACATTATCTTAAACAGATCAATTTTACCCATAGATGAGACCCTAACAGATACTAATACTTTGGTTCAGAGTATAAAATGAGAGTATAAAATGAGAATATTCTTATAATACGTTAGAAGGCTCAGAGTCACCTTCCAACATGGGTACATATAGGTACATAAAATAATCCGGACAAAGAAGTTATATATAATAACAAATACAGACTTTATTTGGTTGAGCACATGGAGAACATATATAAATATATATATATATATATATATATATATATATGAGATTTATCCAAAACTTGGTAGTAAGGGATGATTCTATATGTGATTTCTAAGATCCACTGTACAAATATTGATGATCCAGTATGTATAAATACAGCGAATCTTTAAATCACTGAAGAGAGATCACTGTAAGATAACCTTTTAGATTATATACAGAGCAATATTTATCAAAAAATGAAGGAAGAACTCAATACAGTGATCCCCTAATAAATTTATTTCGACGAAAATTGGGGCCCATATAAATCTAAGTTGATTTAAACCAGCTCCCCAAATTTCCACCTCATCAGATGGGTCTCAATTCACTTTGGGAGCCGGTTTAAATCAACTTAGATTTATATGGGCCCAATTTTCGTCGAAATAATTTATTATGGATCACTGTATTGAGTTCTCCTTCATTTTTATATATATTATATATATATATATATATATATATATGACAAGATACAATACAATAGAGAATAGGTAGGACTATGTTCTAAAGAAGTGATAAAGAGATCATAAAGGAATGTCACTTACTGCTAGTTGGTTGGTTGGGGTGTAAGCCCCCCCCCACTTAATGACATAGACACCACGTGTTTATGCAATATGTCTTCGATGCTGGACGAGAGGAAGGCAAAGAAGTTAATCTATTAATAATATATATATAAAATAATATAATATATATATAAATAATAATATAATATATATATAAATATATATAACAAAGAATTTATATATATATATATATATATATATATATATTATATATATATATATATATATATATATATATATATATATAAGTATATATATCGAGGGAACAGACCGAGAATTCCGGGCTACTGCTTAAATACCCTAGCCACCTATTGGCAAATACCTGGCGGCAAAGGAAGATAACCCTTTTGGACATGTCCATCCCAGCATGGAATGACAATCACTACAAGAATAAATCTTGGAGTAATTGCTTTAAAGAAGTGAGATCAGACTCCACAGTGCCCCAGAACTGGAGACTCACCACTTGATGTGTCTATTTTGTTTTGGAGAAAGAGGGGATAACCCCCCCCCCAGAAGATGCAGCCAGTAAGTTCTAGGCCCAACCAACAAGGATGATGTCTGTATTTATTCTGCTCATTTAACAGCCCTTCAAATAAGTGAGTCAAAAATTAATAATCATTGTGTTTTGCTTATTCAGTACTCTGAATAACAGGCAAGTGAATTTTGCTAATATTTCAATATGTATTTCCATCATCTTCAGAATATTAAAATCAAATCAAAACTAAGCACACCTTACTGTTAAACAAATATTGATTCTCTTCTGTTTATTTGGTATCTTGAATAACAGATGAGTGAATTAGACTTATATTTCAATGTATATTGTCATCATCTTCAGAATATCAAAATCATATAAAAACTATGCCCACTTTACAGTTAAACAAATATTGATTCTTTTCTAGTCTTGACTTCAATCCTTGTGCTTAAACCGTTTTTTTGTTGTTTTTTTTTTTTTGGGGGGGGGGGGTTGTAGACCATCAGCAACGGATTTAGGTTTGACTTTATATAAAGTAAAAGAAAAAAAAACAGGGAAAACATTTCCAGTTGATCTTAACCCCCAGGTGCCAAAGAACCTGCAGAGAAAAACACAAACATCATCAATTTAGCTAAAAGCCATCCTAGAATTTGGTCAGTATTCTTTGGACCTAAGGCCGGAAAGTGCATATATTAATCTAAATCTAGTCCGTTCCTTTTGTGTTTTCTATATAACCTTGGTGTGTCTCGTAAATGATAATGGGTCACATGCTTTTGTAGCAGTCTTTTCTTATAACATTCATTGCATCTAAGTGCTCTCTTCCCAGAATGTGTTTTCAATCAATTGTTTTTCTGTTCAGCAAAGATAAATATTTTCCCTTCTTTCTTTGGATATGCAGAGTTAATCTCCCAGAGGAGGTCATACTTGCCATAAAATTTATTTTCAAAAACCAAGCATTTCTTTTTTTCAGGATTCGCATTCTGACCAGAGGTGTCAGAGGGAAATTGATGTTTATACTTAATTTAAAAAATGTAGACAAACTAAGACTATTGTGCCTATTACAAAAACAAACAATATGGTAAGGAAGAAAATATAAATGAGGAAGAATATAGCTTTATGACTAAATTGGAATTTTACCTGCGAAAGACGTTTGTAGTAAAATTTTTATGTGAGTTCAAATCTAATGAATGTTACTATTTTATTTTATTTTTATATTGATTTTCACAGCTTGTCAACCTATTTATTTTTGTCTAGAAGGTCCGGGAGAATGATATTTTGGGTTTTAAACGTTAAAAAAATAAATAAATAAATAAATAAATGAAATAAAGTCATCAGGGTGGCCTAAAGTCGGTATCAGCCAGACAGCGAAAAATGGTCTGTTAATTCAGTTTGTTAACCATTACACTATTTAAGGTGCCCGCTGGTTAATACTTTTAAGGCAATATGGAGAAATCCAGTTTATATATACAATATATATGCAAACTTTTGTCTCGCTTAAGGCCATACCATTTATTAAATGGTTAGGAAACCTTTAAACACTAATAAGCAGATTGAATAAGTAAATACATTCAACTTTAGTCATTATTGCCCAATAACTTAAATAAAAGTTATTATTTACATTTTGAATATTTTTCAAATTTGATTTAGATTTTTTAATTTTTCCAGCACCTTAAGGCTTCACTGAGGAAGTTTTAATTTTGCTGCTCAAAATAAGAGAAGAAAAAATTGAAATAAAAAATAAAACCCCTTTAGTCAATTATATTTGTTGTTCAATATAAAAGTTGAAATATTATTAAAAATACTTTTGTCAGGATTTTTCTTAACATGTCAGATATATTAATATTCCTGCTGTCAAAGGATAAAAAATATTATAAGGTTTTATTTAATAAGTTTGTCAGCAATTTTATAAAAATTAAACAAGAAAAAAATGC
This sequence comes from Doryteuthis pealeii, assembly GCA_023376005.1. NCBI lineage: Eukaryota > Metazoa > Mollusca > Cephalopoda > Myopsida > Loliginidae > Doryteuthis > Doryteuthis pealeii. The sequence goes on along the minus strand of CM042149.1, from coordinate 3,919,471 downwards.
TTTCTTAGAAAGCCACCAAGTCAAATAACTTCAAGCTATCAAAACAAGAAAACAAAGAAGAAGAAAACTGAATGCATATCAACATTATATGCAATGCCTCTATTTACACTGTGCCGAAATTTCAAGTCATATCTTGAAAAAATTATTTCGGGTGGGAAGAAAAAAATTGGATTAAAAAAAAAATAATAGTGGATAATTTAATGTATGAGATAAAAGGGCCATGTGATTCATGAACGTTTTTATAAAATCTATACTGCATTTATATTATGTATATTGTAATTACTTAGATGTAAGGGGAGATAATTCTGAAACTAATCTCATAGAACTGTGAAGCAAATATAAGTTATGTGTATTTAGAGGTTATAAAAATATCCTTTCTTTCATTGGCATTGAAATATGACTTCACTAAAGGAGTACTATTAGGCATAAACGACAAAAAGTGGACAGGCAGCAACTAGGAGGAAAAACAAGATGGCTGCATGACAACTCACCACGGGTGGACAGTAAATGTTTTATCCATATAAATCTTTATCCATATAAATAAAAACAAATATTCTTAAGTTTAAAAACACATTTGACTATTTTCTATTATATTTTGTTGTTCTTAATATTTTGGATAATAAAATTTATATTAGAGATTGTGAGGCATGTGGCGTAATGGTTATAGTCATAGGAAATTGACACAGTGACCTGAGTTCAAATCCTGGATGAAGTTATTTGCATTTCATTAGGGAAAATTATGAATTGAAAAGAAAGAAACAAACAAACAAAGTGAATATCGACAACGAAAGAAAGAAAGAAAGAAAGGGGATAGAGACAAAGAAAGTAAGAGAGAGAGAAAGAAAGATGAATGAAAGTGGATATCGACAATGAAAGAAAGAAAGAAAGAAAGAAAGAAAGAAGGGGATAGAGATAACGAAAGAAAGAAAAGAATGAAAAGAAAGAAAGAAAAGGGGATAGAGACAACGAAAGAAAGAAAGAATGAATGAAAGAAAGGGGATGTAGACAACGAAAGAAAGAAAGAATGAAAGAATTAAAGGGGATAGAGACAACGAAAGAAAGAAAGAAATGCTATGGATAAATAATAGTGCAGACTGGGATCTTTAACCTTGGTATGGCAACCAGTCTAGGAGAAGAAAAACTCTGATTTCAAACCTGTTAAATTCTGCTTAAGGAATTGACTTTGTGTCACATCATGCTTGTCACAGAGTAGTTTGTTAAATGTATACATCATTTGATAACTATTTGTCATCAGCCTTGTTCAGGTTATATGGTACCTGATAAAATTTAAGTATACACTTTTAAAATCTCCTATTGCACACCATTGGAAAACAGTAACTATCGTTCGATGTGTTTATTGCGAAAATGTTACATTGAAAATTTTTGCATGTTAACCCCTATTTATCAATAATACAATAATAATAATTTTTGAAATTATCATTAATGCAAGTAGTTCTAATGAACAGAATGCTCGATACAGAAATACATTAAATTTGGAAATTTCTCATAGTTATTCCCATAATACTATTATTTTTCTATTTTCTCATACCACAGCCAGTAAAAAGATCTAATTTTTAGTATAAGTATTCAGTATACTAACACACAACTTTCGTATAGATTGACAATTTGATATTTAAAAAAAGTTAAAAATCGACCTACCCTATTGTGCATATATATAAGAGAGAAAGAGAGATAATGTGTATATAGTATGAGAGAAAGAGAGAGAGAGAGAGAGAGAGAGAGAGAGAGAGAGAGTGTGTGTGTGTGTATGTGTATTTGTGCGAGTAACTTCTCGTGTTTTCACTTGCCTGGTTGAGGCACATGTTCACGTTGAGGACATCGTCTGGTCATCGGGTGTTGTATCTATTGCTCTCATTCCGTTAATCCTGGTCGGGTACAAGTGTTAAGTTGTTATGTTAAGTTAATTCACTTGAATTAAATTCTGGGGTGAATATAAACACCACCACTGGATTCCTCATAAAACTTTACCTTAGAAAAGTTTTGGTTGATCTTGGTACAGGGCTTTGTTTTATCTGCATCCACAGTCAAACAGACCAACAGACAGACACAATAAATATAAGATTTGTGGAGGCGTAAGTCATATAATTTGTATCATCTTAGGAAGTGATAATGCTCTTGAGAAAGGCATGAATTCACTTCTTCTCCTCCAAGCATAGGTAGGTAGTAGGACAGACTGTGAATTTTAGCCTAAGTAAAGCAACAGGGTTTTGGAGAAGGAAAAACTCTGAATTCAAAACCTAAGGAATGCTGTTCATAGACTCTCTGGCACAGGGTACTAGATCATATTTGTCCCATCAAAATGTGTGGCTGGTTCTACACAAACTCTTACCACTATAAACAAATCACCAGTGCAATTCCGCCCTGTCGGCTAGGGCATTACAATGCACCGACTGCCCTTCTGCAGAGGGGTAAGACTCCCCCAATGGGGCCACCTGTTGGCCGTGGGTGGCGACCCGTGATGCTTAAGGATAGAACCCAGGTGGATGAGCAGTTCATGACTTGCAATACTCAACTTTGGCCTTATCTTGGGCTAGACGGGCGGTCGGGGAGGCCCCCTCCGATCAATGAGCTGGTAACGTCAAGCCCTAGCACCTATATGATTTTCCCAACCCTATTGCCCTTCTGGCAAGCCCCAACCCCTTTTTATCATATGGGAGCTAGACGGCGGTGACTGAGGGTCTACATGTCCTGGGAATGACGTTAAACTCTGATGGTGAGGTTCCAGTTTATAGGTTTGGGGAATGTGGAGCACCCCTTCATCACCATTGCTTCCTGATCCACTCTGACCCGGAGTGGTAGTACCTGTTAGGGTCCCATTTATGGGTTAAATAGAAAAACATGAGTTGATAAACAAAATTTGTTATCCATTAAGAATAAATTTATTTCAAAACCTTGTCAGCATTAAATGACCCACTCAGGTTGATATGCCATATAACAAACAAAACCAAACCAAACCAAACCAACCAGTGCAATTTATTTGCAAAGCTACAACTACTTTAATGGTCATCATTGAATTGACGGACTGACATCATTTGAGGCTGTTTGCATTAATCCTCTTTCATGCATGAATCAATCTCTTCTCCTTTCAGCTGTTGGTTTGTTGATTGGGTGGATTTTACAGCATGTTAACCCTTAGATGATTTTATGCCAGAGACGTTTTGTCATTTATCAATTATGTTTATATTCAGCCTTGAACATGTTTTGTTCATTGTGTTTGAAGCTACTGTCGGGTCAACATCCGTTTAATTTTACATTTCTTCAACTAAATATCCCTGTTAGATTCTGTTCCAAAGTGTTTTAATTTGTTCTGTGGGCGAGTGGGTGTATTGAGTTATTGAATTCGTGAATCAGGAGAGATATTTACTTCTGTTGTATATATATTTACCAACCCCTCCGCACGAGCAGGATGCGACACAAGGTCAATTTCTTAAGCGGAGTTTAACAGGTTTGAATTCAGAGTTTTCCTTCTCCTAGACCGGTTGCCTAACCAAGGTTAAAGAGCCCAGTCTGCCCTACTATTTATCCATAGCTGGAAGGAGAGTAGGATTCATACCTTTCCCAAGGGTATTAGCGCAAAGTGAAATGCAATTAGCACGTCCAGGATTTGAACTCGGAGCGACGAGTCCATTTCCCATGACTTTAACCAATACACCACGCGCCTCTGTTGTATAGGTTTCGATTCTTCTTCTGATATTCAATTTCGCCAGTATTCATTTCAATGGTCAGATCAGTTAGTTCACTAGCCATTACACAATACAAGTTTCACATAATAATAAAAAAACAATTCTATCTTAGATTTTTACATAAGGTTAAAAACATGTGTAACTAAATGAGGATCAAATTCATTATTTAGTAGGAATTGAACTCTGAGATTAGCTTGTTATCCATTATACATTCATTATCAATTTATAATTGATTATTTATTAAATATCAGCAGTTTTTAATCATCGATGTTAAAAAAGGAATTTTAACTAAGTGACAGCAAATCTCCTAAGGTATCCAGGAACCTTCTAAGTATTCTATCTGATTTCAGCATTCTATATCCTTAGTCTTCTCAATCTAAATATAAGATAATCTAGATTGAAAATATATAAGATATTATTGTTAAGTATCTGGCAGCCATCCTTCGTTCCAGATGTAATGAATAAGTAAGCAAGCCAATAAGAATCCGGTGTTAACGTATTCCTTGTAAGTCCGTCGTCCAAGAGAATCCAAATGTCAATGAAATAAGCTCAGATTGGGGTCTCTATTAATACAGCAGAAGCAGCAGCAGCAGTGCCAGTGATTGGACAATAAGAATCCTTCTCAGGTCACGTGTTTATAGTCGAGTCTATAAGTAGAAGTGACCATTTACCTTATGCCTTATATCCACAAAAATAATTCAACAATTATAATACACATTCTCCCTCTCACTCACTATCACATACTCTCATTCATTCTCACCGGCAAACAAGGTCAGGTAGGCCTAAAACCGTGTATTCTGAGGTCATGTACCAAGACATAGGGGCAAATGACTTTGAACCTTTAAAGAACCTTCTCGTTGAACCCAGGAGGTAATCCGAAGCCTTAACATAAACAGGACCAGGTACATTTTTTACTTCGACGAGAAGGTTCCCGAATACGACAAGAAATACCTGATAAATGCCAGAGGGCACACGGACAGAAACGTTGTGTATATAACAATAAAGATGAGGACAACAGTAAAAAAATCCAAATAATACAACTTATCAATCCTCATCTAAAATACTCAGACAAATAAATATATAGAAAATTAATTACGTACAGTCAAAGTAATAAAAATTGAAACAAAAAAAAATGCGCTGTTTAAAGAAATTGATAAAATACGTAAGGTCCCTAAGGAGTTAGGGGGATAATTCACGAGTAACTGTGTAGCAGAGTGAAAGCTAGGCGGTAAATTTCAAACAACAAGGATACGACGGCAATAAATGCTGCCAAAAAGTTTTATATACGTTAAAAATGTAAAATGAATACACGTGATAATGGGTGCTAGACTTATGCCTATTATGTGGGACGGAGAAGCAGAGAATTTAGCCGTTACGGGCTTATTGAATCCTAGCCGGCCACCTTGACCCAGCAAGGAGAAAGAGAGACCCACCTTTTCATTTTAACAAGACTGTGAGAGGTAAGGAAGGCTGTACGTGCTTTTATAATTTCGCCCACGTGACCATAAGGAGCTGCTGCTGCTACCAGCGGAGCCGGAAATCTTGTTTCCTACGAGCTGCTGCTAGCCGGTGAGGCTGGATAGCCTATCCCTTAATAAATTCCAACGTGTTATAAAAGTATATCTTATATAGATATATGCTTCCAAATTTCCCACCAGCTATGGGTAAAGAGTAAGACAGAATGGCTCTTTAACCTTGGCTAGGTAACTACTAGTCTAGGAGGAGTTCAAAGCTATTAAACTCCGCATAAGTAATTGACCTTGTCTTGAATCCTCCTCGTACGGAGGGTTTGATATATATATATATATATATATATAATATATAATATATATATATATATATATTATATAGAGAGAGAGAGAGAGAGAGAGAGAGAGGGGGGAGAGAGAGGAGGGGTAGGGAGGGAAAGCGATTCATAGATAGATCGTTTCGTTTCTTTTTTCTCTTTTTATAAAATAATTATCTATTCTTTTCATAAAAATAGTCCACTGGAATCAGTCGATAATTTTAATCTATACTTAACAGAAAAATCAATCCCCAGCTATATCCATGACACAGTGGAATATCTCAAATAGATTTCCTTTTTAAGACAATGTCAAAAAGTAAAAAAAAAAATAACAGCAGTAGTTCATATCTAAAATAGACGGTATTTTTTTCTGCCAAGGTGAAGGTACAAACCTTTCGTAAAAGTAGCACTGACAATTAGAGATAGCTGTATTTTATATCCATATATTTTAGGGAATAAAATAAAATTGTACTTATTCAGGAATAAAGAAAAAAAGCCGAAAAAATAGAAAAATATATCTTTTTCTCTTTCCTGTTTTGTTTTTATCAATTGAAAACAGAGATGAACTAAGACATATTACACAGACGGCATTAGAATCTTTGTTATATTTTGTACGTTTTCAATGATAATACTTACAATATGTCATTGTAAGCTTTTTCTTGATAGAGAACTAATATTGGGTTTATATACGACCAAAAATGCCTGTTCACAGTCCAGTGATAATTCCATGGTTGCCTAAACTATATTCATGGATGAATTAATCATGTTTGTTTTTTGAAAGAAAGAAAAACTCGACTCTTAGTCCCGTGAGAAACTCTCTCTAAGAAAAAGTATAAATTTATTGATGCAGTTGATTTACTTTTAGGATGAAAAAAGATACTAAAATTCAAAAAGTATCTATGTCCACTTTATTTTCTCTCTTCTATTTTCTTTTTTATTTTCTTATTTCATTCACTTCATTAATCTTCAGTGGATATGAAAAATATAGGCATAAAACAGATAATAAAAATGTTTCCCATCATGCAACAGAAGTCAGTCCATCTTTATAATAAAAAAGTCTATTGTCTACGTTTTGTTTTGTAGAAAAGTAACAGAAGTAAAAACTGGCCAAGTATATAATCATAGTTGCCTAAGAGTGACATAATGATTAAAATTATTATCATCTTTTCCCTTATTTATATCAAGTGCGAGAAATATATCAAAATTTGTTCTCTGAAGCACTGAAATACCAAAAATTATATTTTTACTCAGAATTTTAGCTATGGGTTTTAATGGAAGAGTTTTCGTTTTAATTCTATTTTGGAAAATCATTTTTATTTCTTTGGTTATTTATGAAGATTTCAAAGTCTTCAAGTTAAAGTTGTTATATTCATGTGTGAATAACGCAGAAGAGGAAAGTTATATATATATATATATATATATATATATATATAAAGATAAATCTAATGAGTCAGACGAACCTACTATAAGTTTCGCTTAATGCTCTTCAAGGCTTATATATATATATATATATATATATATATATATATATATATATATATATATATATGCATATAAATTGTTTTTTTCTTTTGGTCAAAATATTGTAGCAATAGATTATTTTTTGTTGTACGATTATCTTGTTCTTCTCTTTTTTCCAAAATTTTTTTCTCCCCGGTTGATGTTTGGTAGTATATTTTTACAATCAAACTATTTGCTGGGTTTTTTCTCACCGTGAGGATTTACGAATAAGTTTGGTATATTAAATTATATATATATATATATATATATATATATATATATATATATATATATATATATATATACAAGGTGTGTAAAAAAAGTATCAAGATTTTTTATACTTTTAACACACCTTGTATTCTGAAAAAAATAATGTTCCATTAATTCTTCATTTCTATCTTAGTAAATACAGCTTTAAACTTTGTACTGTTTGACACACTTTGTATTCTGAAAAAAATTAATGAATGGAACGTTATTTTTTTTCAGAATACAAGGTCTCAAAAGTACAAAAAATCTCGATACCTTTTTGACACACTTTATATATATATAATATATATATATATATATATATATATATATATATATGTGTGTGTGTGTGTGTGTGTGTGTGTAGGGCAACTCGCTGACCCAGGATAACGTACTATCTGCTTGATATTTTTTAATTGTTTAGGGGGGATGTTCACTCAGGGATAAACATCAAGTTGCTATTCTGTTTGAGAGAATATGATAAGACGTTTTTTGGGGTGAGGGTAACCACGAGGGGGCAGAGACATGGGATCTTGTACGGGCCAGTCATCGGTAAATTGGAATATTTCAGGGTTGAAAGGACCAGTAGATTCCTTACCGAATGCCAACCCTTGTACTATTTTGAAATTAACGAGGTACGGTGTTGTAATAGAAGAAATGTTCCTTTGCGAGGGACAACAAGAGAAATTTACCCTTGAGTGGGGCAGATAGAGAAATTTTCCCCTGAGAGGGATAGAAAAGAAGGAGACATTGTCCCCTGAGAGGGGCCGAAAGGAAGGAGAAAATTACCTTTGGTATTAACTCCAAGAAAAGAAGAAAGAAAGAAAAAATGAGTTGTAACAGAAGAAAACATTCTTCTTGGTCTAGCGCTATTGAAAAGGGGATAGACTCCCATCGCTGTCTGGCTGATACCGACTTTAGGCCGCGCCGATGACTTTTTACTTAATGAGTTAACATCATTTGGTGCACATCACTAGTTTCTGCGGTCTATGACCCCTAATCAAAAAGTGGGAAGGGGACTTTATTTGGATTATCGCTGCCAGGCTGGTCGGCATGAAGCAACAAGCTGTGAGTTTCCATCTCTTGAAATGTCTATTTATTGAAGTGTCTGTATTTTGAGATTCTTTTAATTTGTTCTTCTTTGTTGTATTCGCTGTTATTAAATGCTATTTGTTTTCTTACAGTTTCACGGTGTTAATTAAATAAAATTAATTACGTCAGTAAGAATCGTCATGCCTTTTTTGTAAAGGCCACCCAGGCCAGGGTGGCCGTTACAAACCCATATATGTAAACTTAGCATTAACAACAGAAAACATGCAAAGAAGAAACGGGTAACTCACCCATAATAAAATGGGATATTGTAAAAAAAAAAAACTAAGGCTTACAAAGCAGGTAACAATAGTTTCAGATTGTATTTAAAGGAAACATTATGAAAACAAATGGCTAAACAAAAGAAACGAATTAATATGAAAGTGTAGCCGTAAATTTTCTATGTGTTATTTACCACTTGACTAAGTAAAGTCGACGGGGCGGCCTAAAGTCGGCATCAGCCAGTCAGCGAGGGAGTCGATCCCCTTTTCAATAGCGCTAGACCAAGAAGAATGTTTTTTTTGCATCTGAGGTGGAGCGCCACACCATCAGCTCCTTACTTTACCGCACAGATCCCTGTGCTACTCATACGTTGAGTTGGCGAGGACCGTATCGAACTAGGAACCTTGTGGATTCTAGTCGAACGCTCTACCGACTGAGCTAACCCGGCCACTTGACTAATTCCATATTATTAACCTCTATTTGGATAGCCATATTCGTGTGTTTGTGTGTGTGTGTGTGTTTCTTCCTCTGTGTGTGAGTGTCGTGTTTACTTTTATTTTAACGCATGACTTTACATTACACTACAATTATGATTGACTGAACACTTTGTTCTCACTTTCCCGCTTGATGACTGTGCACACTGCATGAAACCTGAAGTTCAGCATTTGATATTTTTCTTGGTTTTATACCTTCTCTGCTGTTATAGCGTCAAGAAACGTTTCTGGCAAATGTTTTTCAATTGTATATATATATATATATATATATATATATATATATATATATATTAATGTCATCCACAGACACGTGTTTCGGCGTTTTACGCCTCTTCAGTGGGGCTAGACACAAATATCTTTGGCTAGGGTCGAACTCAGACTGACCGTTTGGCAGCCTGATATCTTATCCCCTCGTCCACTAACAGGTGTAACGGGGTCGGGTGTTTTTAAACTATTAAGTACATAGGTTTGTTTATGTATTTTACGGCCACAGAGAGATCAAATTTCCGGGGAAACGATCATTGCTTATATATACATATATATATATATATATATAATATATATATATATATATATATATATATATATATATATATATATTAGGGAAAGATGTAATAAACCCGGAAGTTTATATACATAAGATATGAAAAACAAAATATTTCAGATGATTTATTTATCTAAACATTGCCAACCTTTTGGTCCATAATTGTTGATTAATGCTTCATCTGAAAAATATTTTCAAATGAAATTTTTTGCGCTTTTCAAAGTTAATCACGTTCCTGTAGAATGAACACTATACTCACCTTCACAGGAAGGCTAGGACTAGTATCTAATCACCAGACAAAAAGATAGAGAGTAACTGAATACACTCTGTAGCAACTGAGAAGACATGGTCAATTGTTCAGTATATATAGATACAAATATACACGCTAAAACCACCAGCCAATCCAAATGCTGGAAATAGACTTGTCCATTCCACAAAGTAGAATAGCCAAAGCTGCTATTTAAACTACTTACCAAGTCTGGATTCTGAGAAACTGATCCAACTTGCAGAAGTTGATTACTGATCAGTTTACTCAAATCTCGACAGTTCCATTTCATTATAGACTGGCATCACTGTTGTAGGTTTGATTATTTTAGAGAGTGAGTGAGAGAGTTAGTGGATGTGTGTGTTATATAATGAATATGTAAATACCTTGGTACCGCCTCACTATAATCTGATTGGACAGTGCCATGTATAAATAGTCGACACTGTGTTGGTTCTCCACCTAATGCCTTACAAGCTAACTTTACTCGCTAGACGATACCACGACTGCTCGGAGACGGATTACTATTCAATGTACCCATTACTACTGCGATAATATACCAACTACCAACTTAAAGAATATATCCCTAAACCCGGATATATCAGTGTGAAAGATAGAGAGAGAGAGGGGATTTCGGAGATTATATATATTAAAACTCAAGCTTTCTCTGCAGGCAGAGAGAATGTATTTTATGCTTGAGATTATTGTGTACATAGTCGTCCGATGTCATTTTTATTATTATTTTAAACAATCATAGTCCAGTTCATCTCTTACCTAGTGATTCTTATTCACTATTTTGATTAATCTTCGATTCAGCTCTGATGAGTGAGGAATGAAATAACTAAGTTGATCCCTCTTTTTTCCTTAAATCTATAGTTTCTATTTTTTAATCATCTGAATAAACAGCTCAACTTATGTTTTTTAAAAATAGATCCTACAAATTCTGTACCCTTGAAATATACTCATATCAATCTGTCTGTCTGTCTGTCTGTCTGTCTCTGTCTCTGTCTCTGTCTCTGTCTCTGTCTCTGTCTCTCTCTCTCTCTCTCTCTCTCTCTCTCTCTCTCTCTCTCTCTCTCTCTCTTAAAACTATGGTTTCTATTTTTTCAATTATCTGAATAAACAGCTCAACTTATGTTTTTTTTTAAAATAGATTCTACAAATTCTGTACCCCTTGAAATATACTCATATCAATCTTTCTCTCTCTCTCTCTCTCTCTCTCTCTCTCTCTCTCTATATATATATATATATAATATATATATTATATTATATATATATATATTATATATAACAACTCACTCAGTGGACTTGATGGAGTTAATTGGTTCCTTATCCACCACATAATTCAATAATTGCATATTTCCCCTGGAAAAAAATTGTGCAATAAGTACACTTATAGGATGTTTACCTCAGGGTTTTTTTTTTTTTAGCAGTAAATTAAATAATAACAGATAACATACATAATATTTTTATTTAATAGCTGGCTTCATAAAATATATATTAAACAAACTAGATTAAATTATTAACATTAATGTTATACATTTTTTTACAGAGCTATGCAGAGGAAAATATTATGAAACAATCCAATGTTGATGAAAAAATCCTATAAAAAATCCTCTGTGTTAATTCTATCATTTTTTTTTACCCTTATATAGAACCACTTGTGAATTTATAACCTAGATGTTGCACAGAAAAAATAAATGTAAAAAACCTAATTGATATAAATACAGTACCAAATGCAATAATAAAGATAGATATTGTCTCTCCCACTCTCTATCACTCACTCTCATTCATTCTTACTAATTCATTCTATCATTTAATCCCTCTCTCAAATTCACATACATTCATTCTCTCTCTATCTCTCTATCTCTCTATTTATCCCTTTCAAATAATCATGGTGTTAACAATTGCTTAAATACTTTATAAGAAACCTGAGAAACCAAGAATGGAGATGGAAATATTTCTGGTTTTAATTATATGTTTGAAATACGCTAGACTTAGCGCAGGGTGGCGTTGTCAGTTATGTTATAGGCTGACTTCATAGGGGGGTTTCGGGTCTTCCAACATAATACCCCCTCAGCCAGCCAGACCCCATTGGAGACGATCAAACTCCAGCACGCCACCCTTGTGCAACGCCAACAGAAAAGTGAATTATACGTCAACGCAATCCTCGGTCTCTTTATATCCGATTGGCCACTTCCGCAGTCAATTATCAATAAGGATAATTGTTATAAACAGGATCGCGCGACTCAGACATTTTCTTTTTAATAAATGCATTGGCTTAGCTGGGATGTTACTATGAAGAAAAACGCGTTGGATACGTGAGGCAAAAGGAATGTAAGTCGTAACAATTGAGATTTTTTTTCCCATAATAGCAATGTACAAAGTACTCCATATTCAATTTGGTCGAAATTGAATACGGATTTTAATCTTTAAAAAAATTTTTTTAACGCAGGTAATGACTAAAACTATATACATGTAGTTAAGGGGTTAACAAAATAAAAAAGTTGTAGTTGTAACACAAGGTTAGAACATGGAGCATGCAGTGAGAATTAAATTCACTAATAATGGTCTATTAAACTAGCTAGCTTACCATTAAACTACTCAAGGACCCCAGTGATTTTTTTATTTTATTCATTTGTCAAATTTTTTTTATTATTATTTCTTTCCCTTCAAATTCATTGAATTTTCTTTATTATGGTCAAGTCATGTGAAAGCATAGGTTCTTGCTAGATCTCCAAAGTTAAGCAGTAGTGAGCCTGTTAAATTCCTGATTAGGTGACCACTTAAGCAACAGATGGTACTGTAAATATCCCGAGTAATTTGTTTATGATATAATGGAATGTCCATCTCCCCCATACCTTAACAGTGGCGATGGTTCTAACCACTATTTAAGAACACACATATTACTATGTGCAGAAATCACTTGAATTACTTAGACGACAGACTCTCCTCCTAATAAAGACCTTACTATATAACAGTTTTTAAAAAAATGACTTGATTCGGCATTAGTCATAAAGTCGTTGGGTGGCCTAAAGTCGGTATCAGCCAGACAGCAAGGGAGTCTATCCCCTACCAAGGAGATTGTTTTTGCGTCTGATGTGGAGCGCCACACCTAACATCAGCTCCTTACACCAGATCTCTGTGCTATTCATATGCTGAGTTGGTGAGGGCCGGTATAGAACCCGAACCTTGTGCTTCCTAGGACGCTTAATGACTAGCAAAACTGGCCTTAAAGGTTTGATATGTTGTATAACAAAACAATCAATCAAAAAATCAGCTTTAGAAACCAAGATCTTACTGGAGAAAAAAAAGAAAAAAGAAAAAACAAAGATAACAGAAAGAAAAGAAAAATTAAGAATAAAGGAAGAAAGAAAAAGAAAAAGAAAGAAAAAAAGGAAAGAAAAAGAAAAAAGAAAGAAAGAAAAAGAAAAGAAAAAAAAGAAAATCAAAGATAAAGAAAGAAAAAAAAATTAAGAATAAAGAAGAAAGAAAAGAAAAAGAAAAAAGAAAAAAGGAAGAAAGAAAAAGAAAGAAAGAAAGAAAGAAAGAAAAGAAAAAAAAGAAAAGAGATAACAGAAAGAAAAGAAAATTAAGAATAAAGGAAGAAAGAAAAAGAAAAGAAAAAGAAAAGGAAAGAAAAAAAAAGAAAGAAAGAAAATAAAAAAAGAAAAAGAGATAACAGAAAAAAGAAAAATTAAGAATAAAGGAAGAAAGAAAAGAAAAAGAAAAAGAAAAGAAAAAAGAAGAAAGAAAAAGAAAGAAAGAAAGAAAGAAAGAAAGAAAGAAAGAATCAAAGATAACAGAAAGAATAGAAAAATTAAGAATAAAGGAAGAAAGAAAAAAAAAAAAAAAAAAAAGAAAAAGAAAAAAAAGAAAGAAAGAAAGAAAAAAAGAAAAAAAGAAACAGAAAAGAAAAGTCAACCCTTGGGTTATTTTATGTTGAAGACATTTTGTTTTATTCATTCTTGTTGGGTATTCCATTTTCTTTTCAAAATATTAAAAAAATTTTTTAAATTCATTTCTGACTTATTTAACTCATAGATAGGACCCTAACAGGTACTACCAATCCGGACAGAGTGAACCTGGAAGTAATGGCAATGAGGAGCTATGCTTGATTAATGCTATATATTAACGCTATAGACAATTTGAGTGTGTCTGACTTTGAACTTCTGAAAGAAAATAATATATAAACCTTCAATTATAATCTTATGTGGAGGACATAAACAGGCAAATTATTCATCTGTCAAACGAAAACAACATAAATTTATAAAACAATAATATTACGAGACAAATATTAAGTATATATCATATTTCAGAATAACTAAAATGTTGCCATTATTTTGCAAAACAACTTAATACAATAAAGATAGTCTGTCGAGAAAAAAATGAAAATATATTGTATATATTTCCATTGTGAAAAGTTGTGAGAAAAAGATTTTCAGAATATGAAAAAAAAGTAACAATAAAAATAACATAAAACAACAACAAAAAAACAAACAAAAATTATAAGACTTCAACTTGTGTCCCTTTTGTTATTTCAAAAATGTCCAGCCAGTATTCAAGTACCTAAGTTATTTTAGGTGCTTGAATACTGGCTGGACATTTTTCTTCCACCATTATTCTTTCAAATGTCAACACATACAGTCTTTTAAGCTTTTGAAAAGAGGTAACTTTTGTGAAGAGCACCCAATTATTTACAAAGTCTTTCAAGAAAATTTTCACTGGTATTAAGTCTGGAATTCTCAAGAATTTTCTTAGCAGAGTGGCCACAAACTTTCAGTTTAACAATCATCACACATTCATAGTTTCTGAGAAAATAACATTTTTTTACCTTGCTAAACTGATGCAAAATTATTGATAAAATTGGTAACAGTTGAAACTTTGTTACAAAATATACAAAGGCATAGTTAGAAATATTGCGTATACTAATATAGTTACCCATAAAAAATGGTGTTATTATATACATATCAGTCAATAAAAAATAAGGAAGCGAATCAACAGTATATCAGAGAAGAAATTTGAAAAAACACACAGATGTTATTAATTTATATTTATTGGCTTAATATTGCAATATTTCAATCTGTATAATAATCATCAAGCAAAAATACTGGATATACTAATATAGTACCTATAAAAAATGGTGTGATTATATACATATCATTCAGTACATCTTAGTTGTGCTATTTTCATAGGACCAAAATATATCTTCCTAGACCTCTGCTTGTGATCAGTGGAGTATCTGTGCTTGGACTGACTTAATGGTTGGTTGGTTGCTTAGTTTAATGGCATATCAATTCTTGTGGGTTATTTAATGCCATTTTTTTTTTTTTTGTAAATATATATTTGATTTGTTCAAGTAGTAGTTTTCGTTAACTTCATGTACCCACTGCAACTGTTTTCAAACGTCTATATGATTAAAAGGGGATGGGTCTTTAATGTAAGAGCAATTTGAAGAAGACAGTCAATACACTCATATAGTAGTTAGGACTTGACATGACCAGCTGATTACTGCTTGGGATCAGTGGAGTATCTGTGCTTGGATTGAATTAATGTTTAGTTGTTTGGCTGGCTGGCTGGCTGGCTGGTAGGTTAATGACATGTCAACCCTTGTTGGTTATTTAATTCCAAATCTTTTTTTTTTAAAATATATATTCGAATAGTTTAAGAAATAATTTTCATTAATTTCATGTGTATCATTAAGTTGGTATAGATAATGTGCATTAATTTTATGTGTATTAATAAATATCGGTGGTTGACCCTCAGCCTCTGTCTTCTCATAGCTATATAATAAAGAGAGGATGGGTGTTTACCATCAAATAGCAATTTGAAGAAGACAGCCAAGACAATCAAAAAGTTGCTAGGACTTGACATGACCAACTGATTATGGACTTGATAGTTCTAAGTTAATTTTATATTGCTGGCATATTGGATATGTCACTTTTCAGCTTATCATCAAGTCTTAGATTCAAATCAGAACAAGATTCCCATATTAATTGTCTATTAATTTGTTGTTTTTTTTTTGTCTAATACTGTTTCATTTGACAACATTCATGGTCAGAAAAAAAAGTTTGAGAAAATATCCATACAATCACTTATGATACTTGTTATGAACCATGAAAAATTCAGGGATATGCTTGAAGATATGAGATGATATGTTTTAGGAAATGAAAAACTGTTTCTTTTAATAAAAAAGTTATCCTCTTTAGATAGTCACACACAATGTATATATATATATATATATATAAATTAATAAGTCATCCACAGACATGTGTTTCGGCATTTCATGCCTCTTCAGTGTGGCTAGACACAACTATCCCTAGCTAGGAGTGCACTTCGACTGACTATTAGCCAGCCAAATTTATTAACCTCTCACCCACTTTGACAGCTGCTGTAATGGGGTTGGTGTTTAAACTATTAAATACATAGGTTTGTTTATATATTTTACGATCACAGAGAGATCTAGTCTGCAAGCAAACAATCATTGCTTATATCATTGGTAGTGAAAATTTAAATCTCCTATTAGAGAGCTCTTACCAAATTTAGGGGAGCATATATTAATAAGTCATCCACAGATATATATATGTATATAATATATATATGTAGATATGGCTATGCATTGTAAGTATATGAAGGATAAAGAAAGTCCTAAACAGAAACATTCCCACTGCCAATCGTCTGATTTATTGGATATATATCTATATATATGTATGTATGTATGTATGTATGTATGTGTGTGTGTGTGATATTAGAGAGTAGATGAAGATGAAGTATGATAAAAAAAAGTCAACCATTAATTTCTCAAGAAACTTTATACACAATCATATTGTAATGAAAAAATCCTTCACTTGAATGTAATACCTTGAAAATTGAAGAGAAGAAATCTTTTTACCACTTAGACGTTGTCAAGTTTTGTTTTTTCAGCAGTAAATAGACTAATAGCAGATAAGATGCAAAGCATTTTTTCTTTAATAGCTGAATGTTCTGCTTCATAAAATATTCCTTAAACAAACTAGATTAAATTATATAAATTTATGGCATAATTTTTTTCTAGGCCATGCATTGGGAAATATTATGCAATAACCCAATATCGAAGGGAAGAATTATGGAATTATTTTGTAATTTGCATTAAAGAAACACACACACTATCAGAAGTCTATATATGCAAATTGGTCTACATTTAGAAGACAGTCCCTGCTTTGCTCAACAAACAGTTGAACAGCTGATAGGAAACATTGCTCTTGCAAAAGAACTCTCAACAGAAACAATGGAAAGGATCATAAAACTCATTCAAGTAGGCAATCAACAGTCGAGTGTGCTTTAAGTCAGCAGTATCTAAAATGTGGTGCAAATATAAAAGAAATAGGGTGGCTAAAAAAGGAAAATATACTGGTAAACAACAAAGCATGTGGGGATTAAAATAAGATTAAAATGAGAAAAAAAAAACTCCATAAAGTCTTCACCAGAAGAATCCTCCACACATGTGCGAGAAAGGGACCCACTTCTGACCTGCAAGAGATCTCTTGGCCATAGATACTTAGGTGTTGACTGGGACAAGACACCACTACTGGCCAGGGAGAAATTATGGCTATGACCTGTGATAAAGCCTAAATCATAAAATCACCTGTCTTTGTCTCTTTCTTTTCGTTCCTTGTATTCCTTCCTTTTCAGTGCAACCACAAAATAAGATGGGGTTAAAAACAAAACCCCAAGAACACACACAAAGAATTACCACTTAATTATTATTATTATTATTATTATTATTATATTATTATCTTTTTAAACTGAAGCAGATAAAATTGTTTAAAATTATTTACATTCAATATGGCTGCCTTGGCGTTAGATTTAAACTGAATATAAAGTCTTGCTTCCTTGATTTTTATAAAGAAAAAAATAACAAAGAACAAAATAATCCAACATTTCAAAGAGGCATTTTATGCACACACACATTCATTTATACCAACTAGTACAAAATAAAAAACACCCTCGATGTAAAAATAGACTTTTGAAACATATTGCCTGAGGGGTGGGAGTAAAAAATTCAATGTCAGCAAGTTTGCACCCTAAGTAAGTAAAATCATCAAATTCATTAAACCTTAAAACACAAAACCTCTTCCCACTCTATAAGCATCAGGATAGAAAAATCAAAGCAATATACTTGAAAATAGAAAATGTACAACAAAACAACAACAAAAAGAAAGAAAAAAAAATTGGTCAAAAAGAGTACATTTTTGTGACAGAACTGTAAGAAATTGTCTGAATGAAATGGGATTTACATAGTCAAAGAAAACCAATAAGACACAAACAAGACAATGAGATTAAAATATTTTAAAGAGAAACAATGATGTGTGGATTGGATTAATGTGATATTCATTGATGAATGAATAATCTGTATAGGCTAAGGTGAAAAAGTGGCAGCAACAAAGCACCGGCACATCAATATCTTCAGGGACAGCCTTCATATGCGACATCTATGGTCAAGAATGATTTCCAACATTGCACTTCACAATCATACGAAGCGCTGTAACTTCAGGGGCATAAGAACTATATAGTTTTCCAAGACGGCAATGCCTATGTCCAATGAATCTGCATTGGCTAAGGTGATGATCCTGGAACTTTTGTCTGGAGCTGTTTAAATGAAATATATAATGCCTGAAGAAAACAAGTAAATTCCTAAGTAATTCATGATATGGAGTTTCATGTCATTTAAAAAACCAGGAGAGATGGCAATCATTACCTCTACAATCAATGTACATGTACAGCTTGAAATTCTAGATAATCTCTTTCCATCAATAGAAAATTGTTTATTCCATCACTTAAATGTAAATCCAGTGTTAAGTCTAAATTGGATCAAGAAAATTACCAAGTTCAACATCCATTTGAATGTGGCATAAAACTTAGAGATATTTTAATGTCAGAACAAGAAAGATAATTTTGCTGTCATCATCACTGAGTCATCCTTTTAAGTAGGGGGAATTGTTCTAAAAAAAAATCTATTGAAATATTTAAGTACATGAACAACAAGAAGTTGCACAGTAGAATGAAAAGCAAAAACAATTCCATTCATTTTTCCAATTGCGAAACACATTCTTATCTCCAGATGTTTAATAACTTTTGCATATGCAAGCACAACATTCAAATTGTTTCAAAAATAATTTCCGCATATGCAAGCACAACATTCAAATTGTTTCAAAAATAATTTCCTCATATGCAAAACACAACATTCAAATTGTTTCAAAAATCATATGCAAACACAACATTCAAATTGTTTCAAAAATAATTTCTTCATATGCAAAACACAACATTCAAATTGTTTCAAAAATAATTTCCTCATATGCAAACACAACATTCAAATTGTTTCAAAAATAATTTCCTCATATGCAAACACAACATTCAAATTGTTTCAAAAATAATTTCCTCATATGCAAACACAACATTCAAATTGTTCAAAAATAATTTCCTCATATGTTTCAAAAATAATTTCCTCATATGCAAACACAACATTCAAATTGTTTCAAAAATAATTTCCTCATATGCAAACACAACATTCAAATTGTTTCAAAAATAATTTCTTCATATGCAAACACAACATTCAAATTGTTTCAAAAATAATTTCCTCATATGCAAGCACAACATTCAAATAGTTTCAAAAATAATTTCCTCATATGCAAGTACAACATTCTATTAGGCTACAAAACATGCTGATCTATCTGGGTGTCTGATCATGGTGTAATGGTTAGCAAGCTGGTCTCACAGGTCCATTTGAGTGTGTATGTTGTGTGTGTGTGTGTGTGTGTGTAGTGCAGTAGAAATACTCTCCAACATTTTCAATTATCTCTTTTTATATTGAATGTCTTGTCATTGCTTCTAAATCACTTGAGGTGGGGGGTTAGTTCTCATGGCATGGTGGCTAATGTGATGGACTGCTACATTGAAGAAAGAAAGTTCTAACTCCAGTAACACTATTACATTCATGTAGATCATGAGCATGTTCAATACTTAATTGGGTGACCAATTAAACAACAGCATGTACTGTAAGCAACCTGCATCCTTTGATAATGAGAATGACTTAATTCTACATTAAATGGCATGAAGGATGGTAAATATGCTGTAAAAAAACAACAACTACCACTTTATCTTAATTAATCTCTAATCTTATTATAATGGAGATTCAGAGTTTCTAAAAAAAATAAATGTGAACGTCATTAAGTTTGATTTTAAGCTAGTAAATGATAGATTTAAATGTATATTGATTAATGCATCAAATAGGGTATCCTATTCATTTTTAATGTAGTGTAAAAGACTGAATTCAAAAAGTTTAATTTTAGATTATCTAGATCAGATTTTCTCAACCGGTGTGCCGTGGCACACTGGTTGACCGTGAAGCTTCCGTGGCTGTGCCGTAAGTGTTGTGGATGGTTGATCATCCTCTTATATTTTTACTCAATTACTTTAGTATTTTTTGTTTTAATTTAATATTTTTTGTTTTAATTAAATATTTTTGTACTCTTAGAAATAAATGATAAAATAATTTTATTAATGAAGCATCCTGGTTTGATTGGCATGCAATTATCTTTATTTGAATGAGATCTTCAAATGTTTTTCAATGCTTTGTTCGATCAACAGTCAAACTAATCAAAATAATTAACCAGGTTGGGTCATTGCTATGCACAGATAGACAAGGCTTGAGAATACAGCAGATTAAATGTTGGGATTTTACCACAATAAAGATGAGGCCAACAGTCCAAAATATCGAAATGATAAACTCTTCACCTATTTAATATATTTGCTACAGTGTATATTGATCCATAGTATTCTGATGAAAAGCAACAATAATAAGACAGGATCAAATTTGTCATAAAATATCAAAATGCTCCATCTAAAAAAAGAAAAGTAAATCCAAAAAATAATTGAAAACACATTTTTCTTATCTACGTTTGAATAATCTATCATCCATAATTTATGACATTAATGAAAATCAGAAATATATTTTAGCACTGATATAAGCAGAAAAGTATGTGATATCATTTCATCTGGGAGATTCCTAAAAAGCAAGAGAGATTTTTAAAAAAAGAAAAGAAAGTATATTTTGAAATTGATCTGAAGAAAGACAAACTTATAAAGTATGTATTTTCTTCTTTTTTTTATTCTGACATTTCCTTCATTCTTAATTCATGAACTAATTTGAATATCAACATTACTTTCTATAACAATTTGATGGGATAGCTTAAAAAATCCAATTCAAATGCTCAAACTGAAAATTTACATAAAATGAACATGTATATTTGTTCATATATACAGCGATAGGCTAAATCTTTGTGAGATCCTAACCAGAATTTGAATTGAGCAGCGTGCAACACAAGGGCAAATTGGAAGTCTTTTTGGTGCTTTTACTTTTTCTAAACACAATGCTTCAAGCAAATTACAAAACCCATATATATATAAATATATATATATATATATATATATATATAAAAGTAATTGGTAATTTGCTTGAAGCATTGTTGAGTATGTTATAAAATAATAAAATTCGAAGGCAATACAATGCGTAAAAAATAAAGACAAAAAGATGTTTTATATGTCTAATTGATTTCAAAGCAAAGCTTTATCATCAGAGTTTAATTTCAGAAAAATTAAAATTTAAAATTAAACTCTGATGATAAAGCTTTGCTTTGAAATCGATTAGACATATAAAACATCTTTTTGTCTTTATTTTTTACGCATTGTATTGCCTTCGAATTTTATTATTTTATATATATATATATATATATATATATGTGTGTGTGTGTGTGTGTGTGTGTGTATGTTTCTCTCTGTGTGTATATGTGTGTGTATATGTTATTAAACAAAGAAAACATACCAGTCTGGATGGTCGGAGAAGCCCCCTCCGATCAATCGGATGGTCACATAAAGCCCTAGCACCTATATGATTGTTCCAACTATCATATTGTTCTAAGGTAAGTTCAAACCCTTTCTATCATATATGTGCTAAAGGTAGTGGCTGGGGGTTAATGTCCTGGGCATGGCATTAAACTCTATCTGATGGTGAAGTTCCGATTCTGGAACTCTGGAGAATGTGTGAAACCCCTTCAACACCATTATTCAAAGGTTCACACTGATCAGAAATGGTACCATCTGTTACAGTCACATCTATGGGTTGCTTAAAAAATCAAATGCTCAAACTGAAAATTTACATAAAATGAACATGTATACTTGTTCATATATACAGGGATAGGCTAAATCTTTGTGAGATCCTAACCAGAATTTGATCTGAGCAGGGTTGTGGAGTCAGAACACAAGACTCTCAACTCTAACTCATCTGTTTTTGGCATGTCCAACTCCGACTCCCTATATCTTGTAATTAAGTGTTTATGGCCTACAAATCTCATAAAGCCTTTACATATGTTCCTAACAAGTAGGTCTATTTCATTATAACTGGTTTATATCAAAGAATATAGATATTCTGAATTTTAAATCATACCTATTCATTCTTTTTATAATCTATTTATAAGGAGTGTGCACTATTTAATTTTATGCCAAAGACATTTTGTTTTATTTATTCTTGTTCTGTATTCAATTCTTTTTGTAAACACATTTTTTTAAACTCATTTTTATCTATTCAACCCATAAAAGGGACTCTAACAGCTAATACCACTCCAGGTCAAAGTGGACCTGGGAGTAATTATGATGATGAAGTACTCTACACTCCTTAGAGCTACAGAACTGGAACTTCATCAATAGATTCAGTTTAATGTCATACCCAGGACACTCTATGGTGATCCAGACCACGAGTGGTGACAGACAAGTTAGAGTCAAAGAAGTAAAACACTACACAACTTAGAATTGGAATGAAGACATGTATTACGGACATACATAACAAATAGTTGCAAACTTTGGTTTGTCTACAGGAATGTTATATAGAATAATAGTCCACTTAGCTGAAATCCTGAGGTAGGGTGTGTTATTGGAGCCTCTTAGCTACGGCTATCTGGTCGCACTGCTGTATATAAGAGACACCCTTTTCGTCATCTGACTTCAGGTGCTGTTGGAACAGAAAGATGAAGAATTTGCCTCTTTGGCTTTGCCACCAAAGAATGCTGGCCGTGATCGGTTGGTTGATAGCAAGGCTCGTAGAACAAGGATGATAACCCCTACCTCAGATATTTTTACAACTAAGATCCTCAGCCATTGCCTTCTAGCACATATATGATAAAAAGAGTTGAAGTTTGCCATAAGAATAATAGGGTTGGGACAATTGTATACATTATATTTGATTAGAGGGCCAATCCCGACCAACTGTCTAGCCTATGTAATGGCCAAAGTGGAGCCATTGGGGAGTTTTACACCTCTGAGGAGATGCAGTTGGTGTATTCTACAGCCCCAGCCAACAGGGCAGGATAGGGGGGTTAAGAAATATAGTGCCTAACATGTAAATAACCTGTTATTGAATTTCATTTTGAAATTTTTGCTGTATAATGTTTAATTTTTATGATAATATTAATTAAGAGTACTAGCAAAGTTTGTGTGTGTGTGTTTGTCTGTGTGTTCCATAAAGAAAAAGAGAGAAAAAGAGATTAATAGATAGAAACAAGAGAGAGAGAGAGAGAGAGAGAGAGAGAGAGAGAGAGAGAGAGAAAGAGTGTGTGGATGTCTCTATGTGTGTGTGTGTGTGTGTTTGTGCTTGTGTTTGTGTGTGTGTGTCGTCTTCCATAAAGAAGAGGGAAAAAGAGATTGATAGATGTGAGAGAGTATATGGTGTGTGTGAGAGAGAGAGAGAGAGAGAGAGGAGAGAGAGAGAGAGAGAGAGCCTAAGAGAGTTTGAGAGAGAATGAAAGGTGAGTGAGAGAAAGAGAATGAGAAATAATGTAAAGAGAGATGCATGCCTCTATGTGTATGTGTATGTGTGTGTGTGTGTGTGTGTTTATCTTCCATAAAGAAAAAGAAAAAGAAAGAAAGAGATTGATAGATAGAAACAGATGAGAGAGAGAGAGAGAGAGAGAGAGAGAGAGAGTGTGTGTGTGTGTGTGTGGTGTGTGTGTTGTGTGTTGTAAGAGAGAGAGAGTGAGAGAGAGAGAGAAAATGAAAGACTAAGAGAGTACTAGCAAAAATACACACCCTGCGGGTGCAAGTATTTAAGTTTTAATGTGATGAAATATATCAAATTAGAAAGACTAATGACACTACATAAAAATGCAGATAAAATTATTTGAAACAGAGGCGGGGGGGGTATAATAAAAAAAATAAACAACATTGAAACTAACTCTTCCATCATTTTTAATCTCTCCAACTTTCATTGCTAAATTTTCAAGTTTACCTATTTAATTAAATTAGGAAGTGAAGAATAAAATTACAGCTAATTCTTATTGTCAATGGATTTCTTTCAGGTTTTATCCCCAAGATTTTTACTCATATTTATTAAAATAAAACTAAACAATTAGAAATCAATAATACCAAGCAAATCAAATTTTTAAGATCAATATGCAAATTAGCGTTCCTGTTCCCATTGTAAACTTGTATAAATACACTTGCATGCAATTAGTATGGAGACAAGGCCAATAGTATTATTAATGTAAAACAATCTTATTACTAATTTAGGTTCAGATAGAAATAAAATCATGGAGACTGTGACATAAATAACTAAAGGAATTATGACTTAGGTATTGATATAGTTGGAGACAGTCACAAAATCTCCATTATAATAAGATTGACAAAAAATGAGATAGTAGACTAATTAATATTTCTTCATTCACATAAATATGATTTTTACCATTTAACATTGTGTGTTGGAGGCTATGTTTGCAGTTATGTGACTTCATGCATATACACATTACTTTGTCCATCTTAAATTTTAAAACATTGCTAAATTTTAATTTCCCTTAATTTCTTCATTATTTTTGTGTTGTTATTAATTTATGATTAGTTTATCTTTCATCTTATTTTTATTGCTTTTTTATTACAACTATCAGGTTGTTTTTGTTTTTTTACATTTTAGAATCATTCAGAAAACAGCACGGATCAGAAATTAAAGGATTCCATTCCCACAAGATTTGATCTAATTACAAGTTTGAATGTCTTTGAAGACTAATTCTTTATATTCTCTTCCATGAAGCTTAGTGCTTATGTACAAAAGCTTTCCAATAAAAACAAATAAAAAGAGATGAAAGGAAAACTCACTGAAAAATTAATAATATAGAACATGAAATAATCAATATTTAATTCAAACTTACTTTTTAAATACTAGCAAATATATGCACTCTCCGGGTGCTAGTATTTAAGGTTTAATATTAAAAAATATACTAAATTAGAAAGGCTGATGAAACTGAATAAGAATGCAGATAAAAAGATTTTGAACAGAGGGGGTATGATTGAAAAATAGAACAACTTTGAAAATAACTCTTCCATCATTTTACATTACTCCCGTCTGTCTTTGTTGAATTTTCCTAATTTAACTATTTAGTTAAGATAGAAAGTAAAGAATAATATTACAGTTATTTCTTCTTGTTAATGGATTTCTTTTAAGATTTATTCCTGAGATTTTTGCTCATATTCAATAAGATAAAACCAAACAATTAGAAATCAATAATACTAAGCATATATTTATTAAAATAAAATTTTTAATATCAAAATGCAAATTAGTCTTACCATTCACACTGTAAACCGCTATTTTGTTGTATATATAAATACAATTGCATGTTATTAGTATGTAGATATGGTCAACAGTGGCTTCGGCCTCTGGACCATTGATATAATTAACGGCGTCGATCCCAGGGGGCCATCCCCCCAGGCAACACCTGCCCCTTGATTTAAAGGGGCAGGGCTGGTTTATTGCCCAGTGCCTGAGGCGCCCCCTTGAGGGGGAATGCCGATGGGATCGACGCAATTTTTCACCCGCCACCCATGAGTCTCGGCTTGTGGGTGGTCACACATAAATAGGGCCTTGTGCCTGACCCGTACAAGTGGGGTACGTGGAAAATATCATGTAGATATGGTCAACAGTCTTAATGATGTAAAACAATTTTATCAATAATTGGGTTTTGAATAAAAAATAAAATCATGGAGAATGTGATGTAAATAACAAAGGGAATTGTGATTTGTATAGTAATATAGTTTCGGTTACAGACAGAAAAACTCACAATCTCCATTATAATAAGAAGATATGCACATTTCTCAATCTATAAAATAAACAAGTACAAAATATTGATTATTTTATTTATTTTCTGGTAAATTTTCATTTATTTCAATCTTCATTTGGTTTCCATTTAGCTTCCATCTTAGTAATTACCAACACTCCTATGTCAGATAAAAAAAATCAATTTGCATTTATTATCTCCATTCTAACTATAAATAAAAGTTGATCCCATTTACATTCCCTACTACCAAAAAGAAATTTAAAAAACAATAAACATTATTCTTTAATTATATGAAATAGAATTATTTCTCTATCACATCTATTAGAGTGAGTCAAAAGTTTTGCAATATTTTGGTAATGTGAGGCACAATTGGCTATGCATTTTTGCCAGATATGAAGAAGAGCAAATAAAAAATCTTTAATTATATGAAATAGAATTATTTCTCTATCACATCTATTAGAGTGAGTCAAAAGTTTTGCAATATTTTGGTAATGTGAGGCACAATTGGCTATGCATTTTTGCCAGATATGAAGAAGAGCAAATAAAAAATCTTTAATTATATGAAATAGAATTATTTCTTTATCACATTTCTATTAGAGTGAGTCAAAAGTTTTGCAATATTTTGGTAATGTGAGGCACAATTGGCTATGCATTTTTGCCAGATATGAAGAGGAGCACATAAAAAATCTTTAATTATATGAAATAGAATTATTTCTTTATCACATTTCTATTAGAGTGAGTCAAAAGTTTTGCAATATTTTGGTAATGTGAGGCACAATTGGCTATGCATTTTTGCCAGATATGAAGAGGAGCACATAAAAAATCTTTAATTATATGAAATAGAATTATTTCTTTATCACATTTCTATTAGAGTGAGTCAAAAGTTTTGCAATATTTTGGTAATGTGAGGCACAATTGGCTATGCATTTTTGCCAGATATGAAGAAGAGCAAATAAAAATCCGCACTAGTTAAGATGAGACACTTTTTCACATTTAGTCTTCCCCACTATTCAATCATTTGGGTATTGTAAGTTGAAGTGTGTGAGTTATTAGCAAATTATGAAATGAGAAATTTAGTTTGTGTGACTAATTCTACCAAGTCGGTGATATTCCTTACTAAATGTCAACATGATTTTATTCGATTAATTGGCGAAATAAAGAATCTAGCTTTGTAAAAGGTTTGTTTTTAAATCATTAGCAGTCAGTTGGCTCGTTGGTCTAGGGGTATGATTTTTGCTTAGGGTGCGAGATGACCCGGGTTCAAATCCCAGACAAGCCCAATCTGTTGTTTTAAAAACATTTCTTTCATTGAAGCATGTAAACACATGAAGTTAAATTAACTGGTGAAATTCAATGAAGAACATGTACACTAAATACACACCGAAACTACAGTGAATAGAAAAGTCTATTTAATAATAATCTTCATACAATGACTGCTATTTACACAGTAGCATTGCAACCAACAAAGCCCTCTTCAGATGATGACTCTGGGTTCAGGCATGGTTTCGGGGCCAAAGCATCATTACCACTAACCCAGAGCGCCCAAGCAGTATCTCACGATACCACCAGACTTTGTCGGTTTGATGTCACAATATAGGACTGCCATATCCACGCTGATGCGGTTAGAGCTTTCTCCTGAATTTTATTTAAGTATTTCCTCTTGTCTGGTAGAGAAAGTCCAAGTTTAGACAAAAATGCCGAGGTTGAGTTGGCAATAAACCCCCGACATCCGACTTCAATGGGAAATACATCCATTATCCATCCGTTTCTGACGCATTGTTCACGTAGGTCTTCATATTTTTCCAACTTCCGCTGATGGGCCCAATCCAGATTTTCTTCAAATGGAACTGTCAACTCAATGATAAAAACTTTCTTTTGATTACCAGACCAAATGACAATATCTGGACGCTGGGCCGTTAAGGTCATTTCAGTTGGAAAAACGAGCTGATGTTCCAAGTTGCATGCAATGCGTCAGCTAAGTATATCTTAGTTTTCTTGCTCCTGAAAATGTTGCGTTAAATGCTGATTAAATAGTGTAAATATCTACAACACGTGCTTTTTAGGTAAATCTTGTCTGTCTTTCATTGACTCAATACAGATGAGATAATTGATAATCGATAGCTGTGAGGAATATGGATTGTTCTGGTTAAGCTCAGTCAGTAGAGCATCCGGCTCAGAACCACAAAGTTCCAGGTTCAATACCAGTCCTTGCCAACTCAGCGTTTGAGTAGCACAGGGATCTGTGCGGTAAAATGGGTTGCTTAAATAGGTGTGGCACTCCACCTCAGATGCAAAAACAATCTCCCTGGTCTAGCACTAGTGAAAAGAGCATAGACTCCCTTGCTGTCTGGCTGATACTGAAGTAGGCCACTCTGTCAACTTTACTTTTACTACTGTTGAAATACATTACTCACTGCCTAATTGTGCTCACATTCCCTGCTTTTTCTTTAGTTAGCATTGGTGGATGCAGCTGATTCTACATGGAGGAATTAATGTCAGATGCTATTCATACTTTTCTGTAACATAGTTTTTAAAAATATGCGTTATTGGTAAGAAGTTTCAACCTCTATTGCCATATCACCAGCATTCACCTCTGATGTTATGGGTTAACATGATAAAACGTGCAGGCTCTTGTTTATTTCCAATAAAAATAAAAAGCCAATGGTAGTGATTATCTGGATACATTTGTTGGGTTAATGAAGGTGTGGCGTTATTTTCGTATTTGCCTGGAGAGTTGTCTGCCCATTTAGTTTCGCTGGTTCCCGCTAGGGGCCTCAGGTGTATTTAAGCAGCTGATTTGAACTTCTCTTTCTTTTTTTGCTTGCCGACCTATGAGACACATGGGTTAGACACGGTCTACCCCTTCTTGTTGGGGCTTAGGCCCCCCCTTACATTACTGTAAGTGATTTATACAGCATGGACTATTCCTAGTCTCATGTCTGTTGCTTTTATGTTTATCCTTTTACGTGTAACTTTGTATTACTTATGTATGTATGTTCATGTACACCTCAATGTATTATGTACCCTGTTTATTCTGTGCTGTATATAAAATGTTTTGTCTATCAAACTTTGTCGGAGTTTTATCTTCAAGTACTATCACTTTAAATCTTACAAAGGTAATGAACCATATTGGACTGTATTGTAGAGAAGATTGGATATCCTTCTGTATAGAATAAACTATTCTGAAGGTATATGAACATTAATGGTGTTGGTCTTAGTGGCCTGTCTTTTCCAGATAGACAAGTCAGTAATATGCTAATGTTAACACATTCTGGTACATCTTATAAAAATAAACCCTTTCAGTTATGATTTAAGTTATAATTTCTTTAACCACCTCCAGTAACATTACAAAAGACTGTGATAAAAAGCTCACTGGATAATTTCCAAAGGCTACTTACCAGATTTGCCTTTAAAAGAAAACTCTACACAAAAAATGATAATATGAGTGTACAATGAATATGATTCTTAACCTGTAGACATAAGATAAAATAACTCTAATCAATCAAATATTGAGATTTGGTATTCATTCATCTAGAACTGGAATCACCAATCTTTTTTCACAGTGGGCTGGATAATTGAAAAAATAATGAGCGCGGGCCACATTATTATTGTATTCAATACTTGCTAACCAGAACAAAAGCTCTGAGAAAAAGATGAAAAACAAAATTTATTTTTCCATCTTATATTTATGGATGAGTGGTGTAAGATGCACAAAAACAACTTTAACGAACATATTTATTTTCAAAACATTTTCAAAGAATGCAACATTCAAATACATCAGCGGGCCTGATAAAATGCCTTCGTGGGCTGGATCCGGGCCACGGACCATAGTTTGATGATCCTTGATCTAGACAAATTTTAAATTTCTAGACAGCTCTCTAGATGTATAGACATCATCGCTTTACTCAGGATGCTGCATATTCTTTTTAACAAATTCTAATGCAGCACTCAACAAAACAGCAACTGTATTGTCACTTATTTTCTATCACACAAATCATACAAGTAAGATGAACAAAACATGCTAAATACTGATGGAGTAGTAAGGGTGAACCTATAATCAACATTCTCCTGTAGACACCTACATATGGACACACCAGTGTGGACCGACCAGGAAAAAACTTACTTACAATAGCTATGTGCATGCATTGGATGCCATGGTGAGGGTTTGCCAGGAGCAATGACTGATAGGCTAGAGAGTCATAGGGAATCCTTGCTATTTGCATGACTTGATGAAAATGATATATATCTATATAAATGCCATTTTTAATCATCTAAATTCTCATTATAATAGAGATGACAATGAAATACTAATTAAAGTTGTTCAATCCTTCTAAAATGAAGGATCCTATCAAAACCATTATTTCAATGGGAAACCAACATCATCCAAAATTGAATCATTATTCCTTCATAATATATGGGTCACCTATCAATTATGTACTGTAGTGTAAAATTCGAAATAATGGTAGTTTCATGGAAAAATACAGTGTAAGTTGATTGACAGATTTTAACCTTTTATTGACCTACTCTCTGATTCACCAGAGCTGAACATGAGAAAGTTAGTTTAGAAAATCAGTTTTTGTCTGGGTGGTGAATGGAACAGATGCAAATGGTGTCTATTTGAAGCCAATTTCTCTATGTGTGATTGCTTTCAACTTGAGTTTATTAAAGAGCTATAAAAAAAAGAAGTATTATGTTCATTAATAAAACAAAAAAAACAAGAAAAAAGCCTGATAAACAAGTAGTTGACCAAAAAAAGAACAGAGATGAAAGACCAGAAGACCCAAACTGACTAACAGACCAAATCCAGCTCAGAGCCAGCAGAATACCTGACAGATTCATAAGAGATTGTTTTTAACATGAGTCAATTAAAGTAAAATAAAGTGTTAAGTTTCTGACTGCCATTCTTGGCCAGTTAAAAAGGACTTAAAGTAAGTAAGTCCTGAACTATAGAATCCTTTGGTAAGTGAATAAGTCCTAAGTTTTGGAATCCTACGTAGTGTCAAAAGGTCCAGTGATATAAACCTTTATTCCATCGTCCACGAAGGCTCAAAGGCAATTGAGTGGCTAAGATCAGAACAGCCAGTATAAATAATGATATCAGCAGCAGAGCACTGCCAGTGGTTGGCCAATAGGTTGGTCACATGATTATCGGCGAGTCTAAAAGTAGAAGTGGTCATTTGACACACGCCTTATATCCAAAAATGCCAATATAAATGTTCTTTATGTGATAAAGAGTCATATCCCGCAGCAAAAAAATATGTTTTTTTTCTTTGGGTACAATACTTAACATTTTGACAAAGGTCCTTTTTCTTTAGCCGGTTGCCTAACTAAGGTTAAAGAGTCCAGTCTGCCCTACTATTTATCCATAGCTGGAGGGAGAGTAGGAATCATACCTTTCCCAAGGGCATTAGCGCTAAGTAAAATGCAATTACCACTTCCAGGATTTATTTTCTGTGAATGTGCTGTCCACTCTTCTTGTCTGTGTCTCAAGCAATCATTCGGAACATCACAACGCAAGACTAGGTTGCAAACCATTACATGACAATGGGAAGACCTAACCGTATATCATATATATATATATATATATATATATATATATATATATATATATATATATATAGAATAAAGAAGTTCAAGTATTATGTTCATTAATAAAAGCGAGAAAAAAATGGATATGAACATACTGATATACATAGGTAGATAGATAGATAGATATAAAAAAAATAAGATAGATAGATATGAACAGACTGGGATAAATAGGTAGATAGATAGGAACATACTGAGATAGATTTCTTTTTTTTTTTCATCATCAGATTTTATCAAAATCTTATTATTGGTATATATCTGTTGTTCTCAACCAGAGCCCTGTTGGCTGGGGCCATAGAATATGCTTACTGCACCTCTGCAGAGGGATAAAGAAGTTAAAGTATTATGTTCATTAATAAAAGCGAAAAAAAAAATGGGCACAAGAAGAAATTCCAATAAACAAGTAGTTCCAGACCAAAAAACAACAGAGATGAAAGACCAGATGACCCAAGCTGCCCAACAGACCAAATCCAGCTGAGAACCAGCACAATACCTGACAGATTCATAAAAAGACTGCTTCCCAGATGTCCAGTAGTATCAGAAATAAGTAATACAACAATAGAAAATAAGTATGTGTCTATTGAAAGGGGCTATGCAATGCTATTTAAACTTTCATATTTGTGTGTCTTTTTTTAGAAATCTTATAGTTCTTACCTGAACCTTCAGAGCATAAAAAGAAGATCTGAGGCAAATCTCTGAAAAGAGACATGCTTTGTTATTCGGTGGAAAAATGAATCAATATTTTATGTTTCAGACACACCCAATATGAATCATTGTAAACACAGATTAATATTCTCAACTTGTCATCTTCCTGCATTTTTTTGTTTTGTTGTTGTTTTATTTTTATTTTATTACTGTCCATTCTATTTCCCTGCCCAAACAATCTTGAGCCACTTCAGGTGTCATATACACCTCTTTTGGTGCAGTGACAAAAGATGAAAACTGGGCAACCAGCAGATGAACTTCAATCTGGAGAAGACGCCTTGGGGGCTGGCAGGAAATTACAATAAAACACTTGACTGAGTGTTTCCCAGTTGCAAAGAGGAATACAGCAGCTATTTGTAATTAAATCAAGCCAACACAGTTCAATCCCTTGTCTGGGCTAAAATAATAGATATAACACCTGAAGATGATTGTAGATCACACGGTTTGTAAAAATTGTTGTCATAAAAAAAAAAATATTAGTAACAAAAAAAAGGAACAAATGCCTTCTGAATCACTGATAACAGATTTTCATATTTTCTTTATTTTCTTCATTTCAATAATCAGAAAGAGTTCTGGGGCCATTCTGTAAAAAAAAAAGGTGTCATTTGTATTGTCAGAAGTGATTAATTTTGCTTAGTCAACAAGATAAAAGAACAAAAAAAAATCTGCAATATACATTGAATACTTTAAAGCACACACACACACACACACACACACACACACGCACACACACACACACACATATATATATGCATTTGTATATATATATATTTATATATATATATATATATATACAAATGCATATGTTTGAGAGTGTGTGCATGTGTATAATTTTCCCTAACCATTGTTACTGCTATGTTATCAGTTTTTTGTTAGGGCTTTCAAACTTGTAGCTTTCTTCATACAGAAATGTTTTGTAAATGTCTAAACACAGATTTTATATGATTATTAATTTTCTAATTTTTGGCATTGGTTTTATTTTGTGACAAAGTTTCATGATTTAACAACATGGATGATTTACTATAAATAGGCAGATACTGAGTACTAGAAACTTTGAGTAATGAGTTTTTATCCTGTTTTATATTTTACTTTTTATAATTAAAATATACTTTGAAATTTCTCTGCATTTTTGTACATTGAGCACTCTAAAGATTATATAGATAAAACATGTTGAATTTTAATAATAATCATAAATATATATATA
The DNA here is from genome assembly GCA_023376005.1 of Doryteuthis pealeii. Lineage (NCBI taxonomy): Eukaryota > Metazoa > Mollusca > Cephalopoda > Myopsida > Loliginidae > Doryteuthis > Doryteuthis pealeii. The sequence goes on along the minus strand of CM042149.1, from coordinate 3,885,999 downwards.
TATATATATATATATATATATATATATGAAATATAAATTTGAAGGCAATTTACAATGCAATGTAATAGGTGTTAAATGATGTTTATTTACTAAATATTTTCGAGAAAATTTCTTATCATCAGAGGTAGAAGTACTTGTGTTTTTTTTGTACCCATCCTATGGTGCCGGCGTAATCTTTTGTTGTTATTAAGTTGGAGGAACGCCAGATATTTGAAATGTTCGGGATTTTCTGTGATGGCGTGTCGTGATGGCGTAATCATTTTTTGTTATTAAGTTGGAGGAATGTTTACGCTGGCACCATGGGATGGTAAATAAACATCATTTAACACCTATTACATTGCATTGTAAATTGCCTTCAAATTTTTATTTTACACATATATACAATGCTTCTAAAAATCTATCAAAAAACACTTATATATATATATATATATATATATATATATATATAATTGTGATTAAAATCTAATGTTTAGCACAATTGGTAGAGCATCTGCCTTGGAACAACAAGCTTCCAGTTTTGATACCGGCTCTTGCCAACTCAGTGGCAAGAGCTGGTAGATGTGGTGCTCCAACTCAAATGCAAAACTTATTTTCCTGATCTAGTTCAAAGGAAAAAGGGGATACTCCCTTGACAAATACTGATAATAGGCCACTCTGCAACTTCATCTTATTATGTATATACAGAGATGCTGATAGGTATGCATCCTGCGTCCCTGACGCACAAAAATCTAAAAGGACACAGTAAAAACATATCCATGCTCCTAGTGCTTTTCTGTTTTCTTCCTCCACTATTTCAAGCTAACTGTAAATACATTTCAATAGTTTCTTAGAAACTAGTTACACAGGATAGTTTACAAGGTAGGAGTTAGATGGCTTTAGTTGGGACCTGTAAATTTTCCTGAGGACTCATTTAAAGCAAATATGTGTGTCCCAGGATGCACTAAATCAAGAAGCTATTAGCATCACTGTATATATATATATATATATATATATATATATATATATATATATATATATATAGTGTATTTAGGCAGCATTTTTTCTTTTAAACATGTTACTTTAAAACTCTACTGATGATTCTTGTCGGACGAGTTTTTGTTCAATCCTTTCTAACTGTCTGGCCATCTTTTTAATGTCAGGATGGAACTGGTGTAGCAATCCACCAAAGGTTTCTTCACAAGTGCTTTCGGCATGTCTATCTGCCATCTTCAGGTGTGAAACTGATGGAATGTTTCATATGTCTCATTTTTAAAACGAGCAGTAGCGTAGGAATTGGTAGTGGGAGGCAGTAAGAATTGGTAGTGAGAGGTAGTAGGAATTGGCAGTGGTTCAAACGAACATTAGCGGTAGAGATTTTTCCACCCTGACATTAAAAAGATGGCCAGACAGTTAGAAAGGATTGAACAAAAACTCGTCCGACAAGAATTGTCAGTAGGTTTAACACAACATATATATATATATATATATGTGTGTGTGTGTGTGTGTGTGTGTGTGTGTGTGTGTATGTTGCATGATATAGTGCTGAGATGTATCTTGTATTCTATTTATTCATACCATGGTTTGACACATTTTTCTCACGTTTCTTTCATTCTCCCTAAAAAAATTTATGAATTTTAAAACAAAAAGCTCATTCCTTCTTGGTTGAGCTGAGAACTTATCAACACCTCCCTTTCAGACAGAAATACAGATAGGTTGTACTCTTCACTTACCAAAGTCTAGAAGTTACTTTAACTTTTTATAACATTATCTCTTAAGATTTATAAGAAAGCATTTTCCCATTTTAGTCATGAGTCTTTCTTAGTATTACGTTCATAACTCATTATTTTTATGAATCTGATATTTTATTGTAAGCAACACTTTTCCCTTGGAGTTGAAATCTGAACTTCTTTTTATTTGCCATCAACTCAATAAAGAGTTTGGCAATCGTTTATCACCTCATATGATATCAAGTTTACAAGAATGCAAGTCCCAAAAGCCAAACATCTGTTTAGATGAGATTTTTCTTTCCCTAGTGATTTAGTTAATTTCAACATTTCAGAATCCTTGGTTAAATAATTATATATTTTATACTTTAAACACTTGAATTCTTCATGGCTTGTCTTCATGAGCAAAGATAATGGGGGGGGGTTCATGTTGATTGCAGGCATATTCATGGTTGATATGGCCTATGCAGGACAGGCTGGCATGGTTACAGAAGCTGAAGTTAAAGGTCTGGTCAGGATTTGGTGGCATTGTATTCTCTCTCTCTCTCTCGCGCTCTCTCTCTCTCTCTCTCTCTCTCTCTCTCTCTCTCTCTCTCTCTCTCTCTCTCTCTAATATATATGATTTTCTGAGCTGGCAACCCATCTCTGCTTAAAAAGATTATATCTTATGTTCTTCTGTCTTGGATCAATTTAAGCTTAATAAATCTTGCATGCACTCATTATCTCTCTTTCTTTCTTGGTCTTTTCTTTTCCCCTCTCTCTCTCTCTCTCTCTAGATATGTATCTATATCACATTGTCGATCCACAATACTGCCCAAATTCCATCTTCTAATTCTAAACTTAAATTTAAATGATAATTTATAAATTGAATTTAAGGTGATCATATATATATATATATATATATATATATATATATATATATATATATATATATATATATATATGTTACATAATTATTAGATTCTTAATATTTATGTACAGTAGTGTAGAAACCAAAATGGCTGTTATAAGTGCAGCCAACAGCCTTGAAGGATTGAATGACAAGGCTTGACCTAATCCTGATCCTTCCGTGGATACCATGAGAATTGGTGGAGAAGACCCTCTTCTGGTTTAGATTAGAAAGAGAGTTTTAGTCAGATCGGCCAAGACCATGACGGTGGTAAGTCGTGTTATGCACGCAGCCGACTCAATCTGCGCAGGTAGTCTGGTGGGGATTTCAGAATAAAATATGATCTAAGTTAAATCGAAGTCTTGTTTTATTATCTAAAAACTACCAATGACACAGGGCTTCTGATAAAGAGAAATTCCCAATGGAAGATCAGACACGAAGTCCCCAAGACGAAGTCCAGACACTAGAAGAATAGAAGTAAGAAAGTAAGGAAAGAGAGTATACAACACACACACACACACACACACACACACACACATATATATATATATATATATATATATATATATATATATATATATAACATTTGGAATTAAATCCAAAGGAATGCAAAGAAAAAGAGATCTGACTTTTTAAGCTGTATTTCCTTTCTCAGACCCAATAAAATATCTATATATAATGGAGATTCAGTCGCAGTTTGTCTGTAACTGAAACTACATAACTGTTTACATCACAGTAATTTCAGAAATTAAGTAACTTTATCAATAAGAATTTAATTAATGGTCAATATCACTACTACATAAGATAAAGAAAATTCTGTATTATATATGCTCAGAAAGTAGTATGCAACAAAGAATGGTCCCTTGTGTTTTTTTAAAACAAGCTTCAATAAAAACATGCCCAGTAACATTAATTTATATTTAGTTTGTTTTATTCTAACTTTTGCAGAAAAAGTTTAACCATTTTATCAAGATCTATTAAATTATTATTAACATCATTAACTATGTTTAATAACTTAATAATAATAAATATAATTTAAGGTATATTAGGTTAAGATTTTATTCAAAAAATATATATAAGAAAATATATGATGGCAATTGTAGTTCCAGTAGTTTTTAGCTAACACTCTTACAAATTTGATAAGATTCTTTGTAGTTTTATTCTCAGCTATATTTTTTTCAATTACTGTACATTAATTTTAACCATCTGGTTAACTAATATTTGGCCCGTTTACCAAATCATTTCTTGTTCCCAATGATACCTTGCATTGAAATAATGTCTAAAAAGTGCGGTTTAGCGAACATTTAAACTGAGCTAATTCCTTTTCTCTTATTTTTCTCATTCTTTCATCTTCATTTTTTGTCATAAACTCCTTTTTAATCGTTCGGTACATTTTTTTCATAACTGATTTTTTTATTGTTGTTTTGTTTTGTTTCTTGTCTACGCTTCTCGACTTTTTCTCTTTGATACTCAAACATGTATATACGTATTATTTTGAATTTTCGTACTTTTGACCTCATCTTTATTGTTATATTAAAATTACAAATAAAGTATTTCTGAGATAAGCAGGAGAAAATTCATCTTAGTTTTAAAAGTTATCTTTGTTTTGTCTTTCTTTTCGTCTCGCTTTGTTGTTATGTTGACTTTTTCAAAGAGAAGAGTAAAAGAAAAAAAAGGAGGAACATTGGAAGGAATGGTTAGCGAGAAAGAAATAAGAGTTAAATATAATAAACACAAATATGGCATTTGGGAAACTAGACAATGGAAAGTTTATTTTCTCATTCTCTCTCTTCCATTGATTTTCTGTGATAATATCACCCAAACCGTATGCTAATTTTGATTCTAGCTCTTTATTTCTCTCCCCTCACAATATATATATATCACGGACGCCTACCAGCGGAGTTTAACCCAACGGTACCCTAAAACAAAGTGTCCAAATTAACACAGTTCTGCACATAGGCTCGGACTGAGTTCCGCTTGAAAGGAATTCCTAAACAATAAAAAATAATGTTATAAACAGAATCCGGATTCTCGACCAATAAAAAACTTTCCCCCCAAAATCATGAAAGCCTTTCTGGAGCCTATCTCGGTACTATATAAGTCCGGCATTTGAGGACCAAAGCGTTGAGCGAGGGCCTCCACGCCAGGCAGGACGGCAGAGACACCCGGGCGTCAGGAATACGCGTGTGATATATAAATAGGCATGTGAAAATACAGAAGAAAAGGAAGCGAATGAATAAAGAAACAGAATAAAGGAATGAGATCTGTGTGTGTTTATATATATATATATATATATATATATATATATATATATACTAGAAGCGGCTACCCAGTGTCGCCTTGGTAGAGGGGGGTAACAAAAAAGTTACTCTCGCAGGTCCATTATCACATGGTTGATCCACAATACAGCCCAACATCCATCTTCTAATTCTAAACGTAAATTTAAATGATAATTCTTAAATAGCTTACCAAATACCAGAAATAAATCTTAAAGCAACAGGAAAAAATTAAGAGTTATACCAACAGCTATCAGGTTAAAAATGTGTAGCAATGAGAACCATGAGCTGAGAGCTTCAAAATCTAGTGGAGTCCAAGCCTCCAGCTACAAAAACAAATAAAAGATAATTTAATGTATAAAATAAAAAGGACTATTAATTTTAATTAATTTATTATTTAGTAACTGTGAGATCATGACGTCTCACCTGCTCAGTTGGAGCCACCATTTAAAAACCAGTTAACATGCGTGTGTGGTTCTAACTCTTTTATGACTATCACTAAATTGCATGCAGGATTATAAGATTGAATAAAAAGTGAGCAGTACCAACGATCAGCAGTGTGTTCTCCGTGTTTGAACAGTTCAAGTGATCAGGTTGGCTGCAGTTATTTTCTACAATAACATTAAACATGTGCGAGATCTTTTATATCATTATCAATCATGGTAATACTTAATTTGTCATGAATGATTTAACAGCAGCTGAAAATATGTCTGTGTGTGGGAGGGAAGAAAAATTTGTCATATATGATGAAGTTGAGTTGACAATAAAAACTTTGATGTCATATTTCTTATACATATTGTTGTTGTATACTCTCTTTCCTTTCTTCTATTATTCTTCTGCTCATCTTTGGTATCTTACGTTCTTCTTCTAGCGTCTCTTCTAACATCTCTGTTCTTGCTGGTTGGTCGTCCTTGATTCATTTCTTCTTCTAGGTCATCTTGTTGCCAAGATATTCATCAACCACAAAACCATATTATTTATTTAAACCTTTATTTACTTAACTAACATCTTCCTCTAACTAAACACAGCGCGCGTGTGCAGGTGAGACCCAGTTGGGGAAGATAGACCTTATCTGCCTGATGTCCAAACTGAAACTGAGAGCCAACCAGGTCCCACGTGACTTCACGTATTTTGCGGGCTTTCTGTAATATTCCATGGAAAGTCCCGCCCGTGATATGAAAGGGAGCCATCCCTTCAGAAATACAGGGGGTTGACAATAATCTATGCATAGATTATGTAACATTGTATAGTTAATCACAATAATTTTCAATTTTGATTAATTCATTATAAATTGATAAAGAATCAGGTTTGTAAAGGTTAAATATATTCACTTTCACTAAGTAATTAAAGAAAAGAACAAGATCTTCTTTCTCATGATTAGATGTTATTAAAATTTGGCAACCCAAGATCTTTTGGCTAAGATCCCCCATTGCTTTTATACAGAGTAGAGCTTAAAGAATTTATCTAAACTTAATGATCTGTATAGTTACTTTAATATATATATATATATATATATATATATATATATATATATATATATATATATATATATATAGTTCTTCCGTAGTTAGGATCTTTCCACGTGTGGTTTAACCAAGCTGATGCAGGTAGAGGAGGGCTCAATGTGCCTAATACCAGTGAGTAGAAGGACAGAGCAAGATATTTAGTAAATGAAGAAAAAACTCTAAACTTGCCTCATTACGTATTAATACGGTTGAAATAAATTATTGTAATGAAGCAAGTTAAGAGTTTTTTCTTCATTTACTAATATATATATATATATTATTATATATATATATATATATATATATATATATATGGAAACACGTGGTTAGAGTCGTGGGAAATGGACTTGTCGACCCGAGTTCAAATCCCAGACAAGGCTGTTTGCATTTCACATAGTGCTAATACCCTTGGGAAAGGTATGAATCCATATATTCTCCCTCCAACTATGGCTAAAATAGTAGGGGAGACTGGGCTCTTTAACCTTGGGTAGGTAGCCAGTCTAGGAGAGGGAAAACTCTGAATTCAAAATTCCTGAGGTCAGTCATTGATTGGGTTTGTGGCATTCGTGCACCAATTCTTTCCTATTGACTGTGCCAAAAAGTGCGGATGGTCCAACACAAGCCTTCACCACTGTAAACAATAAAAATCTTATATCTATGAGCGTGTTGATTGGTCCTTCCACCAAAGACAACCTTGTCTGATTGTTTCACTTTTAAGGACAACACAACAAAGAAAACACGTTTAGATACTAGCTATGAATCTGTTATAGTGAAATATCCCACACACACTCTCTCTCTCTCACCATGTGGTCTGACTATATATATAGTGAGCATGGCCTTATACTGGGCTGGCTTTGAGGATTAGTAGCGTATCTTACGATTGCTTGTCTGTCTTATTGTATCTCTCTGTAATAAGGCCCTCTATTACGAACATATTGACTAGTCCTTCCACTCGATTTCAACCTTGTCTGATTGTATTCCTTTTAAGGACACAACAAAAACTGACTTTTTTGTTGTCCTTTTTTTCCGGGCATTAAAACGATAACTGTAACGTGGCGGCGGCGGCGGTGTATATTGTAAAGCGAGTCTCGTCCACGTGCCTCCAAATTCACAGTGCTAAAATGGTGTTGATAAAAATTATAACGCGAGAAGTATGTAGTCACAACTGCCAGCCTTTATTTCCAGGGTAGGTTCGTCTCGTGTGCTGTATCGGAGAGGAGGAAAGGCAGAGAGAAAGAGAGAGAGAGAACTATACTTCTAGATTACTGTGATCCGATAAGGGACCCAAGGTCAGGTCCGTAACCTACGACGTCCCAAATCGAAAAGAGACTCGGTCCCTTTCTTCGTTGTTCCACGTCACCACGCGACTTCCGGTCAACACCCGAAACTTCCGGTTGACACTCAATTCTCCATTCGGGGTCACGCTACGGTCAAACCATCGTTCATCCTGTTTTGCTCATCACTATTTTTTAAACCTTTAGCATCTCTTATTTATTTTTTTCTTCCTCTCCCTTCCATTAGTAGTCCTTGCCAAATGAAATCTTGCTCCAGCGGTAGAACCAAAATGAACCCTTTTATAAGGATCTTTACCTTTTACAAAACCACAGATCACAAATTAGTAATAGCTGATGGCCAATTCTGAGACAGGCATCTTGAATATCAATGACATTCAGTAAGAGCGCCTATGACGATAAGTAATTGCAAAATTATATGATTACCTCTAACGAGTGCATCAGTAGATTAATCCAGTAGGTGAGGGATGAATTAGCACTTATCCTAACATATGGGAATATGGGCTTGTATAATGAGGATTTAGATGAGGTGCCTAATGAGAAAGTAATAGGCTGTGTCATTTAGAAGGAAGGATAAATTACATTTGAATACATTCATTAGCAAGCCTTAATTAAAGAAGATGCTAATGGTGGTGGCTGACTTGTATTAACAGAGTTTGCACTTCCCAAATTACACTTATGACCCGTATCAACTGTTTTGGACAGCAATGTTCAACACTTGAAAGCAGTGTATTGTCACTTGATCACAATTATGATTATTAAGATAACTGAGTGATCAATAAAGTAGTAACGTCCTTAACTTCTACAAGGGACTCACCAAAACTAAGAACCTCCTATTTCTGCAGAAACCACAACACATACAAAGGATACAATATCACAGTGGGATAGAGCTGTTTTTATTCTGTTTTTTTTATTATTTCTATATTTATTATTATTTATTATTTCCATTTTATTTCTACTTTTAAAATTAAGAATAAATACAATATTTAACTAATACTACTAGTTTAAAAAACAGCAAAAAAACATACAATTGTGTATAAATTATTAATATTAGATAGGAATACTTGATACTATCTAAATGTGTGCATGTTGAGTATCTGGCCGCCATCTTTGGCCAGATGTAAAAGGACTTAAAGTAAATAAGTAAGTAAGTTAATAAGTATCCGGTGGTATAGTATCCTTTGGTAAGTCGGCCATGAAGATCCAAGTAGTAATGGTCTAAGGTTAAGAATCAGGCTAGTATAAATACAACAACAGTAGCAGCAGCACTGCCAGTGATTGGACAATAGGAATCTTTCCCAGATCACGTGCTTATAGGTGAGTCTTTAAATAGAAGTGACCTTCTGACGCACGACTTATATACAAAACACTCATTTGGTGCAATGGTTAGCAAACTCGCTACGCAAACCATTGTTAGTGAGTTCGATTCTCATTGGGAGCCCCATACTTCTGGCCTTGTGCCATATCTAAGCTAAGCTTAGTAAATACTATATACAAAACACTCATTTGGTGCAATGGTTAGCAAGCTCGCTACGCAAACCATTGTTAGTGAGTTCGATTCTCATTGGAGCCCCATACTTCTGGCCTTGTGCCATATCTAGCTAAGCTTAGTAAATAACTATATACAAAACACTCATTTGGTGCAATGGTTAGCAAGCTCGCTACGCAAACCATTGTTAGGGAGTTCGATTCTCATTGGGAGCCCCATACTTCTGGCCTTGTGCCATATCTAAGCTCAGCTTAGTAAATAACTATATACAAAAAACTCCAACAGTGTAAACAAAGGATTATCATTAAATAGGAATAGTTAATTTTAACCATATCATTGTGTATAAACTATTGATATTACATAGCAATACTTGATACCATATAAATAATTGTTGAAAACCCGGCCCAGTCGGTAGAGCATTCAGATAGAAACCACAAGGTTTCTATTTCAATACCGGCCCTTGCCAACTCAGCGTATTGGTAGCACAGGGATCAGTGTGGTAAAGTAAGGAACTGATGGTAAGTATGGCGCTTCACTCCAGACATGAAAACAATCTCTATTGGTCTAGCCCTAGTGAAAAGGAGATAGACTCCCTCGCTGATTGGCTGATACCGACTTTAGGCCACCCCGATGATTTTATTACTGTTTTTGTACTTAGAGTTGAAAATATTGTGATATTGCTCTGCATTTTTGTGCATAGAGCACTGTACTTTATCTAAGTATACCACTAGTATAAACGAGGATGATAACAAAGTAGTGTATAAAACATATTTATTGCTGGATCATGCTGCTTTCCTTAATAGAAAAGCTAAACAGTAGGTGACACAATAAGTGATGTAAGTCAGAAGTAGCTTAAATGCACAACACTATACCTTACTGATTAAAAAAACTTTTTACACTAAATTGCAATCCCAATTATATATATATATATATATATATATATATATAATATATATATATATAGTAACAGCATGTGGTTATCATTCTTTTGGGGAGTTAGTGAGGACCAATTTTTCTCTAGTATTATCAATGGAGTGTTCAATATCAGTGATAGAGCTGTTATATATATATATATATATATATATATATATATATTATATATATATATAATTTATATACAAACTTGTTGGTAAATATAGTTTGATTGTAAAATATACTACCAAACATCAACCGGGAAGAAAAAATTTTTTGGAAAAAGAAAAGACCAAGATAATCGTATAATCTATTAGTACAATATTTTGGCCAAAAGAAAAAACAATTTATATGCATATATATATATAAGATATATATATTCATACAAAACCGCCAGGAGACTAAAGCTAATAAGTAAAAAGTGCTTAATACCTAAGTAGAGCAAACAATAAATAATGTCTTTATATATATATATATATATATATATATATATATAGGGAATTTATATATATATATATATATATATATATATATATATATATATATATAGGTATGTATATGTGTGAATAGAGTCAACCGCACTCGGTGACAGCTAGTTTTTAACCTATTTGATAATCAAATAAAGAAATGTTCATCTGATGATTGCCTAACTGAGAAACTGATAGTCATGAAGTGCCATTGACTCTGTGTCTATATCATACTTAGATATGTATGACCAACCTCCAATATTAAGCACCCTTTATTTACAAATATAGAAAAAATTATAGATACATAGATAGATAGATGGGATTGGTTTAAAGTAGGGATAGATTTATAATTGGGCAAAGAGGCAGCCAGACTTCTTTTATAAAACCTGTAATAATAATAAAATTAGTTTCAGTATTTAAAAAATAAATATAAATGTTATATATTGTACAAAGGGAAATGTGAATTTCCGGTTTTATTAAACAAAGAAGTTTTTACAACCTGCCCATTATCAGATCAAGAGATAAAAATACGTGGGTGTAGCTATAAAAATAAAAGAACCGAGGGCCCGAGACAGGTTAGTCGTCACTTAGCCCCGGAGGCAGTCAGCTGGAGAGAGAGAGTGAGGTGATCGGGGTCAGGAGTCGGTCGAGCGGGACCTCGCGTAGTTGGTGTCAGAAAAGCTAGCGTTAATATTTACCAACTGAAAAAGCTTGTCACCCAGAAATTTAATCGAAGGACCGAAAGTCTAAAGACTGAATATATTAATTAAACTGACCCTCTCTCTCGAAGTTAAGAAGCTTGAATTTATTTCAATAAACTTCTGGAGGATAACTTTGGTGTTATTGTCATCCCTTACAACGAAGATAAAACTATTGCAATTTAGTACCGTGACGACGCGCTATGCAACATAAAATCAAGCATTTTCTTTGGAACATAACTCATATATTTTTTCTTTTGATAAATTCATTTTATTTCAATTTTTTTTATTTCTCACATTGAAAAGAGATCTTTGGTGGAAATCTTAACGCACAACTAATAAATGAGAAACCTCGTTAGATGTTATGTGCAAGGTTCCATTTCTCTCTCGCTCACACACACACACACATGCACACACACATACACCCTCTCTTTCTTTCTTTCTTTCTTTCTTTCTTTCTTTCTCTCTCTCTCTCTCTCTCTCTCTCTCTCTCTCTCACTCACGCATACATTCACTTTCTCTCTCGCTCACACACACACACATGCACACATATACACCCTCCCTTTCTCTTTCTCTCTCTCTCTCTCTCTCTCTCTCTCTCTCTCTTAACTAATTCAAGCATTATAGGAGCTACATATCAAAAATAGCAACAAAACTGCCACATTATAAAACGTCTGTTAATGACTTACATAGGGTTCTTTTTCCTCTTTCATTGATTCACTGGACCAATACACTATACACAGACAAGGATTGAAATCCAATGCTGTAGAATTTCTATGTTTTCCTTCAACCAAAAGAAAAGGAAATCCAGTTTTGTATACTTTCTGTTTCTTCGTCTTGGCTTAAGAAAAAGTGTTAGATTTTTTTTTATTCATGATAAAAGACTGGCAGGTAATATCATGCCCTTACCGTAACATCTGTTGAATACGACATTCATTCAGATATTCGATGATTTTGCCAAAAGCACAGTGAGAGGTGCACTTCGTGATGCAAACCTTTCTGTCTTTCCATCATATTTCTAACTCCAGGGGATAATATTCTACTTTTGAATGTGGAACTTAAATTTCTCTTCAACATTTCAGGCAGTGACTCTTTGTTTCCTTAGAAAAGTAAGCTACTGTGTTGTTCTCAACTCAGTGGGTTATGAAAACCTGCAATGATATGATAACTACATTGGTTGTTCATCATGTTGTTTCCATAGTATTTTTCTACACTTGCAAAGCATTCGTAGCTTTTGTGAACTGAAAATTTTCTGGTGATAAAAATAAAAGACTTAGATATGAGTAGAGTGTTTATATATATTCATTCATTCATCAGCATTGCAGTTTCAAAAGACTATATAGTTCTTGTGCCCCTGAAGTTACAGTGCCTCCTGTGACTGTGAAGTTCAATGTTTGAAACACATTCTCGACCACAGGTGTCGCATGTAAGGTCTGTCCCTGAAGATGTTGCTGTGCCGGTGTTTTGTTGCCGTCACTTTCTTCTAGACCTCTTGGCTTTATGGTGTTGCACCAGGGTCGCGTCAAACATGAACAGTCCCCTACAGAGAGCCTGCTGATACTGAGGGCAGTCCTGAGCCAAATTTTCCCTGGTGAAAGGGTTAATGCCAAAGCACCTGAGATCATTCTTGCAGACATCCTTGAAACACAACTGGGAGTAACCAAACTGTCTCTTACCATATATATATATACATATATGTATATGGAAATCATTATCTCACTTGGTGAGTAAGTGGTTGTTTGACAAATGTGCTACCGCATGAAACTCAGGGTCACAAAAATTTCCATATGGTATATGTATATATAGTAATATATGCAAATGCTTATATATATATAATATATATATATATATATATATATATATATATATAATATAAACTCGTAAATCAAGGTACCACTATATATATATATATATATATATATATATATATATATATATATATATATATATATATATATATATATATATATATATAGTGGTACCTTGATTTATGAGTTTAATTTTTTACACTCATAAATCAAGTTCCTTGTATATCAAATCAATTTTTCCTATTGAAACCAGCTGAAATGCTAATAATCTGTTCGACCCACACCCAAAACACCATATTTTTTATTAGTTTTTTTAAACAATAAAATAGCACCCTGTTGAATAAAACAAAATTTTAAAAAATAGAATGTAATGAATTATATTTTTCAATGTTTATTTTCTTATAAATGATATTTTTCTTTGGCATAATAAATTTGGAAACTTAAAAGTTTGTAATGAATTTATTATCTGAAGCATGCTCATACCTCAAATTTTAGCTCACTACACAAAGCAAAAAAATGACTAAGTGACAGCTCATAACTTGAAAAACTCATAAGAGCATTCTTAAAGTCAAGGTACCATATATATATATATATATATATATATATATATATATATATATATGTGTGTGTGTGTGTGTGTGTGTGTGTGTGTGTGTGTGTGTAGATTACTTGATATAGATACATATATAAATAGATATGCGCAAACTGAGACAGACATATAGATTGAGCAGAAATAATCAATAGATAGATAGATAGACAGATATAGATAGATATGACAGACTTAAATGGACAGATTGATATGAGCAGAAATAGATGGATAGACACAGATAGAGAGATAGATATGAACAGAGATAGATAGATATGAACAAACTGAAATAGATAGATATGAACAAACTGAGATAGATAGATAGATATGAACAAACTTAGATAGATAGATATGAACAAACTGAGATAGATAGATAGATAGATAGGAACAAACTGAAATAGATAGATAGATATGAATACTGAGCTAGATAGCTATGAACAAACTGATATAGATAGATAGATATGAATGCACTGAGATAGATAGGTAGATAGATATGAACAGACTGAGATAGATATGTATGAATATACAGAGATGAATAGATAGATATGAATAGACTGAGATAAATAGATAGATATGAACAAACTGAAATAGATAGATATGAATACACTGAGATAGATAGCTATGAACAAACTGATATTGATAGGAAGATAGATATGAACAGACTGAGATAGATAGATAGATACAGAGATGAATAGATAGATATGAATAGACTGAGATAGTTATAAGTATACTGAGATAGACAATCTTTCATTATGGTGCCAACAAATCTAGTAGAGAAGCATTCAATACAGTTTCAACAGCTTTTTTGTAACTTTTAACAGCAGTAAATCGATGTCTTATTTACTTTACTTAGCTTAATCTGGCACTGGCCCAAATAGGAAAGGAAATGAAGAAAGATTATATTATGCAAATTTTAGTTTTTAATAATATATAGGAAGGGCCAACTCATCTACTTTGAAAATTTGCATCCAAAATTCTGGCATTTACTTTTAACCAAACACCAAACAATGAGAAAATAGGTCATCAAAGATTCTGTTGTCAGTCTCTCAAATCGAGAGGGCCCACCAGCTTACCAAGAAAATCAGTATTTAACTCTTTGCCTACCTAATTTCCCCTACTGCAGTAACAAATTTTCTTGTTAATTTTTACCTGTATGATGGGATATTTCAAAGTTCACTATCTATTTACCTCAGAACTCATTCTTTTCAAACAAAATTAATTTGGCGAAGTGGCCTATTGTCGGTATCAGCCGAAAAGCAAGGAAGCTGTTGAAGTGAGTCAGGGTACTGTTGGTTTGAACAACAGCAACTAGCTAAGCACAACTGAACCAGCACCAAGACAGTTGGTACTTATTGAAATCAAGAATAGTCCATTCTTGCATTTGGATGATTCCATTCCCTGAGTCCTGATTGGCTGGTTGGTTTCTATGATGTAATGAGGCTTCATAAATAATCTGGCATTTTGCAGTGGTGTATTGCATCAAGATAGGTTTGTATTCAGTTACGACTACTTGCTGCATTGTCTTACCAATTCAACGGTAATTGGAACTAGTATGATTATTCTACAGGAGCCTATGCCCTTTTTGCTAATGCTAGACCAGGGAGATTGTTTTTCTTTGCTGAAATGGAGTGCCACACCAACCCATCAGTCCACACTTTACTGCACAGATATGATTACCGAATCTGTGCTACTCAGCACTGAGTTTGCAAGGAGCAGTATTCAACCAGGAACCGTGTGATTCCTATGCAGGTGCACTACCGATTGAACTAAACCAACCCCTTAAATAAAGCCCTATTATTAGTGTAATCTGCATCCTTTTACTTAATTATAATGAACTAAACATCAGCTTTTGTACTTTGCTTGAGTGTGGTGGGAGAGATGCATAAAGTAGGCAAAGAGTTAAAAGTCTTTCATTTGGTCCCCCGCGGTGGGTGAAGATGGGTTGAGTTGTTGAAATAAAGCTTTATAAAGAAAAACAACTAAGTCTTGTTGTGTTATTAAAAAAGAACTGACATGATGCACAAACACCCAGCCTGAACAAGAAAGAAGAAACAGCCCCATTGGATCAGCCCGAGAAGTCAGCCCTGAGACGAACATGGCGACCGACGAGTTAGAAGCAGTAGAAGCAGCGAGTTAACAAGTAAGAACCCTCTCTCTCTCTCTCTCTCTCTCTCTCTCTCTCTCTCTCTCTCTCTCTCTCTCTCTCTCTCTCTCTCTCTCTCTCTCTCTCTCAACAAAATACAAAAATAAAGATATTTGGGAAGTAAGTAAGAGTTAAGGACTTTAAAATGTGGGAGATATTTTAAGTATGCGTCTCTCCCCCCCTCTCTCTCTCTCTCTCTCTCTCTCTCTCTCTCTCTCTCTTTCTCTGGCTATTAATATACTCAACAAAGGGGTATACAATAATATACAAGAATACTTACTACTAGTGGGTGTTCATAAATACATAAATGGGACAGTAAGACTGCCACGCTAATCATTCAAGAAAGTACCTATAAGGCTTCTTTAAGAATCAGCATTCAAAATATTTGTTCTATCACATGCCAATTACCAGCACCAGTGAGAAATATATGTATCTACCATCAGATGAGTCACAGAATCAGCCATATAGTGAGCTTAAAATAAAAGTATAATTTATGTCTTATTATTTTTCAAGTTTACTTAACAGATAATTCTATTTCTAATACAGCACCAAAATATTCCATGCTTATCAATGAATAATTATAAATTTTTATTTATCAAGTTTAACATAACATACATTATTATTTCTTTTATGTTTAATCATTGGAAGAGTTCATTATATAGTGATAAATAAGTCATAGAAAATGACAGAAATGTAATAATACATCATATATATAATATATATATATATATATATATATATATATATATATAGGCACAGCTAGTGTATGTATATATACATATATATTTGTATTTATTAGCCTTGTATATACAAGTATGAATATATATACATATATACTCACTGCATGTATACAAGTAGGAATGAGCTGTGAAATGGCAAAACAGGACTGTATGTGAATGACAATGCATATGCTCTCCCCCCTGGTGGGTTGAGCTCTCTGGAAAAAATCTATTTTCTTGGGACTTCAAAATACACAAAAATTGCATAGCTCTCCTTGATACGGATAGAGCACTACCTAGTGTCCAGTATGTTTATAATAGTAAAATTCCATTTCTACAAAGTGGGTGTATAGATGTATAGTGCTAAGATGTCTGACTGATGACAATTTGATCGGGTTTCGAACCCAGCATGAAGCAGCCTGCCTTGTCTAGTCACACTTATGATCCATGAAACGACAAAACAGGACTGTATGTGAATGAGAAAAAAAATATATATATAAATATATATGTATATATATATATATATATTATATATATATATATATATATATATATATCTAGCTGTATGTATATGGGTAAGAATATATATATACATGTGTGTGTGTGTGTGTGTGTGTGTGTACAATATATGTGACAAGTAATAAAATTTCCTCAATGATCTGTAAAACTATTACCATCAGTTTATAGCCATATTTCTAAAACATGTCACACTGAACTCATCAGTTCGTGCAAGATAACCAAAGTTAAGCACTGATGTGCCTGTTCAATACTTAATTGGGGGACCAATAAAGTAATAGCAGGTGCTGTAAGCAACTTGAGTGATTTGTTTATCAAAATGATTTGATTTGGGTTTAACGATCCAAAAAGAATTGATATGCCCTAAAACAAAGAATATGGAGAACTGAATGATACAAACAATACAACATTAAACAAAACAATCCCCATGATCATATGAAAAACTCTAAACTTAATCAATGCAGGATATCATAAATATGTATATATGTTATTTCTCTGAATGTTTCTCCAATTGGACACATGGCCTAGTGGATAAAGGAGTTAGGTTAGTTCTAAGTGATAGTTATCTCTAGATTGCAGGTTCAATCCTGATCAAGGGCAGCAGTAACATAGAATAATAATTAACACAGCTTAATGCCTCTACCCCAGCTATGGTTAACGGAATGAGAACAGGATACCCCCATGGGCTGAATAAAGGGTTAGGTTCAAAGTTCCGTGATGGCTTCCGATTACGACAAGGAGGTTCCCGATTACAACAAGAAAGTTCCCGAGACTGAAAAGAAAGTTCCCGAGTCCGAAAAGAATGTTCCTGAAGAAGGCCAGAAGGCATATTGGCTGAAACGTTGTACAGATAACAATGAAGATGAGGACAATAGTCCGAATAATGCAGATAATACTGTATATATGTATACATACTAGCAGTACCTGTACAAATTTTATGGAACATAATAGTTGCATAACTTTAAATAAAACTTTGTGATACATCATTGTAACTTTCTATTTCTATCTCAACATTTTGTTATAAAAGAAATCAATTCCATAATAAAATTTAATATGAAATAATAAATACGGTTTATTATTGTATATAGTGAAATTGTTCAAATGATGGAAGTACTACTATTCTGGTACAATTACATCTATACACAAGAAATACTAAAACAATGCTAGACATTTTCAAGTGTAAATAATTTTAATCTGTAAATCAATGCAAATTTTCAGATATTGATTGCTTTTTTAAAATTTCCATATTTCTAAGATTAATTTTCAAGTAAGCAGATACATTTTTGGCATGATTTCACAAAGATAAAAAATTGATAAACACATTTAAAAAAAATGTTAGTGAATACGTTTTAATAGATATGCGCCTGATTATCTGATGATATAAAATCAGAACATAGAAAAGAAATGTCTTGTTTTGATAATACATTTATATATTCTTTCTCTATCATTTTTCATATATTATATTTTTGGCAATGTTGTTCTTTGAATCTTTTCTACTGCTGCTGAATTTTTTTCTGATATTGATAAATTATGTTTTCAATTTAATGAATTATATAAAAAAAATCGGAGTCAATACTGATGATCAAATATTTATTAAACTTTTATATCTTTATTAACACAATTAGATATAATTTTTTAAAAAGAATTATGCAAATCAATCTTAGAGTGAAATTTATTTATCTTTAGAAAGTAATATAGGAATGGTTTAGCTCAGTCGGTAGAGTGTTCGGCTGGGAACCTCAAGGTTCCTGGTTTAATACAGGCCCTCGCCAGCTCAGTGTATGAGTAGCACAGGGATCTGTGCAGTAAAGTGAGGAACTGATGGGTAGGTGTGGTTCCTCACCTCAGACACTAAAACAATCTCCTTGGTCTATCACTAGTGAAAAGGGGATAGACTCCCTCGCTGTCTGGCTGATACCGAGTTTGGGCAACCCCAACGAATTTAGAAAGTAAAAGCACATTTTTAGAAAGTAAATAAATATGGATGCAGAAGTAATTAAATTAAATCCAACCGACTAATAAACTGGTGGAAGTAATTTTCATGAATTATTGGTAGAAATAATTTTGTTATATTTTTCATTAACTCCATGTATGTAGTTAAATTCATATAAATAACTGTCATTAACTTCATGTAGGTCAAAAAATCTTATCATAATAGAGATTCGGCATCTGTTTGTAACCGAAACTACTTCACTACTTACGTCACAATACCCTCAAGAATTGCGTAAGTTATAATTATTGAGTATTTTATTCATAGTCAAAATTAATGAACATTTTATTCATTTCAGAGGAATACAATATAACCTCTTATTCATTCATAATGCCTCAAAACAGCCCCATTTTTTTTCTGTTGTTAAATTTTTATATTTATCAATTTTCTATAATTTTTCAAATGGTGCTCTTTTAGAATATTTCATTTTAGAAGCAACATCATAAGAAAATTAAATAAAACTTGGTCTTTTTTTTTTTTTTTTTAACTAATCTTGGGATTTTAAATATAAAAATCAGGTTTTACTTAAAACAACAACACCATTTTAACCTTGTTAAATCTACCATTAAAAATGGACAGCCTATATGAATTTGATATGATGTTAATTTCTTAGTAGTAATTAGGTTGGTTGGCTTGTTGTTTGGTTGGATTTTATGGCATGTCAACCCTTATAGAGTTATTTTATGCTGAAGACATTTCTGTTGTATTCATTCTTATTGGGTATACAATTTTGTTAAAATTCATTAAATTTTATTACTCAACTGCGCAGATCGACTTACATCCTATCGGGCTCGGCTCCTACCTGCTAACTAACTGAGACTTACTTACTAATCCCCGGAAGACAGGGTCCTCTATGCCTTCCGGTTCTCACGATTATCCCCGAAAGGCAAGGTGAGAGTGAGGTCAAGCGCCGTCACTCACTCTCAAGGCCATCAGCTGCACTAATCGCCATTATGTTTCTATTCTACCTTATATAAGTATTAGGGATCTAATAATTATGTAACATAAGGCAACGAGTTTAAAAGAACGAAAACTCTGAATTCATCTAAAAATTGATCTGGTGTCTGCATTATTTAGCTATAGCTCGATGAGTCAAGTTCGATCACCTTAGAAACGGTGCTCTTCAAGCTATTTAGGAAAATTCCACAGATTAATGGAATCAGATACACATTACAAAAGATCTGAGAATTCTTTAGAACAATAGACGTAACAAAGATATTTTTGAAAAAGTGTTGATTAGACAGAACAAGTTAGCAGGTTAGAGGTCTAGGGAACAAACAAGTTGAGACACAATAAAAAAAATAAAATTAAAATATGTATGAATTATAAACAAACAATTTTATCAAATATAACAAGATTTACTCTTTAGTTGAGTAAGTTCCATTTTCTTGGGTTGACAGACTGTGTGTGAGGATATTTGTTTGTTTGGAAAGAGAGAAAAAAATTATTAATTATGTTAGAAATATAAAAAGATGTGAAAAGTCAGTGAAGTACAAATTAGTGCATGGGAGTCAACAAGGATGACAATGACAAAGTAGAGAAACCTATAAAAGTTAAACTCAAACCATGGAAGCCTTATAACTTATAAAGACTAACAGACATATACATATGCTCAAAGACATACACATATGAGCTTATACTCACATACATTCACTGAAAAAAAAAGATAACGTTCATTCATTCTTGATTTCTATCTTGGTAAATACAGCTTTAAACTTGGTACTTTTTTGACACACCTTGTAGTCTGGAAAAAATTAATGAATGGAATGTTGTTTTTTTTCCAGAATACAAGGTGTGTCAAAAAGTACAAAAAATCTCAATACTTTTTTGACACACATTATATATATATATATATATATATATATATATATATATAAGGGTTTTGTGATTTGCTTGAAGCATTGTGTGTATATTGGTTTGCTGGTTGGTTTTGAAGTGTATCACAATGCAAGTGTAAAGAAAAAAGATGGTAACTGTGGTGTTGTTTGTTAACCTGTAATTTATTCTCAATATTTCGGTATAAAAATCCCATCTACAGGAGATTACCAGAACTGAAGTGTTGCTAGTGGCCGTCATTTGTTTCAGTCTCATATCTTCCAAAATTCGGGGGGGTGCTTGTTTATGTGTGTGTTTGCCTGTGTGTGTAATGCATTTTATGTTTCTTGTTCATTTTAATTTTTTTTGTATATTTATTATTCCTGATTTTTGTGTTGCCCTCTATAGCATGGTTTTTTTGTTTTACTATGTGGTCTGAGTAATTTCAGATATTTGTTTGATTGTTTTATGGGTGCATGGTGTGTGTGTGTTTGAATGTATTTGATTATTAAGTCCACACATGTGTGAGTGGTGTGGTGTGGTGTGTGTGTGTGTGATGTTGTTTTGTGTGCTGTGTTATTTTGTAGTGGTGGAGGTGTGTGTTCTGTTTGCGTACGTGCCTTGTTCATATACATTAATATGTGTGTATGGTGTGTGTTGGATTTAGGAGCTTAGAATGAATTGATTATTAAACTTGTAATTATAGAGCCTGCTAGATTCTATTTGTTTAGACTTTTATATATTTTTTATTATTATTCTTATTTATTAATTTTATTCATTTATTTTTATTATTTAAATTTCTTAACTTGCACTTGCTGCATATCAATGTATCATCCAGTGTGTGTTGGATTTTAAAAGTTAGAATAAAACTAATATCTATCAAGAACTATAATTAAATAGATTCTTCAGATTTGTTTTTAGGGTTAAGTAAAAGGCTAATTAATACTGTGAATTTCTTTTAAAATAACATTATTTATACCATATATCATATATAGTTTTATCACAGCCTGGCACATGAAATAATTAATTAAGAGATTAGCAAGGGAAGTTCATATTCTTATAATGTATTCATCAATAATACAGAGTAAATCCTATTTGTTAACAACTAGTGCATTGGCTTGTGTGTCTGTGTACTGGTCTGTGACGGGGTGCGTGTTTTGCATTTGTCTTCTCATTGTAGATTTGTTGCGTTATGAATTCTTTATTGTGTATGTGGGTGTATGTTGCATGTGTGTGTGCATATACATGTACGTGTGTTGCATTGTGGGATTTATGTAGTATGACTCCGCACTGAGTTCGGTTCTGTTATTGATCCCTGGCACAGTTTAGCTATTAGTAATGACTCTTTAATTCCGCTTCCTTGGCCTCTATTTGACTGTAATGCTTCTCTCTGTGTTGTTTGCATTTAATTAAGTGTTTGCGGAATGTAGATGCCTGTGTGTATAAGTGTTTTTTTTTGATCCTAATTTGTAGTGGTCTGGTGGTGCTGTCTATGTAGAATTGTTTGTTGATAGCCTTCAAAACCAACCAGCAAAACCAATATATATATATAATATATATTATATATATATATATATATATATATATATATATATACTTGGTTGGGGTTCCAAGTTTCTTGAAATACAGGGTGATTCTAGGCTGGTCTGATGAAATTCGGTCGACCCTCAGATATCCAGGAGTTGAAAATGGTCCATAATCACGAATAACCCCTGTATTTAAGGCCTTTTTATCCCAAATATATATATATAATATTATTAATATATATAAATATATATATATATATATATATATATATATATGATTATATACACTAGCAAAACAATAACGACCTGTGGAGTGTACAAATCTTTGTAAAGAAATTGCCAGGGGTGGGGGAGAAAAACTAAATAAATGAAATAAGAATAATAATTTTTGAAAAATTAATTACTCGCTTAAAAGCATCAATATTCACTCCACTGAGATATTTGTTTTTTTTTACAAATGTAGGTAGAGCCTCTAAAAACAATAACATGTGATCAGTTTATGTTATATTAAAGTACTTGTCAACATGATTTCAATGTTTTTTTTAAATATCTCTCTCAAAAAAATGACTGACATAATAAAACACCCTGATTATTTTTTTTTTGAGCCTATAAAATAATGACAATATATGAACAAATTAAAATGTCTACTTTTGCACTAATATTAAATCATTGAATGTTAATGTGGTAACATAATAAGACTTAAAAAAAAAAATTCTATGAAAAATCAATTAGAGTAAAATTTCAAAATTCCATGTTACAGAATTAAATCAGATTGGAGGTTAGGGAATGAAAGAACTTAATACTGTGTGACTGGGCCTAAACAGGAAAAGCAAAGGCCACATATCCATCTTAAGTATCAACCATGGAACTCAGAAACATGTACACAACATGGAAAAACAATAGCTTCTATTAGATCTGTTAGAATAACAGAAATATAAAGAACCCTCAATTTTATGATATAATTTTTTAAAATTTCTTTTTCATTCTAACATTCCAAATCATCAGATGCTGATTTTGTTATATTTTTACTTATATATATATGAAAGTAAAATGGAAATGAATCCAACAGTATGTATAGAAAGTTTTAGAAAAAACAAGATGTTATTAAGTTTTGTGCTGACAGAATCTGTTTCAACCTTATAAAAGCGGTCTTTTTCAAGCAACTATTGTTGCATAGCTTTCTTACATAATATCTTATATTTATATACTTCTCTTAATTCTACTCTGATCGTCTATTCTCTGGCCGCTTGGTTCTTCTATCATCTATCTTTCTATCTTGGTCTGGTATATCTTCTAAGGTTTCGTCTGGTCTTCTATTGGGATTCCGGTGTCTGGTTCTGTTGGGGATCACTGCTTATCAGAAGCCCTGTGCTATTGTTAGCTTTTAGTAATAACCACAAGATTTCGATTTACGATGATGTTACTTTATTCGTAGAACCCAAGACCAGACATCTGCGCAGTGAGACTCACATCTTTGCTAGCTTGGCTTCTAAGGTTCTAACTCTATCTATGAGTTGCTTACTCCTTAAACGGAAGGGGCATCTATCGGCTTCGATTCTCACGATCATCCCCAGAACGCAAGGTCAGAGTGAGGTCAAACGCTGTCACTCTACTCTAAGGCCATCAAAGCTGCACTAATATGATTTCTACACTATTGTCATAATCATTAGGTATCTAATGATTATGTAACACTATGTTTATGCGGAAATACGGAATGAACAAATATATATATATATATATATATATATATATATATATATTATATGTTATTTTTACAATTCATTAAAAGACCTGTGGACAACTAATAATTGATTTTTTTAAAAAATACATTGATTATTGATTTATTAATATATTTAAATATTAAAGTTATTAATATTCTTTCATTAATAAACAAACAAAACAAAAAAACTATCTACCTCATTTCAATGGCTGACATGAGTGACAATTTTGCTTTTTTTCTGGATGATTTACATGGAATTACCACATTACTAAAATTCTCATTGTGTTTGTATAAATATATAAGATGTGATCAATACTCTATTAAACTTTAAAACCTCTGTAAATACTTTAGTAGATAAACAAAATGTTTTATTTGTATATTGTTATCATTTCCAATTTTCAATTCCATTATGAGATGTGGTGCTGTATTGAGCTTTGTATATTGTCAGAATTTTGCATGCAATGGAATTCATATAAGGGAAATGTATTGTTTTATATTATTTCAAATATATTCCAGCCACCAACATAATCCTGATCATTTCTATTGCACTCTGACTATTATTTTGCTCCATATAGACCTTATTCAATGGCTGAATGGAAACACTTAAAACATAAAAGTAATTTGGAAATTTGTGCATTATGAGTTCAAACTGTGCCAAAACTGTTTGAAGCAACCAAAAGCATGTGTAATAGGAAAGAGGAAGGCACAGTTGATCACAGTATAGAAACCAGATCAATTGAAGAAATGTTGCTTACTTTTCAAGAATCTTTATAATCAGGCAATGTCTATTTAGCATAAAACCATGGATTCTAAATCATGCTCCAAGCTATAAGAGGAAAATCAGGCAAGTAGTACTCTGGGCTATTTACATAATTAATAGGTGACCTATTGATTATGTATGGTAGTGTAGAATTCAAAAAAGTAACTGGGAATTTTATAAAAGAAGAGTTATGGAAAATACCTGTAAAATAATAGACAAAACTCACCTTTATTTGACCCTTATGTAGCTGTCTCTCATATTTGTTAGTCCAGTCATGAGAATGGTTTAGTAGAGTTAGAGTTCAGATTTTTTGGAGTATATGCAAATATGGCGTTCTCTCTTCCAAGATCTATTTCTCTCTATACATGCAGTTATAACTTGGTTGAAATTAAAATGGCAAAATGTAAGAACAAAAGAATGACCAGCACAGAAAACCTGAGAAAAGCAGAGAATGGTAGATGACAGCATAGAAAGATAGCAGAGATATTTGGCCAGCAAAGAAGATAAATTTGGTAAGAAAGAAGTAAGAAGTCTATTCAAACAGGAGAGTATTCAGGCAGGCTTGGCATCACAACAGTTCAGTGTGGATCATCACCATCACAATCTTGGCAAATCTATCTGTTAAGTATCTGGCCACCTTCTTTGGTCAGTTGTAAAAAACTTAAAGTAAATAAGTGTAAGTCCAGTTAAGAATCCCTTGGTAAGTGAATAAGTCCTGTGATATAAGCTCAAGTGAAAGCTTTCGTATAAAAGTCCTGTGATACAATACTAGTTCCGTCGTCCAAGAAATCCAAGTAGTATATGCTAGTATGACCAGAAAAGGCCAGTATAATAATATATATCAGCAGCAGAGCACTGTCAGTGATTGGACAAGAAGTTGGTCACATGTTAGTCGGTGAGTCCTATAAGTACAAGTAGGCATTTACCACACGCCTTATATACTAAAAACTCCAACACTATCGGCTGGAGCTGTAGAATATGCCGACTGCACCCATTCACTGTAGTGATGACTCGTGATTCTTAAAGATGAAATCCATTTGGCTGAGCAGTCCATGACATTCAACCCTCTACTTTGCTCCTTACTTGGGCTAGAATGAGGGTTGTAAAGACCTCAATTGGCTCTCATCATGTCAAGCCCTGTCAACTACTTGATTTTCTGGACCCTATTGCTATTATGGCAAACCCTACCCATTTTATCATATGTACTAGAAGGCAGTGGTTCTTGGGTATGATAGATAGCATCCAGTATCCAGAGCTGATGTAATGTGAAGTTTTTTGCTGCGCTTACAATCAACACTGGTGCATAGGAGCCCATAGAAGAATGTTGCTTAAGAGATTTTCCTTACTTTTACAGCTGAGCCCTGCTAGTCTAACCTTGATGGTTTGTGAGATGGGTGATAATTGGCCATGCAGCTACTGTTTTGTAGGGTATTTTAGTAAAAGGAAACAAAACAAAGTGCCTCGCAATCTACTGTAATTTTGATATACCATAAATGCATGTAGTGAAAAGGTTCCAATTCTGGAGCTCTGAATTCTGAAGAGAGGAGTACCTCTTTATTGCCATTACTCCCAGGTCCACTCTTACCCGGTTTGGTTGTAGATATTAGAGTCCTATCTATATGTTAAATATATCAAAAAGGGAGTTTTTTAAAAATGTCTTTTAAAAAATGTTATGAATAAATGAATAAATAAATAACCCAAGGGTTGACATGCCATAAAACACAACCAACCAACATTGACATAAATCTATGGAGCTTCCCAATTGTGAGTCACATTAGCAAAATATTGAAAAACCTTTGACTCACCCTAGTAATTTAATCTCTAGTGACTTTAACTGTTTAATAGCATATTATTATTATTGATCTGATTCTAATAATTATCTGATGTTGACCATAACATGTAATCAGCCAATGTTATATAACACTCTCCAATCAGCAGATTAGTGCTACATAATCTCTATTAATAATGGAGATTCGCTTCCGGTTTTTGTCTGTAACAAAAATTACATCACTGCTTACGTCACATTACCCAAAATCATCATAACATAGAATAAATACACTCAAAATTTGAACATGCAACATTAGACATTCCTCATTGTTTTTTAAAACAAGTTTTAATAAAATACATGACTGGTATTTATATATATATATATATATATATATATATATATATATATATATTATATATATATATATATATATATATATATAGTTTGTTTTATTTTAATACATATTTAAAGTATACATTTCAAATTGTTTTATTTTTTTAATCCTTTAATGAATTTGATGATTTTACTTACTTAGGGTACAAACTTGCTGACATTGAATTTTTTACTCCCACCTCCGGCAATATGTTTCAAAAAATCTATTTTTACATCGTTTTTTTATTTTGTACTAGTTACTATGATAAATTTATGAAATATACAATACATGGAAAGAAAGTGTAACAACTACAGTAACTAGAGAGAGAGAGAGAGAGAGAGAGAGAGAGAGAGAGAGAGAGAGAGAGAGAGAGAGAGGAAGTAAGAATGAGAGTGAACGATATTGGAGAGTTATGAATGAGAAACAAAATGTGAGTGAGATAAAAAGGTGAAACAGTTGCTCATCACATTAATAACCTTCGCGTAAACATCCAGAGCTGCTGAATTGTGCCTCACATTACCCAAATATTGCAAAACTTTTGACTCACCCTAGTAAATTCATCTCAAGTGACTGTAACTGTTTAATAGCAAATCTGCTTCTAATAATTATCTGATGGTAACCATAACAAGTAATCAGCCAATGCTATGTAACACTCTCTAATCAGAAGATTAGTGCTACAGAACTTTACTATAAGCTTATGAAAATATACAATACATGGAAAGAAAGTATAAAAAACTCCAGTAACTGGAGAGAGAGAGAGAGAGAGAGAGAGAGAGAAGAGAGAGAGAGAGAGAGAGAGAGAGAGAGAGAGAATGGGCAAGTAAAGGAGTGAGTGAAAAAGAGTAAAGAAAATAAGAAAGAGTGAGTGAAAGAGAAGAAATGAGAATGAGTGAGAATGAGGGTAAATAATATATATATATATATATTATATAGAGAGAGAGAGGAGACAGAGACAGAGACAGAGACAGAGAGAGACAGAGAGACAGAGAGAGAATGGGCAAGTAAAGGAGTGAGTGAAAAAGAGTAAAAGAAAATAAGAAAGAGTGAGTGAAAGAAAGAAATGAGAATGAGTGAGAATGAGGGCAAATAATAGAGAGAGAGAGAGAGAGGGGGGGAGGGAGAGAGAGAGAATGGGAAAGTAAATGAGTGAGGGAAAAAGTGGAAAAGAAAATAAGAGTGAGTTAAAGAAAAGGAAAGAGAATGAGTGCGAATGAGAGTAAGTAACTGAAGAGAGAGAGAGAGAGAGTGTGTGTGTGATAGAGAGAGAGAAAGAGAAAGAATCCGAGAGTAAATGAATTAGTGGAAAAAAGGAAAAGAAAATAAGAAAGAGTGAGTGAAAGAGAATATGAAAATGAGTTAGAATGAGAGAAATAGAGAGAGAATGGGAGAGTAAATTAGTGAATGAAAAAGAGGAACAGAGTGAATGAAAGAAGAAATGAGAATGAGTGAGAATGAGAGTAAGAGAAAAGGAGAGAGAGAATAGGAGTGTAAATGAATGAGAAAAAAGAGGAAAAGAAAATAAGAATGAGTGAAAGAGAAGAAATGAAAATGAGTGAGAATGAGATAAGAGAGAGAGAGAGAGAGAGAGAGAGAGAGAGAGAGAGAGATTAAGTGAATGAGCAAAAAGAGGAAAAGAAAATAAGAACGAATGAGTGAAAGAGAAGAAAAAAAAATGAGTGAGAATGAGATAATAGAGAGAGGGAGAGAGAGAGACAGACAGACAGACAGACAGACAGACAGAGACAGAGAGAGACACAGAGAGAGAATAGGAGAGTAAATGAATGAGCAAAAAGAGGAAAAGAAAATAAGAACGAATGAGTGAAAAAGAAGAAATGAAAATGAGTGAGAATGAGACAATAGAGAGAGAGAGATAGATAGAGAGAGATAGAGAGAGTGAGTGAGACATAGAGAGAGAGAGAGAGAGAGGGGGAGAGAGAATAGGAGAGTAAATGAATAAGCAAAAAGAGGAAAAGAAATAAGAACGACTGAGTGAAAGAGAAGAAATGAAAATGAGTGAGAATGAGATAAGAGAGAGAGAGAGAGAGAGAGAGAAGAGAGAGAGAGAGAGAGAGAGAGAGATATTAAGTGAATGAGTGAGAGAGAGAGACTGAGATATTATCAGAAAAAATATAGCTTACAAGTAGAAAGAGTGAGTGAAAGAGAAGAAATGAGAATGAATGAGAATAAGTGAGAGAGAAATTGAGATTATCAGAAAGAAATAAACATTACAAGTAGAGTTTTTAAGATGAAAAATTCCAACATAGTAACAGTTCGTACTGTTCAGAAGAACAATCTTTTAAAAGACAAAAATTAAAGAATGCATCAAGTGTACAAGGAGAAATTATTTTATTGGTTCTGTTGTTAGTGTCATTGACTTTTCCTGATAATTCTTCTTTAACATCAAAATCTTGCAAACATTCTTGTTTTTATTTTTCCCTTTGTCATTGATATTTTTATTGGTCTAAGTTATTTCCATGAAGAAAACGAATCTCAACAAATACAATAAATAAATAGATAAAAAAGAATAAATAAAATAATGCTATAAGAATATTGAAAAGAAGTCACTTCTGCCAAAAAAGAAAATATTATTGCAACTTTTTCAAAAGCAAGTGAAAAAAAAATTGTCTGCAGACATTTCTTTTTTATCTTAGACAAAATATTTTCTTATAATTTCATTCCCTCTATAAATTTAGGATGAAGTGGTCTTGCTGTGATATATGGCACTTACATACAAGTGAAATAATGACATTTATAAAAATGTCTGCGTTTTCAACAATTCATATCAATAAAAAAAATATTACAGTCGATTTTGCTCAGTTGGTAGAGGACTCACCTATGAACTGAATGGTTCCAGGTTCAATACCAGCCATAGCAATCTCATTGCATGAGTGGCATAGTTTGAATTTGTGCAGTAAAGTGAGGATAATAAAATAAAAAGTCGCATTCTTATAGGTCTTTTCCTTGGGATCCAAAGAATCTGTTCACCTAAGTCCCTTAATAAAGAATTGGGACACATTATTAGCTCAGTACCCTGGATCTTTCATTCAATAAGTGGCGGCAGAATCTCCATAGAGGCCTGTACATGTCAGAATTCACCCTGATACAACATCATGAAGCTAAGAGGTCCATAAGAAAATAACGGCAACAAAGCATCGGAACATCATCATCTACAGGGACAACCTACAAATGCAAAATCTTTGGTCAAGAATGTTTCTCAAACATAGGTCTTCATAGTCACAGGAGGCGCTGTAACTTCAGGGGCACACAAAAACTTTTATCATAGTCTTTCGAGACTGAATTGCCAATGACCCTGGATCTTTCATTCAATAAGTGAAATTAAAAGCAAGTAACATTCATAAACAAAAACATCTTCTTAACAAT
Source organism: Doryteuthis pealeii (assembly GCA_023376005.1). NCBI lineage: Eukaryota > Metazoa > Mollusca > Cephalopoda > Myopsida > Loliginidae > Doryteuthis > Doryteuthis pealeii. The sequence goes on along the minus strand of CM042149.1, from coordinate 3,855,663 downwards.
ACTAATATGTTTTCACTTAATCCTTCAACTAATAACAATTCAAAAAGATACAAAGTCCTTCCTCAAAGCCATTAAAAAACAAAAACATTAATAAAAAAAAACATTATCAAAAAAAAAAACATTAATAAAAAAAAAAAACATTATTAAAAAAACAAAAACATTATTAAAAAAAAATCTAACTCATCTACGTATTAAAACTGTAACTCACATGTACCAAACAATCAAACAATTAATAAGAAATACACCTAAAAATCCAAATTATTTTCTGAATCAGGCATATATAAAATCTGTTACCGAGATTGTAAAAAAGTATACATTGGTGAGAATTTGAAAACAAGACTACAAATAATAGAGAGATTTCAAATTTGGCCATAGAACTTCTTAGTTTCACTTAACATATTGACTAACCATAACTCTTTGATTTTATAAAGTCTTTTATTCTCACATTCATACACACAAGAATAAACATAAAATCATTGAAGTGAGCGCAGAATCATTTTAAATCACCATTACACAAAGACCAGGGTTCTTTAAAATTTCTCCAGTCTTAGAAAAAAAATGCTAAAAGATTTTTGCATCTAATACTGAAAGGATTTTTAACAGTGTTTACTTGATTTACATCAAATGTAAATATACAAAAAAAATTTTTTATTATTCTCACACAATTTTATTCATAATGAAAAATTTTGTTTAAAATGTTTTAAATTTATTTACATACAAAATAGATTATATCAGTTATTACACATAATGTAGCATAATGGCGCGCCCTACCCGGGAACACCGTATTTGTGGCCTTGTACCAGACACAGAGAAACCTTAATAGGATGTAGCATGATTCTCAGAAGAAAGGATGGTTTACCCGTTGACCTCTTAATTGACACGTGCAATTTGGTAAAACAGTTAGAACATTCGAAAACTTCCAAAACGTTCTAGAAAGCTCCACACCCATTTCTATATAATGAGGGAACCTTAGATTTTGCGACAGTTGGTCTGAGGCCATGGAGTTGGCTTGACAGTCGGCGTTGGCAGTTTTGGGCGAGTTAGTCATAGGCAGGTGACTGAAAGGCGTGTGTTAAAGAAATCGACTCTCTCTCTCTCTCTCTCTCTCTCTCTTCTCTCTCTCTCTCTCTCTCTCTTCTCTCTCTCTCTCTCTCTCAATAACTTGCATTAAGAAAATAAATTGATGAAAAGCAACTCATCGTTATCTCAATTACTACATGAAAGAAACTATACGAGATTTTTTATGAATGAGATTCCCCTGCCCAAAGATACCTCGTGGAGATAGAAAGTTAATTGACCGCAACGAAGAACCACTTGTCTTGTAAGGTGATATCTTTGCCTGACCATAAACTAAAGAAAAGAGGAAGAAGGATTCCTTGGGTCCAAGGGCTAGAAACAAGGACTACTAGATCTGTGTGCGCTTGTAAACGAACGAGCGTTGCCAACCCCCTGATACATGACTGTACAAGTCTTAATAGTGCCATGCATTTTGAGGCACTGTGAGACACGGTAAAACGCCAATACGTTACAATTTAGTTGAACATATTTTAAATTTATTACACACAATTAAACTATTCAAATTCATCCTTATGAAATTTTTAAACATGATAAAAAAAATTATACTAACCTATTACACACAATTAATTCTTTAAAAATTAAATTACTTTAGTTTGGAGGTTGATTTTGAAGGCTATCACAATGCAAGTGTAAAGAAAAAATATACAATGGTGTTGATTGTTAACTTGTAATTTATTCTTGATATTTCGAGATAAATCTATTTTTCAGAAGATCACTGGAACTGAAGTCGTATTGTTATGGTATTTCTAGTTAAATGAAATTTTTTTTTTTGAAAATGTTACAGATGGTATTTTTTATAACTGTATTCTCGTGTTGCATGTTTACGTGAATGCGCTTTTTTTATTGTATGTGTGCGTATGTTGTCATGCGCGTGTGCATGAAAATGCATATAGACTGTGACGTTATGACTGTATACACGCGTGTGTGTGTGTGTATGAATAACTGTATCCATATGCATATGTGCGTATGAAAGAGCGTATTTGTGTTTGGTGGCCATGGTGATATATAATATCTCGTGTTGGATGTAATATAAATCATTTAATCATTTCTTCTTCTTCTTCTTCTTCTTCTTCTTATTATTATTATTATTATTTATATTATTATTCATATTATTATTCATATTATTATTATTATTATTATTATTATTATTCATTTGTTTATTTACTTATTTATATCTAATTCAATTTTTTTTAAAATATTTATATATATATATATATATTTTAATATTCTTTCATATTTACCTTGTCCATAAGTGTGTATGTGTGTGTATGTGTGTGTGTTAGATAAAAAGGTAAAATAGTTAAATTCATAAATATCTAGTGTAAATCTTTTTAGTTACCAACTGGTGTGTAATGTCTTGTGTGTTTGTATGTGTAGGAGGTTTTGCTGGGCTATAGATTTGGGTGCGTGTTCCGCATAAGTCTTCTTGCTGCAGATTTGTTACATTAATAATTCTCCATTGTGCATGTGGGTATGTGGTTCGTGTGTGTCTCCTGCCACCACAATCACCAAAAAATGATAATAATGAATGCCTCCATATTTTTTTTTATTCCCATTGATTTTCAATAATTCATATAAAAATATATAAAAATGAAAGAAAAAAATTAAATTACTTTAATTATTTAAATCTGTTTTATAATCTAAATTTTCAAATTTATTAGTCACTTAACATTTTACTACATTTAATTACCCTCACCTCTTTCATAACCTAAGTAAATATTCAATTAACAACATAAACATTCTTTTTCTTTTTTTCAAACAAGAATATTAGTTTTCAGGTTTCAAATCCCCTTTTTCAGACAGAAGCATTGGTTTTATAAAGAACAAACCACAGAAAAACATTGTTATGATGTCATCTCTTTCAGACATATTTACTCCTTGTATTATTTGTTAAAACGAAACTAAAATCAACAGAAACACTAGAGTAAATAGATGGCTCAAGAAATTTTACTCAGGAAATAAGAACCTTAGTGATCAGGCAAGGTCAGGTCAACCTAAAACGATGGATTCCAAGGCTATGCCCTAACCCACACAGGCAAATCCAGTTGAGTATCTGTGAGCTTGGCATTTCAGAGTCTAGTGTGGTTTGACAAAAGTGTCTGTGTTACATAATCTATGCATAGATTATTGTCAAACCCCCTGTATTTCTGAAGGGATGGCCCCTTTTCATATCACGGGCGAGACTTTCCATGGAATATTACAGAAAGCCTTCGAAATACGTGAAGTCACGTGGGACCTGGTTGGCTCTCAGTTTCAGCTTGGACGTCAGGTAGATAAGATGTTTCTGCCATAGCTGGAGCTCACTGCACATGGGCGTTTTGTTAGTTAGAGAAATATATTTAGTTAAGTAAATAAAGGTTTAAATAAATAATATGGTTTTGTGGTTGATGAATGTCTTGGCAACAAGACTGACCTAGAAGAAGAAATGAATCAAGGACGACCAACCAACAAGAACAGAGAAATAGAAGACCAGACACGAAGTCCCCAAGACTAGGTCCAGATGCTAGAAGAAGAACGTAAGATACCAAAGATGAGTAGAAGAATAATAGAAGTAAGAAAGGAAAAAGGGTATACAACATCTGGAACTAGTAAATTGTGCCTCATGTTAATAAAATATTGCAAAACTTTTGACTCACCCTAGTAAAGATATATAATAAGAAAAGTACACATTGACATTTTTTTTCACATTCCTGCAAATACAAAAAGCTTCTCCTTTTCAAAATGACTAACGTCAATAAAATAATGTAGTATTTTGAACATGGCTTTACTAAATCAATGCATGGTATATGCTAGTGACATACTTCATTAAATGGAGGCAAAGTTCCTAATCGAGTTACATGACTTAAATGCGCATCATTGTTATATGGCTTTGACTATGGGAGTGACTAGTAAGCCACAATGGTCAGTCAAACAAGAGATGTGTTGAAGCGTTCATGTCTGCAGAGCATTTATCCTTACTTAATCCTGCATCTTAAAGATGTGTAAGGTGGGATGCGATAATCACATTGTTAGAGTGGTCAGGTGATTTGAAATCTGGAATGTTTGTCCTTTATTCAAACCAGATGATTAATAAAAGGAAACCTTGTCCCTTGTGTGACCTCTGTCCACTCTTGGTCTGAATAAATAAAGCAAGAAATATCAAAAGCTTAATGCCTTGTTCCTTAATACAAGATTGAAAATCGCGAATCATTCTGTGTCTAATAATATTATTACAGTACATGCAAAAAAGATGATTCACCGGGGGGGATTTCCAATATGTTAAAAACTTGCCTTATTTATTTAAAGGCAACATATTAAAGTACACAATAATAGTGCCCAATCAATCCAAAAGTGATTAGTGGCATTCTGTATATTTTGACACTATTCATCAGGAAATATGATTTCTAATGGTATTTACATGACCAGCCATTGTGATTTTGTTTACATGTGAGTCTCTTAGCTAAAAATGGACGCTACTGCATAGAATACTAAAAAACAAACAAACAAAAAAAAATGTGGGGAGTGGGGGAGAAGGAAGGAGAAATCAAAATCTCATTTACAGAAAGGATTAATTATTAATCCTAAACATAACTAATTTGGTACAGAAATGCCCTTTAGACAGCTGCTCTAAATGGAATATTATTGTACAATATGTTTAGAGTACATTTACGTGCTGTCCTCGGTGATCAGTAGCTAAGCGTAATATTGATTACTCGAAATGATAAATCAAGGAAAGCGGAATTTAACATTCAAGGTATCAACATCCTTTTGTTTTAAATAATAGTTTAGCTTGTAAAAGGGAGAAATGATTTGAGATATTTCTGGATGTTGAACTATACTTAGGGTTTCCCAAAAGTTTCTTTTTAAACACAATTCCTAAATTGGTGTCTGCATTATGTACAGTATTAATTCAATGGTAGGTATGTATGCAAACTCTTCCCCATGGGTTGGGTGTGATGCAAGGTCACATGTTTGGGGCATCCAGTTAAGATCGAACTCAGTATCCAGTAGTAATGGATCTTTGAAACTAGCTTGCTAATCAATACACCACAATAGGATGCATTAATTCAATTGTATAAATCAATTGTATATGGAGGCACGTGGGCTAGTGGTTAGAGTCGTGGTAAATGGACTCGTCGATTCGAGTTCAATTCCTAGACGAAGCTGTTGGCATTTCACATAGTGCTAATACCCTTGGGAAAGGTATGAATCCATATATTCTCCCCCCTACTATGGGTTATATAGTAGGGCAGACAGGGCCTTTCAGCCTTGGGTAGGTAACCAGTCTAGGAGAGGGATAACTCTGAATTCAAAATTCCTTAGTTCAGTCGTTGATTGGGTTTGTGGTAACCCTTGATGCACCAATTCTTTCCTATCGACTGTGCCAAAAAGTGCGGATGGTCCAACACAAGCATTCACCACTATAAACAAATCACTGTGTGGATGTTCATTGTATGAACACTCATACGTCGAAATCGACGGGAGAGTCCATCATAAATCAATTAGACCTAAGCATTCTGTTGTTGTTTACTAACAGGACCATTGGATCCCCCTTTTTTTTATTAATATGTGTCTGAGATTAACATTCCAGATATCGTTTGAATGTTTATGGGTGGGTGTGTAAATTTACTGTCGATAAAAATCACCTCTTGTCCTGTTATGTGTGTGATGTGTACTTGTTCTTAAGTCCCAAAACCATGTGTATGCATGTGCGTGTTCTGTTTGTGTGCGTGCCTTGTTCATATAAATTGATATGTGTGTATGTGTATGTTGAATTTAGGAGCTTAGAATGAAATTAATTTTATTAAAAATTGTAATTATAGAGCCTGCAAAATTCTATTTTGTTTTGTTTTTTAATATTATATTTATCTTATTTTATTTTATTTATTTTATTTTATTGTTTAAAAAAATGTCTTACTTGCCTTGCTCATATCAATGTATATCCAGTGTGTGTGTTGGATTTTAAAAGGTTAGAATAAAACTAATATCTATCAAGAACTATTATAGATTCTGCTGATTTGTTTTTAGGAGTTAAGGTAAAAGGTAGATTAATATTGTGATTTTCCTTTTTTTTTAATTGTTTTTTTCATTATTATTATATATATATCATATATATGTTTTAATCTATTTTTTAGTTTTTAATTTGCAGAAGTCATATTTCAATCAATTACACTAGCTGAAAACTAGCCCTATGAGCAGGAAATTTACCTAAAAAATAATCAATTTAAATCTAATAAAAAGTCTAATTATATGTCTATTTATGAAAATAAACATACAGTATTGTATACTGTCCAAATTCTGGGTGAGGCTGTTTACATTTCATTATGTGCAAATGTTCTTCAGAAAGTAATGAATACATTTGTTCTCTCTCCTGTTATGGATAAATAGTTGGGTAGACTGTGTACTTTAGCCTTGGTCTGGGAGAAAAAAAGTCTGAATTGAAACCAGATGTACACCACTTAACAAATCTACAATGTGTCACATCCTGCTAATGGCAGAGGGTTTTTGATAAATACCTATATGTATTGAATTGTTATATTTAGAAAATTATTAGTTTAATATAAAAATTTTAGAAATCAAAAGTAGAATATAAAAATAATTTAATTCAATCAGCCATGTCCAGGATTTGAACCATAACACTAAGTGCATGTCCGGATTTGTAAAGAAATTATAATAACAATTTCCACAACTGAACAATATGGTCCCGGGTAGATTTAAGTATATACCTGTTAAATCTAATATTACTTACCATTAGATAGTAGAACCTATCACTCACGGTGCTTATTGTGAAAACTTCATACTTTTCCCAATGGTATTTTCCTTTAACTTGACTGTTTGCTGTATTGAGAATAAATAAACCTTCTTGTTCATCTATTTACCAATAGCCAGAGAGGGTAATTTCTATAGCCAGAGAGGGTAATAATGCCAATGTATGTATTTCAAGATCCTATACATGGGCACATCAGTGTTGGCTTGATTTGCAAAAGTTGTCAAAATTATAATTTGATGAAGTTCTTACAGAGAGAAATTTGATAATAAATAAAGATGGTCTTCCACACTTGGAATGAAGCCAGAAGAATCTCTTGTGGAAGTAAAAAACACCTCTTATGTGAATAAGCAAAAGTTTAATCAAACTGCTCCTCTCCAAATTTTCCTTCAGGATAGCTGGCATCTGATTAGTGCAATTCCATCCAGTAAGCAAATGATTAGAGGCATTGGGACCATTCAGAGTCTTGACAAACTCAGAATTGGCGGAATGGGTTGACTCTCCTGTATGACAGAGTCATCCTTCTCATCCTGCTCTCAGGATGGTATGACAATAAAATATGAATGCAAAGTGGGTCATTTTTGGTAAGCAGAACGTCCAGCTAAGGTGCCTCACTCAACGCCCAGGAGATCCTTGAAAGTGTGTTGGTCAATATAGATAGGGGGATGGTGGTCATGGAAGTCAGAATTTACAAAGAATAAGACACCCCCTGAAAATAAAGCCCTGGTGTTATATTTTGGAGTGAAAATTAATATAAGCCCTGTCTTATTTTCTAGGAAACACAGTACTAATTGTAAAAAATGATGGTATTTTCTAAAAAAAATTGAATGTGTAAAAATGTGGTCTCTTTATTATATAATTTTGATTGGCTGCAGCTTTAGCCAACTAGATGTACAGAAGCCGAGGTCTGCATCGGCAGAATTCTATTTAAAGCCTGTTTATCAACTAGCGTTGAACAAGGTGGGTGGCACACTAGGGTTTGATCATCTCTAATGAGGTTTAACTGGTGAGGAGGGTATTATGTTGAAAGACCCAAAAGCGCCCAATGAACCAGTTAATAACTCTCTTGCTGAATTGATCAACCCTGAAAATGGATGCCGCTGGAGCAACGATGCCAGACCATTACAGCAAGAAGTGAGTATTTTCATGCTTAAATGATGCCAAGTAGGAGGGTACTGTGGTGAGCATGAAATTGAAATGGCACAACCCCTGGTTTGTTTGTTAGTTGTTTTGTTTTACAACATATCAACCCTTTTTCAGGTGGGTTAGTTCCGTCGGTAGAGCGTTCGGCTAGAAACCACAAGATTCCTAGTTTGATACCGGACCTTGTCAATCAGTGCATGAGTAGCACAGGGATCTGTGTGGTAAAGTAAGGAGCTGATGGTAGGTGTGGCGCCCCACCTCAGATGAAAAAACAATCTCCTTGGTCTAGCGCTAGTGAAAAGGGGATAGATTCCCTCGCTGTATAGCTCATACTGACATTAGGCCGCCCCGACGACTTTACCTTTTATTAATGCCAAATCAAATCATTTTGTTAAATAACAGACTCAGGTTGCCTACTGTACCTACTGTTGCTTAATTAGTCACAAATTAAATATTGAACAGGCTTGTTGGTGCTTAATTTTGGGGATCTAGCTGGAACAAGAGCTTTCAGCCTGATGACCATAATACAACTGACATTGCGTGCAAGTTTTGGTGATATTAGGAAATATAAACCCCACTAAATTGATTTTCACATGTTTCGTTTAGAGTACATTTACGTGCTGTCCTCGGTGATCAGTAGCTAAGCGTAATATTGATTACTCGAAATGATAAATCAAGGAAAGCGGAATTTAACATTCAAGGTATCAACATCCTTTTGTTTTAAATAATAGTTTAGCTTGTAAAAGGGAGAAATGATTTGAGATATTTCTGGATGTTGAACTATACTTAGGGTTTCCCAAAAGTTTCTTTTTAAACACAATTCCTAAATTGGTGTCTGCATTATGTACAGTATTAATTCAATGGTAGGTATGTATGCAAACTCTTCATGGGTTGGGTGTGATGCAAGGTCACATGTTTGGGGCATCCAGTTAAGATCGAACTCAGTATCCAGTAGTAATGGATCTTTGAAACTAGCTTGCTAACCAATACACCACAATAGAATGCATTAATTCAATTGTATAAATCAATTGTATATGGAGGCGCGTGGGCTAGTGGTTAGAGTCGTGGTAAATGGACTCGTCGATTCGAGTTCAATTCCTAGACGAAGCTGTTGGCATTTCACATAGTGCTAATACCCTTGGGAAAGGTATGAATCCATATATTCTCCCCCCAGCTATGGGTTAAATAGTAGGGCAGACTGGGCCCTTCAGCCTTGGGTAGGTAACCAGTCTAGGAGAGGGATAACTCTGAATTCAAAATTCCTGAGGTCGGTCGTTGATTGGGTTTGTGGCAACCCTTGATGCACCAATTCTTTCCTATCAACTGTGCCAAAAAGTGTGGATGGTCCAACACAAGCCTTCACCACTATAAACAAATCACTGTGTGGATGTTCATTGTATGAACACTCATACGTCGAAATTGACGTTAGAGACCATCATAAATCAATTAGACCTAAGCATTCTGTTTTTATTTACTAACAGGACCATCGGATCCCCCTTTTTTAATTAATATGTGTCTGAGATTAAGATTCCAGATATCGTTTGAATGTTTATGGGTGGGTGTGTAAATTTACTGTCGATAAAAATCACCTCTTGTCCTGTTATGTGTGTGATGTGTACTTGTTCTTAAGTCCCAAAACCAGGTGTGTGCATGTGTGTGTTCTGTTTGTGTGCGTGCCTTCTTCATTTAAATTGATATGTGTGTATGTGTATGTTGAATTTAGGAGCTTAGAATGAAATTAATTTTATTAAAAATTGTAATTATAGAGCCTGCTAAATTCTATTTTGTTTTGTTTTTTAATATTATATTTATCTTATTTTATTTAATTTATTTATCTTATTTTATTGTTTAAAAAATTTCTTATTTGCCTTGCTCATATCAGTGTATATTCAGTGTGTGTATTGGATTTTAAAAGGTTAGAATAAAATTAATATCTATCAAGAACTATAATTATAGATTCTGTTAATTTGTTTTTAGGAGTTAAGGTAAAAGGTAGATTAATATTCTGATTTTCCTTTTTTTTTAATTGTTTTTATTATCATTATTATTATACATATATCATATATATGTTTTAATATATTTTTTATCCTATGCAGAAGTCATATTTCATTTAATTACACTAGCTGAAAACCAGCCCTATGAGCAGGAATTTTACCTAAAAAATAATCAATTTAAATCTAATAAAAAGTCTAATTATATGTCTATTCATGAAAATAAGCATACAGTATTGTATACTGTCCAAATTCTGGGTGAGGCTGTTTACATTTCACTATGTGTAAATGTTCTTCAGAAAGTAATGAATACATTTGTTCCCTTTCCTGTTATGGATAAATAGTTGGGTAGACTGGGTACTTTAGCCTTGGTCTGGGAGAAAAAAAAATCTGAATTCAAACCAGATGTGCACCACTTAACACATCTACAATGTTTCACATCCTGCTTATGGCAGAGGGTTTTTGATAAATACCTATATGAATTCAATTGTTATATTTAGACAATTATTAGTTTAATATAATTTTTTTTAGAAATCAAAAGTAGAATATAAAAATAATTTAATGCAATCAGCCATGTCCAGGATTTGAACCATAACACTAAGTGCATGTCCGGATTTGTAAAGAAATTATAATAACAATTTCCACAACTGAACAATATGGTCCCGGGTAGATTTAAGTATATACCTGTTAAATCTAATATTACTTACCATTAGATAGTAGAACCTATCACTCACGGTGCTTATTGTGAAAACTTCATACTTTTCCCAATGGTATTTTCCTTTACCTTGACTGTTTGCTGTATTGAGAATAAATAAACCTTCTTGTTCATCTATTTACCAATAGCCAGAGAGGGTAATTTCTATAGCCAGAGAGGGTAATAATGCCAATGTATGTATTTCAAGATTCCTATACATGGGCACATCAGTGTTGGCTTGATTTGCAAAAGTTGTCAAAATTATAATTTGATTAAGTTCTTACAGAGAGAAATTTGATAATAAATAAAGATGGTCTTCCACACTTGGAATGAAGCCAGAAGAATCTCTGGTGGAAGTAAAAAACACCTCTTATGTGAATAAGCAAAAGTTTAATCAAACTGCTCCTCTCCAAATTTTCCTTCAGGATAGCTGGCATTTGATTAGAGCAATTCCATCCAGTAAGCAAATGATTAGAGGCATTGGACCATTCAGAGTCTTGACAAACTCAGAATTGGCGGAATGGGTTGACTCTCCTGTATTGACAGAGTCATCCTTCTCATCCTGCTCTCAGGATGGTATGACAATAAAATATGAATGCAAAGTGGGTCATTTTTGGTAAGCAGAACGTCCAGCTAAGGTGCCTCACTCAACGCCCAGGAGATCCTTGAAAGTGTGTTGGTCAATATAGATAGGGGGATGGTGGTCATGGAAGTCAGAATTTACAAAGAATAAGACATCCCCTGAAAATAAAGCCCTGGTGTTATATTTTTGAGTGAAAATTAATATAAGCCCTGTCTTATTTTCTAGGAAACACAGTACTAATTGTAAAAAATGATGGTATTTTCTAAAAAAATTTGAATGTGTAAAAATTTTGTCTCTTTATTATATAATTTTGATTGGCTGCAGCTTTAGCCAACTAGATGTACAGAAGCCGAGGTCTGCATCGGCAGAATTCTATTTAAAGCCTGTTTATCAACTAGCGTTGAACAAGGTGGGTAGCACACTAGGGTTTGATTATCTTTAATGAGGTCTAACTGGTGGGAGGGTATTATGTTGAAAGACCCAAAAGCGCCCAATGAACCAGTTAATAACTCTTTGCTGAATTGATCAACCCTGAAAATGGATGCCGCTGGAGCAACGATGCCAGACCATTGCAGCAAGAAGTGAGTATTTTCATGCTTAAATGATGCCAAGTAGGAGGGTACTGTGGTGAGCATGAAATTGAAATGGCACAACCCCTGGTTTGTTTGTTAGTTGTTTTGTTTTACAACATATCAACCCTTTTTCAGGTGGGTTAGTTCCGTCGGTAGAGCGTTCGGCTAGAAACCACAAGATTCCTAGTTTGATACCGGACCTTGTCAACTCAGTGCATGAGTAGCACAGGGATCTGTGTGGTAAAGTAAGGAGCTGATGGTAGGTGTGGCGCCCCACCTCAGATGAAAAAAACAATCTCCTTGGTCTAGCGCTAGTGAAAAGGGGATAGATTCCCTCGCTGTATAGCTCATACTGACATTAGGCCGCCCCGACGACTTTACCTTTTATTAATGCCAAATCAAATCATTTTGTTAAATAACAGACTCAGGTTGCCTACTGTACCTACTGTTGCTTAATTAGTCACCAAATTAAATATTGAACAGGCTTGTTGGTGCTTAATTTTGGGGATCTAGCTGGAACAAGAGCTTTCAGCCTGATGACCATAATACAACTGACATTGCGTGCAAGTTTTGGTGATATTAGGAAATATAAAACCCCACTAAATTGATTTTCACATGTTATTACCATTCCATATAAATAGGTAGAAAGGTTTGAATGTGTGAGCAATCAATAGAGCTATATCTTCATTATACTGCTCTGTTGATTTTAAAGCCCTCTCAAAGATTAAACTAACCTTTATATCTCTAATCAGTGGGGGGGGGGTCACAGTCAAGTCTGTCTCAAGGCTCCAATCAACAGTCCAACCACTCCCAACTGTATCTCGCTCCAAAATCCAATATCCAAAACTATGTCTTTGTCCCGCTCATCTCGACAACAAAATACAACTGCAAGTCATTCTGCCTGGTCTGTGAGAATAAGTCCTTTAAATACACCCCATTTCACCACATCCGGGCTCCTCACTCATAATTGTCCATGCAGCACGTGCGACACTCGCCAGCAAGGCGCGACCACCCACATCCGGGCCACTATGCCATTTCCTACTTCACCGATCGTCCACAGCTCTCACATTCTGAAGGAAGCGGGTTCGACTCTAGGTCAGTTCTACATGCCAGGCAAAGCCTAGCCCGCTTCCTTCGAGAATACGGCAAGTCTTCACGCCCACCACCCTCTCCGTCACACCGTGTTGCACGAGGCAGGTATCCTCTCTCACTACAATATCACTAAATCTATACACTATAGATGAAGGCTTCTCTTTTTATCTCAGCACGGAAACCTATTCTATGTTCTAGTACATTTAAACTTATCAGATGAATAAGTTGAGAATTAAGTTGAAATGATGGAAAACACATAAATAAAACCTAAAAGTATTTGATATACAATAAATGATACAGCTTTATTATTCACAAATATTGCTATATAAGAAATATACTTGAGCAGTCACAACTAATATATTGAATCTTCTGTTTAATACAAAAAAAAATTCTTAAAGAAAATCTCTTTATCTAAATGTTCTGCTGAAGGAACACTTAAGTTGTTTACAAGGAAATGTTTATATGTCTTGGTATAGCCTGATAAAGGCTGAGATGCCAATCCAATAAACTGGTATGACTTAAAGATTTCTACAGAATTCATGTAGGTTGGATCAGAATTCATCCAACTGGAAGAACGGACAAAAATCAAAGTGGATAGATATCCCAAACCATTTTTATTTAATAAATAAATGGGATTTAACAAAAGAAAATTTATTTTCAGAATTTTTTTCCATAAATGTAAACTCTGTATTGTTGAAATTGGTTTATTGCAAAAAGTATTTTAATCTCACAAAATAATTTGTTTTAAAGCTATTCCAAATTTCAGCAAATCAAACAGAATTCTCAATGATTAAACAGGGCCCTTACATCAAATTTTTGGTGGCTGAGAAGTGCACACCATGTGAAATTTACAAAACAATGTATGATGTGTATGGAGAGTCCAAGTGGTAAAAACATACAGTACTACTGTATATGGAATAAGGAAGCACGTGGTGTAAAGATTAAAGTCATAGGAAATGGACTTGTCACCCAGAGTTCAAATCCTGGATGTGGTAATTGCATTTCACTTCGTGCTAATACCCATGGGAAAGGTATGAATTCTATTATCCCTCCACCTATGGGTAAATAGCAGGGTAGACTGGGTTCGTTAACCATGGCTAGGTAACCAGTCTAGGAGAAGGAAAACTCTGAATTCAAACCTGTTGAACTCCGCTTAAGAAATTGATCTTGTGTCGTATCCTGCTCGTGCAGAGGAGTTGGTAAATATATATGTATGGAATAAGTTGTTATTTTATCAGAGATCAGATTTTCATATGGTCATTAACTTGTTAGATTAGATTTCCATGTGGCCGTTAACCAGTCATCATTTACTCTTGTAAAATAGTGAGTGTGGAAGTCAATAAGTAGACTGGTGAGTAATGATGTGGAAGTCACTAATGTTGGCTTTTAATTGGTCAACAATACAAAGATGAATGATTTAAGATAAGACTAGAAATATTTTTTCTATTTTTCTTAACTTATAAACTGCTTTATTCATTTAATAATAATACTAATAGCAATATGCAGACTGCCAGGAATTTCATGTTTTCTTTTATTTCTTCAGAAACATAATGAGCAGAAACTGTGTTCATTCATTTAAAATCATCCACCTACAAATACTGCCCTTTTTTTACAAGTACTAGCAAATATATGCACGTATGCAAGTATTTAAGTTTTGATATAATAAAATATCATATTAAATTAGAAAGGCTAATGAAACTGACTAAGAATGTAGATAAAAAGATCTGCAACAGAGGGGGTATAATCGAAAAATAGAACAACTTTGAAACTAACTATTCCATCATTTTCCATTACTCCCCTCTTTCATTCGTAAATTTTCCTAATTTAACTATTTAGTTAAAATAGGAAGTAAAGGATAATATTACAGTTATTTCTTCTTGTAAATAAATTTCTTTTAAGATTTATCCACGAGATTTTTGTTTATATTTCTTAAGATAAAACCAAACAATTAGAAATCAATAATACCAAGCACATATTTATTAAAATAAAATTTTAAATATCAATATGCAAATTAGCCTTCTCGTTCAAACTGTAAACCGCTATTTTGTTGTATATATAAATACAATTGCATGTTATTAGTACGTAGATATGGTCAACAGTATTAATAATGTAAAACAATTTTTATTAATAACTGAAGATTTAAAAGAATGAAATCATGGAGAATTTGACGTAAATAATTAAGGGAATTGTGACTTGTATAGTAATATAGTTTCGGTTACAGACCGAATAACACACAATCTCCATTATAATAAGATTTACTGAACACTATCCTCAAACACTAACACATGTAACTCTAAACATGAACATACAGATATGCATATACTTTTTTCCATATGCTTAAACATTTCCATAAGCACATATAATGTTTTTTGTTCAAATCTGAGTGTTTGGATTATCTTTTAAAAACATATTGCACATACACATATTGAAATATATACATTTTAAATATGAAAGCTAATTCTGAAAAAACATTTGTATCATTCTCAGAACAGATAATCATTGATTTAAGACTTAAAAACATTAACAAGATTTAATTTTGTTGATATTTGATTTATCTACAAACATGTTTTTTCAGTTGCTTTTCTCTTGTCTTAAAATTTTCTAAACACTTTAGATATATTTACATACACATTTACAAAGCTATGCCATAATTACATAGCTATAATGAGATAGTGAGAAAGCTGGGAGTCTGGCTGAAATGTTTGAAGGAGATAGACGAATGGGTGATGGATCACAATGGTTGTCAGTCCGTTCAAGGCCAAAATCTCTGCATATTTGTCTTGGATTTATAAAGTAAAATAATAGAGCTCTAAAGAAAAACAACAAGGTCTTGTGTTCATTATTAAAAACTAAGAAATGACACAAAACAAGAGATCCAAGAAACAAGTAGTTGGTTGATGTGGGACGAATGCGGAAAAATTGAAAAGTGTTTTGTGGAAATTAACCAGAATAAGTAGACTGGTGAGTAATGATTCTGATTGGTCAAGCCAGGACAACAGTACAAAGAGGGAATGAGATAGTGAGAAAGTTGGAAGTCTGACTGAAGTGTTTGAAGGAGATAGATGGATGATGAGAATTATTAGGTATTATCTGTCACCAAAATATACAGCATTGAAACTCCCAAGCCAAAAATAAATAGTAATTTGAAAATAAATATACATCTTATTTACATATTTACATAATAATATATTATATATAATCTATATTATATAATTCTATATTATTATATATATATATATATATATATATATATATATATATAAAATAGTATTAGAAAAAAATGTTGTCATAGGTGCAGTGCCACATCAGAATATTGATCTTGTAATGAAAAAATGAAAAATCATCAATAACTTAGAAACAGACAGATAGAGACAGACAGGTAGATTATTGACTGCATAAATACACCTCTGCATTTAAAAAAAAATAAAAATGTATTTCCTTCTAAATTAAAGATACCAGAATTGTATTGTATCTACGGATTAGTATACAATCAAAACGGATATTGTTAGGTATTATTACATTCCACTAGAAATAATACATCTTATCTTTGAAAATCAAAAAGAAACACTTATGTTTTTTTAATATATATTTTGTTAAATAAGTGTTAGATTTTTATGGGAGATACTTTTTCTGAAAAAAGGGGGTTTATAAAATTTGTAAAGTATATCTTAATTAATTCCGATTCATGTAACCTATTCATTCAAACTCATCCACTACAGCCAGGGGGTGACCCAATTTCAATGATTCAGCGGAGTAGAGATGGTTTGAATTCAGAGTTTTCCTTCTCTTTGACCGGTCGCATAACCAAGGCTAAAGAACCTGCCTGTCCTACTATTTTAACTATAGCTGGAGTGATAGAAGATCGATTAACTTTAAGATTAAAATGCTTTTATAAACCAATTTTTAGGAGTAGAGAAGCTCTAGAACTCACTTTACAGAAAAAAATAGTCGCCATTTTCCGAGACCCTCCACCAAATTTGGAGAGCTAAAAATCAACATTATTCCGCCAATTTTTTGGAATTGGAAGCTTAAATTTTGGGGATTGTCTTACTCTAACATAATCCAAACCTAGACAAAATTTCAGAAAAATTGAAGTGGGTGGGTGACATGGTCGGGAGGATTTAACCACAAGTTAAAATTTCGTTTTTGGTTACAGTATATGCTGCAATTTTATTTTTGGTTACAGCTGTAAAATAATGAGTGTGGAAGTTAATGTGTAACATCAGTGGTGGGCTGACATGTGACGAATCTGGAAAAATTGAAAAGTGCAATAATGGAAATTAACCAGAATAATTAGACTGGTGAGTAAATCATGTGGAAGTCACTGATCTTGGCTTCTGATTGGTCAAGCTAGGTCAACAGTTTGAAGAGTGAAAGTGAGAATGAAAAGTTGAGAGTCTGGCTAAAGTGTTCCAAGGAGACGGATGGAGAGTTTTGGCTGGGTGACACTAACGATATTGGGAAAGGCATGAATCCAATTCTCCCTAGTAGTCTGTCTTATTGTCAGAAATCATTGTCTCTTTACCTGGGCAAAAATATATGTAAGCAGTTATTGCACCCATTTCAGACCTTGACATAGGTCAGCATTACAATTGGATTGAAAGCAATGTAATAATTTTAAAAAAGTAAAGTAAAATCAACAGGGCTGCCTAAAGTCGGTATCAGCCAGTCAGCGAGGGAGTCTAACCCCTTTTCAATAGCGCTAGACCAAGGAGATTGTTTTTAGCATCTGAGGTGGAGTGCCACACCTTCCATCAGCTCCTTACTTTACCACACAGATCCCTGTGCTACTCATACGCTGAGTAGCCAAGGGCTGGTATCGAACCAGGAACCTTGAGGTTCTCAGCCAGACACTCTACCGACTCAGCTAAACCAGCCCAAAGATCAGAGAATTTAGCCATGAAAAATGTCACTCTAATATCTAGTTATATGCCTTTTGTGGTTCAATATTTAGCAAGTGAGTCATTGTTAATGAATTTGATTCTCACTGGGTACCAGCTTTGTGCTAAACTAAACTAAGCTTAGTATATGACTAAGAGCACCTCATGGTTAGCAAGCTAGACTAGCAGATCATTGTTAGGGAGTTTAATTCTCACTGGGTGCCTCATAATTCTGCTCTTGTGAGTTGGCGAGGACCGGGATCGAACTAGGAATCTTGGGATTTCTAGCCGAACGCTCTACCAACTGAGCTAATAGAATTTATTACAATCTCCTCATTGAAAATGGACATCAATGAATAATTTTAATTGAAATTTTGAAAAAAACAAAAGATCAAGACAGATGCAAATGTGGTTAAAAAATAAAACAACAAAAATCAATTTTTATAAGACCAACTTTCTCTTTTACTAATTCATTGACCAATAGTGATCATTTGTTTTTATTACTTTATTTAATTATAATATATATATATATATATGTCAGTTTAGCTCAGTCGGTAGAGCATCCAGCTTGGAAATATATGGTTCCAGTTTCAATACCAGTCCTCACCAATTCTGCACATGAGTAGCACAGGGATCTTTACGGTAAAGTGGGGACCTAATGGTAGGTTTGGCGCACTATCTCAGATGCAAAAAAACAACATCCCTGGTCTACCACTAGTGAAAAGGGGATAGACTCCCTCATTGTCCGGATGAGACCGACAATAGGCCACTCTGTCTACTTTACTACTATGTATATATATATATATATATATATATATATATATATATATATATATATGACAGTTGTGTGCTTGTGTGTGTGTGTGTGTGTATATATATATATAAATATATATATATATATATATGGGTTAGTTGGTTGGTTGATTGGATAGATCTTACAGTTAGGTTAATTTATGCCAAAAATGTTTTGTTTTATTCCTTCTTGATGGGTATTATTTTTTTTTAACATGTTTGTTTAAAATCATTTTTTCTATTTAACCTGGAACTGAGTGTAAGGCCAATAAAGGGGTACTCAACTCCTCCCAGAATACCTGAATTGGAACCTCATCACTAGATGCAATCTAACATCATATCCAGGACACTAAGACCTTCGGCCATCTCCTTCTAGCACATATATGATAAAAAGGGCTGGGGATTTGACATAAGGGCAATAGGGTTGGAAATATCATATAGGTGCTATGGCTTGACGTGACCAGTCAATTGATTGAAAGAGGCTGTCTTGCCTAAGTAAGGGCCAAAGTGGAGTGTTACATCATGTAATGCTAAGCTACTAGGATCACGAGTCACCACCCATGGCCAACAAGTGGCCCACAGTAGATTTTACCACTCTACAGAGGTGCTGTTGGTGTTTACTTCTGCCGCAGCTGACAGGGTGATATGGTATATGGATTGTATATATATATATATATATATATATATATATATATATATATATGGATAAGAGAGAGTGATATATTTATAAGTAAATAGTGCTCAATATTATGGATAGAGCGTGCATATGTAAGTTAAGCTAGTGTGAACATGAAGCCCTTGGTTTAAGAATCACAGAAACTGTCAGTAAACAAGAGCCACTGATTTCATGTCTATGCTACTGTAACTTTATAATATATATATATATATATATATATATATATATATATATATATATTTCGGTTTTGTATGTGTATCAAAGGCATGCTTCACAAGATGCAAGACGGAAGAACCTTATAGGTCAACGGCCACAATCAAACAGTTCAGTCAGGAAACTACCGCTACTTATCTCTAAGGGTGGTGCTTATTGAAATAAATCCAAACCAAACCTACAAACCACATCACCCTTTACACAGATCAACAATGATCCCAATCTTCTGAGGTTTTAATTCTGGTCTCAATGTTCAATATACAGCTACAGAACACAAACCTAAACACAAAACAAACATAGCAACTTTTAATGTTAGATCATTATAAATAATGAGCCAATTACCTGAACTAACAGTACCTGCAACTGATAATAATATAGACATCATATATATTACTATATATATTATATAGCTAAAATATCATGAAACCAGTAATGGATATACTTTTTTGTCAGCATCCGCATCAAGAAAATCTGTCAATACTGTCACAGGAGGTGTAGAAAGATCTTGTGCCTTAAAATCACTAAACTGCAAAATCAAAATGATATGTGCATGCCCTGCCCAACAATTGTATCATGCTACAGCCCCACAAATACCAGTGATGAAACAGACATCACTAAATTTTACAATGATCTATATTCACTAGTTTGACACATACCTAAACACAAAGCCCTGATCATTGGACAAGACATGAATGTTCAGATAGACATATACCATAAAAAGAAGTGGAAACTGTAGACTTACTCTTACCAAAATAATTAAAAAGCACAACTAGATTACATACTAATAAACAAAAATTAGCTACCTTCTCTAGTATGACATATCCCTAAACACAACATCCTGATCATTGGGAAAGACATGAATGCTCAGATAGAAAAATACCAGAATAGGAAGGGTAAACTGTAGACTTACCTAAATAACTCAAAAGCACAACTAGATTATATATTAATAAACAAGAAGTTGATAAAGAGTACTCTAAACTGCAAGGCATACTCCTTTTTTGAATATGTATCCAGAGATCACAAAAGTGTCTCAGTAAAGTTACACCTGAGTCTATGCAGAAGTAAGAAGAAAACCAGTAAATCTGTATGATATGACTGGTCCTCATTTGCTAGTGGTGATATATGTAATCAATATATGACAGTAAAAAACAAGTTTCATACTCTTCTGGAGACATCAGAAAGACATACTCCAAATGAGGAATATGAAAATTTTGTTTACACCCACTAAGAAGCAGCAGCTGAATGCATACCAACCAAAGAGTCAAATATACAGTTCCTTGGAAGAAAAGTAGTAAGAGAAGAATGAGTTAACATAAAAGAGGCATCAAACACAAGATACATAGATGTGCAGAATCTTAAAGAAGCCCAGATAGAACTAACTAAAACATACAAAAGAACAAAAGCAACTGAGGCCAAATAAAGAAAATCATAAATTCTATTGATAGACAATCACAATTAGTATGGCAGACAGTAAATGAAGTTAGTGGCAGGAAAAGCACCTTGATATCAAAGCTAAAATCTGGCAGACATGATAGGCTCCTAAAGTGGAAAGAACACTTCAAGAATCTGCTTTGGAACCCTCTTAAAATCACAGATAAAAATACACAAAACATCATTAATTGCCAACTAGATATCAAATTAGGAAACTTTATAGACAATGAACTCGAGTAAAAAAAATCAAAAGTAAAAAAGCTGCAGGTTTCAATGAAATGTCTCCTGAAATATTAAAGACAAGGAAATTTGATGACATACTTCTTTGATAATGCAATGCAGTATATAAACAAAATACAATAGAGAAATGGATGAAAGGCTGCATCCTCACATTCCCAAAGAAAGTTGACCTCGGAATCACTAAGAACTACAGATATAAATCTTACTGCCTTCTTTGATTTTGTTACATTATAGAAGGGGTTATAGTTAAATATCTCAAGTCAGTATAATTGTTTGTAAATTTCTTGAAGACATTTGACTCAATACACAGAGGAAAGATGGGATGGATACTAATAGCATATGGTCTCTCCAAAGAAACTGTTACCACTATAATGAGAACTCTACAAAAACTCAAGAGCAATGGTTCATTACACTGATGCTGACACAGATCGTTTTATATTGTCACTAGAGTCCTACAAAAAGATATATTAGCACCATTTTTATTTATAATGTGCCTAAACTACATTATATGTATATCATTAAATCCAATGAAAGAAAAAAGACTTCACATTAAATAAAGGCAAGAAGCAAAAACTATTACAAATGCGGACTACACAGATGATCTGTAGTTTCTCACAAATACCCCTGTACAAGCTGAATCACAGCTGCATAGACTAGAAAAGGTAGCAAATGGCATTGGCGACTATGTGAACTCAGATAAAATGGAGTTCATATCTTTTACACAAAATCAAACCATCTCTACATTTGGTGGCAAGCCTCTCAAATTAGTAAACCACTTCAAATACCTCAGTGGTAATGTCTCATCTGCATAAAGCTATGTCCATATATGTACACACACATATATACATATATATATATACATAGCAATAGCATAATCTTTACAGACCACTGCCGTCCCTCACAATCCTATAACCACCACCAGAACCCTTCCTTGCATGAGACCTCAAATGACTCATCAATCCCACTGCAGATCCACAAAGTTTGGTGCAAATATGACAAAGGAAGGATGTCCCTCCCATTGTATCGGATGGATCAGATGATAAAATTTGATGCTTATGCACCACCATATGTCTCTTAAGACCAGAAACTGACTTACAGACTTTGTTACAGATTCCACAAGACATATATAAGTATATACATACGCACATATATATATACACACACACACACGTACATATATATATATATATATATATATATATATATATATATATATATATATATATATAGATATATAAGCAATCCCCTAGTTTTTTATTCCCAGGCCAAGAGGATAAAATAATTTTCTCTGACTGATTAAAAGATATATATTTTATAAAATCTAGGACTATCATTGTTTTTCCAACTATAGTAAAATATAGAGATATCTGTAATGTTGAAAAATCTTTTGCAAAGAAGAGGAGCTTCCTCATCAAAACATTTAACTCACTGTACTCAGTTCAACATTTTCTGGCATTTGATTGGACTAAACATGGAATGCTGGGAAGAGAAATATTTAATGGCTGACAACAAACACACTGAGGGTTCCATTATAATCAACTTTCATTGTACGGGTAGAAAGACTGTATAAATCAAAATCATCATCATTATGTCACGCGCACAGCACATATATCCATGACAATCTTTCGCCAACCTTCCCTATTACTCATGGCCCCTGGGAGGTCCTCTGTGCAGCATCCAGTCTTTGCATAGTTGGTCAATGTAGGTCCTTAGCGGGCATCCTACGTTAGCATGTCCATGTGTTGGCTTCCACAGGAGAACGTTGCTTATGAGCTCATCCCCACTTCTCCAGCAGTGTCCTGCATGCCTAGCCCGTCTCACCTGGATGGTTTGTGAGATTGGGGGCAGGTGACCATACAGCTGCTTTTTGTGGGGTGCTGCTTCCATGACTTGTTCAGGACTGCTTGCAGCATTCTTGTGCAGGTACCATCTAGCTTATTCTCGAGGCGCTTTGTCAGGGTCCAGGTGGTGCAGCCATACAGCAGCACTGATATAACCACAGCCGGGAATAATTGTTGCTTTAGTTTGTCAGTGAGATCGGATCTCCATATTACTGATAGTCTGTTTGTGGCCCCCTATGCCTTTCCTATTTGTGTATTAACATCGCTTTCTGTGGATGAGATATTACTACCTAGGTAAGTGAACTGTTCTACTGGAAGAGGCTTACCGTCAAGTGTGGAGATGTCTCCTTTCTTTTTTTTACAAATATTTCCAGTAATAATCTTTGGCTTGGTTATTCTATTATAACAGCATTTATAACAGTTATTCTATTTTTCTATGAGGAAATTTGATTTAAAAATAAAGTCTTAGAATGAAATGCTGTACTAACACAAGACTATGTACAAATCGGGATCAACTTTGGAACAACTGATTCAAGGTACTTTTTTAAAAGACAATAAAATTTATTGAATGTGTGTGGGGAAAACTAGAATAATTTAAAATAAAAATTAAAAAAACTCCCATGGGCCCTCACCGGAAGAACCCTCCGCACATGTGCAACATGCCATCACCCTACAAGAATGAAGAAAGAACTTCTCATCTTCTAACTGTGAGAGTAGGATAGTGAATCCAGCTACAAAACATCTTAACTATCACCAAGAGTCAGAATTAAAATTTGTAATAAACAATATTTTTTTCTTTTATCCTCATATATATACATATATTGCCAGGTTAGCTCAGTCAGTAGAGCATTTGGCTAGAAACCACAAGGTTCTTTGTTCGATACCGGCCCTCACCAACTAATCGTATGAGTAGCACAGGGATCTTTGCGGTAAAGTAAGGAACTGATGGTAGGTGTGTCGCTCCACCTCAGATGCTAAAATAATCTCCTTGGTCTATCACTAGTGAAAATGGGATAGACTCCCTCGCTGTCTGGCTGATACCGACATTAGGCCGCCCCAACGACTTTACTTTTTTACTTTTTATATATGTAAGTATATGTATGTATATATATATGTATATAGATATAATAAAATATAATAAATATATAAATCTATATATATATAAATATGTATAAAGGGAGAGAGAGTGAGAGAGAGAGTGAGTGAGTGAGCCAGAGATACATATCTTTTGTGATCCTATTACTGAATATCGTTTATTTTTTCTATCTAATCTTAATCATCAAAAATAATTAAATCACAAAAAGAAAAAAAACTATCTTTCTATTTCTACCTGCAATGGCTGAGAATTTGCGGTATTTTTAATTAACTGGACAAGATCGAATGAAATCAATAATAAGAACAAGATATCCTTACAAGAGCATCGAAGCATAATTACTTTAGTGACATGATCAAATAAGAGAAAGCATATATAAAATTAGGATTTCTATTTGCTTTGCATCATGTACACGGAAGCAACAACTTTCTCATTAGCTGCTTGTTTAAAGATACAGAAGAAAACGTGTTTATATTTTTCTTTTTAACAGGTATTGTTGCAGGTTGTAGCTGCGTGGTTAGACCACAAAACTGGTATAAATTAGGTGATTCAAGCCAGTGTGCATAGCAGTGATATCTGTGGGGATTAAAATAAAACTGAAATAAAAATCAAAAATTAAAAAAAGAAATAACAAACTCCCATGAACATTCAGTGGAAGAACCCTCCGAGCATCCATGGGAAAAAGGACCCACTTCCAACC
The DNA here is from genome assembly GCA_023376005.1 of Doryteuthis pealeii. Lineage (NCBI taxonomy): Eukaryota > Metazoa > Mollusca > Cephalopoda > Myopsida > Loliginidae > Doryteuthis > Doryteuthis pealeii. Next base: position 3,830,899 of record CM042149.1, on the reverse strand, counting down.
CCCAAAGAATCTTTTGGCCATTCGAGTTTAGTCCTTAACTGGGTCTAGTTACTACTACTGGCCAGGGAGATATTTCCTTGTGGTGGCTATGACCAGTGAATAAAGCCTAAATCATAAAATAACATTTTGTTTCTTCCTGTACCATAGCTCTAGAACGATATATGTATCAGAATTATATGTGTTGCATAGGTCAACTCAAGTCGTAGTAGTAGTCGCTGTTAGTAGTAGTAATAGTCGTTAGTTCAAAAAACAACATACACGCAAGTTCTATAGTCACAGGGGATGTTTATTTCTTTGATGCACGTGGGTTTCTTTTACTATATAAGACCCATCCAGGGAACTAGGAGCCATATCAGACTCCTACTAGAACCAAGGCAAAAAGAGGACGATTTTCTTCTTCTGTTTCTAGTCCCGGCATCACATCCATTTCTGGTCAAAACCCGGAACTTCCGTTTTTTTAAATCTATTTCCGTGGTCATTCGTCGGTCAGTGATTTCAAGCTTTAACCTCTCTTTGTTCTTATTTCTTTTTCTTCTCTTTCCCTTTCAATTCCCATAGACCCCAATAATTACATTACACTTCCTTTTTCATTCCTTGAATTCCTTCCTTTTCATTTTGACCACCAAATAAGCAAACCCAATGAACACGCACCAGGAATAATCACAGACACTTTTTAAACCTTAAGACATTATATATCTTTTATATATCTTTTCTTTATTTCTCTGAGTGTTTGAAATGAGGCTTGATGATTAGTATTATAGGCTTGATGATTAATATGTATTATTTCGACTATTGTCCTCATCTTCATTGTTATCTGTACAACATTTCGGCTGATGTGCCCTCCGGCCTTCTTCAGGTATTTCTTGTCGGACTTGGGAACCTTCTTTTCGGACTTGGGAACTTTCTTTTCAGACTCGGGAACTTCTTTTCAAACTCGAGAATCATCTTGTTGTAATCAGAAACCTTCTTGTCATAATCGGGAGCCATCATGGAACTTTGAACCTAACCCTTTATTTAGTCCATGGGGGTATCCTGTTCTCATTCTGCTAACCATTGCTGGGGTAGAGGCGTTAAGCTGTGTTAATTATTATTCTAATGTTACTGCTGCCCTTGACCAGTCTAGAGATAATTGCCACTTAAAACTGTTTTAACCTAACTCCTTTATCCATTAGGCCATGTGTCCAATTGAATAATCCAGTGTAAATTTTGGGAACTTATAAACCTAATGTCTTGTTTTACCTAGAATATCTACCTATTCACTTATGTATGATGTTTTACCCCAGTGAGATTTGGTCAAGTTATTAGAAAGCAAAATGATATCAATTTTTCTGAAACACTGTGTATATTTCAAATAAAATCAAATATTTTAAAACACCCTATATGTTATAAATTCTTTGGCACTTCTTTTGGCAAATTATCTATGAAAACTTTCAATGAATGACTTTATTGCAACTTATTTTGGTTGAAGGAATTAACTGTTGTTTTTATTAATTTCCAATCATAAAGAACATTTATTTGAATTACTACACTTATGTAGTGAATAATAATGATAATAATAATAATAATGATAATAATAATCTGCACAAAATAATGCCATAAGGACAAACTATATCAAAGCAAAATTGATAAGACCCAACAAAATAGTAAATGTAGACTTTGCGGTAATAGAGATGAGACTGTAAACCATATACTCTGCGAATGTAGGAAATTAGCACAATGAGAATACAAAACTAGACACGACTGGGTTGGGAAGGTGATCCACTGGGAATTATGCAAAAAATTTAATTTTGACAATACAACAAAATGGTATATGCATAAACCAGAATCTGTTCTTGAGAACGAAATACATAAAATTCTCTGGGACTTTGAAATAAAAACGGATCACCTTATCCCAGCAAGAAGACCAGACCTAGTGTTGATAAACAAAAAAGAAAGAACTTTTCAACTGGTGGATTTTGCAGTTCCAGTAGATCACAGGGTGAAGCTAATGGAAAATGAAAAATGGACAAATATCTGGACCTTGCCAGAGAACTGAAAAAGTTATGGAATATGAAAGTGAAAGTGATACCAATTGTAGTTGGTGCACTTGGAACAGTCCCAAAAAGGATTAGAAAAGGGTTTGGAAAGTTTAAAAATCAGAGGAAGGATTGAAACCATTCAGAACACTGCACTACTGCAATCTGCCAGAATACTCAGAAGAGTCCTGAAGACCTGAGGAGACTTGCTGTCACTCAGACTCCAGTGAAAGACCATCAGTTAACACTGATTATAATAATAATAATGAGGGAAAACGAAAAGATAAACAAATAATTGGACCTTGCCAGAGAATTGAAAAAAAATCCGTGTAACATGAAGGTAAAGGTGATACCAATTGTAGTTGTTCTTAGAATGGTCTCCAAGAGTTTGGAAAGGAGACTACAGGAATAGGAAATTAGAAAAAAAACAGACCATCCAACCAATAGCATTGTTTAGGTCAGCTAGAATACTCAGAAAAGGCCTGGGAATATGAGGAGATTTGCTGTCACTCAGACTCTAGTGGTTGCACACCAATTACCATAGGTGTGGAAAGCTGAAATAATAATAAGAAAGAAAGAAAAAATATAAAATTAACTGATATCTGAAAATATTTCACTTAAAGTTATAATCTTTTCAGTATTGTTTTTTTTTCTTCTTGCTACTTAAAGGTCAAAGGTGAAAGCACCAAATGTCTGCATATTTTAATACTCAAACCAATACTTTCACCTTCAAACAAACAAACAAATGGTAAAAGAAATGAAAAATAAAACCTACACACATACAAACTCACAGACATACATGCAAGGACAAACAAAAATTGACACTTGCATACACACACAGGCACACAGACACACACACACACACACACACACACACACACACACATATATATATATATATATATATATATATATATATATATATATATATATATATATATATATATCCACACACTGCTTAGAAAATACAAAATAAAATTTATTCCATTTCCTTTTAAATTAAGCTTAAATTATTAATTTTTTCTGTTTTTTCATTGAATTTATTTTTGTTGACGTTTTTACAGTTTTCCAACTAGTAACAGTAATAGACATAATCTAAATTAGTCTATTGTTTTTGTTGCTTTTCAAACATAGTAAGAGTAATAAAAAAAAGAGAAGAAATAATAAAAAAAAGAATAATGACAATGTTTCATCTAAAATGTCTTAGAAAATTTAATGTTTATACATTTGGGATTACATTTTCCTAGCTTGCTAAATTAAATCAAATAATGTAAAAATAAGAAATAAGCATTATGAACAAACAGCAGCATTTTATTTTCATATAAATGCATATATATATATATATATGTGTGTGTGTGTGTGTGTGTGTGTGTGTATGTATACATATGTGTATGTATGTTTGTATATATATATATATATATATATATATATATATATATATATGTATGTATGTATGTATATGTATACATATGTGTATGTATGTTTATATATATATATATATATATATATATATATATGTTGTTATTATGTTATAAGTATGCATATATCTACGTATATGTAGATATACATCTGTATATATGTATGTTTATAGACAAGAAAAAATAAACTCAATTATGACTGGGTATAAATAAGTAACAAACATCTCATTGATGAATAACAGTAAAAACTTCTTCATTTATATAAGTTGGACAATATAAGTTTTACTTGGTCTTACTCATGATTGATTGATTGATTCAACCTGTTGAGGGTTATTTTATGCCAAGAGATTATTATACGTTCATATTTTATGCAAATAGTTCATTATACATTGATATTTACTTTTTGTGTAGTTGCTTTTAAATTTTCTCACAAATAATCTTGAAACGGATCTATTTGACTTATAGATGAGACCATAACTGGTACTACAATTCTGGATCAGAGTGGACCTGGGAGTAATTAAATTGAAGGCATTCTCCTTGCTCCCCAAATCTTCAGAATTGGAGCCTCACCACCAGATGAAATCATACCCTAGACCCTCTTACCATTCTGGATCAGAGTGGACTAGGGAGTAATGAAAATGAAGGCATTCCCCATTGGAGCCTCACCATGATATGAAATCATTACCCTCGACCCTCTTAACCATCTGCAGGAGATATAGTTAGCAGATTCTTAGCCCTGTCGACAGTCTATTGGAATGTCTTGTAGAAATAATCTGCTATTAATTGCTCTATTAAATGAATCTACTGCAGTTTAAATTATAAACAATTTTTCAAATTATAAGCAGAAGAGGAAAATAAAATTTGAAATTAATTCATTTCTGATGATAGCATTACATAAGGAAAATATGAAAATTACTAAATTACATTGCTTTTAAAACGTCTTTAATTTACATTTTATAGAAAGAGTAATATAGAATTAGTCTAGGTACAAGAAGTGGCAGTCTATCACATCTGCATATATTTCACCTTTGTTTATAAAACTGGGAACTTGAACTAATTCATTTCTAAATATTTTGGAGACCTTACCTTTGGGATTGGTTGGCATCCCCCCATCTACTGAAGACGATGGTATAGTGTCCATTTTTTTTATTTTTATTATCTGCAACTGCGTGAGTGGCTGAACAGACCAATTCTTGAATGATAGTCTCTGGAGCAGTGACTGCAAACAAACAGTGATGCTTGCTGGAGTTGCTGTTGTGTCTCCTTCCTTTTGGCTCTCTTTTCCGTGGCGGTTCCTTCCCTCTCTTTTTCACTCCTTTTCGTTCCTTGTCTGATAAGGAGTCGCCAGGTAGCACGGTTTTCTGCACAAGCCTCCCATGTGCTGGTGTTAATGTGGCGCGTCTTCATGCTTCTCTTACAGACATCTTTAAAGCACGGGCATGGTCTCCCTACTGGTCTGGTGCTCTCCACCAATTCACCATACAGTAGATCTTTGGGGATGTGGCCTTTGTCAATCCTCGTGACGTGGCCAAGCCAACACAGGTGCCTCTCACTGATGATGGCGGGCATGCTGTTCATACCTTTGGATTATCCTCGAATACAGAGAGCAATTATATACAGTAAATAAAGCCATGCTCTTATAAGGCAGTTGACTTTAAAACAAGAACAAATCAGCACTGATCTGAGGAAACTTAAAGTGTTGAAAATAAGGAATTTCTTCATGAAAAACTGTAAGATATGAATGGAAGTAATTCTTTATGAAATATAAGGAATTCTCTAGAAGTTAGAAGACTTGACACAACCACTCACCAACTATATTTAACATAGGTTTTGAACAAAACCTTTTTTTAGGTTGCTGTATACTTGCTCAAGTGAATATTTGAAGAGGGGGAAAAGTACAAGCTTAATCCCAAAAATAAGTTCTACCAAAATATTCAAAAATTGCAAAGATATTTATTGTTTATTGTCAATGCTGTTTACATCTTTTTAAAGTTTAAACTGGAAAATTTCCACCTCAGATGCTTACGCCGCATCCTATGCATATGTTGGCGGGACAAAGTATCAAACACAGAACTGCTGGAACAAGCAAACATGAACATCATCTGCGAGAGGCGCCTGCATTGGCTTGGCCACGTCAGGAGGATGGACAAAGGCCGTTTCCCTTAAGACCTATATGGTGAATTAGTGGAGGGCACCCGACCAGTAGGAAGACCACGCCTGCACTTTAAAGATGTTTGTTAAAGATAGAAAGAGGTCTGACTAGAATTGAGTGAGGTCAAAGATGCAATATTAAATTAGTAATTACTTGACCTTGGTTTGAATATACAGGATGTGTTTTTCATTGGCTAGTTGGCATATTTTATTATTGTCTTATGTGTGTATATTAGTTTACTAGGATACGACAAACACACCTAAGTCCATGTGTCTTCCTCTGTATAGTTATATAAACATTTCAGCTGATGTGCCCTCAAGCCTTCTCCCGGAATTTTTTGTTAAAGTTGAGAACTTTCTTCTTTGGCCAAGTGTGAGAGTTCAGAATCCAAACAAATGAAGTAGCTGTGTCACATAGGAACTCAGGAGCCTTCATATCTTAAATGGGAGCTTTCTTAGAACTTCGAATTGAACCATTCATGTAATCAGTTAAGATAGATTGTTCTCATGACTGTTAAGCTATGTTAAATAGTCCGTATTGAACCTGCAACCTACAGATGTTTGTCGCTTAGAACTGTATTAACTCAGCCCTTATAACTATTGCGCTATGTGTCTAATGTTGTGTATACAGTGATGCTAATAGCTTTTTGATTTAGTGCATCTTGGGACACACATATTTGCTGTGAATGAGTCCTGGGAAAATTCATTTAGAAAACTAAAGTTGTCTATCTCCTACCTTGTAACCAATCCTGTGTAATTCGTTTCTGATAAACTATTGAAATGTATTATCCGTTAGCTTGAAATGGCGAGGGAAGGAAAAAAAACACTGGGACGCATGTATACAATTTTACTGTGTCCTTAAAAATTTTTGTGCTTCAGCAATGCAGCATCTCATAACAATAAAGATGAAAACAAGAAAGATGTTTTTGAACACTCTGAGTTTCTGATAGTAAATCATTTAGAAATTATATCACATCCACTGGCTGACTTGTAGGTCCCATTAATCAACGTTATAATTTCTAAACTATCTTGAGATATCTTTATTATTATCCAAATATGTGGTGATCCTTCGGCCAAAAGAGTTCTATATTTTATGATGTTAATAAATAGTTTGATTGAAATTGTCCCTTTGGATTTTTCTGGAAATGAATAAATATTGATATATTAACCCTTTTGGTGCAGAGAGCAACTCAAGTCTCCAAATATATGCGAGGGAAATGCAATTTTAGATTTCGTGTGTTATACCCTCTAAAAGTGTCTCGTGTTCAATATAAAAAGTAAAGTCGTCGGGGTGACCTAATGTCAGTATCAGCCAAATACAGAGGGAGTCTATCCCCTTTTCACTAGCGCTAGACCAAGGAGATTGTTTCTGAGATGGAGCGCCACACCTACCCTCAGCTCCTCACTTTACCGCACAAATCCCTGTGCAACTCATTTGCTGATTTGGCAAGGGCCATAATCGAACCAAGAATCTTGCGATTCCTAGTCCAGTGCTCTACCGACTGAGCTAAACCGGCCCTATGTTCAATATACTCCAGCTCTAAAAGTTAAAGAAAATCAAAACTTCTAAAATGTTAGTAAAGTCATCGTCGGGGCGGCCTAAAGTCGGTATCCGCCAATCAGCGAGGGAGTCTATCCCCCTTTCAATATAACGCTAGACCAAGGAGATTATTTTAGCGTCTGAGGTGGAGCGCCACACCTACCATCAGCTCCTTACTTTACCGCACAGATCCCTGTGCTACTCATACGCTGAGTTGGTGAGGGCCGGTATCGAACTAGGAACCTTGTGCTTTCTAGCCGAACGCTCTACCGACTGAGCTAACCAGGCCCTTAAAATTTTAGTAAAACAGTCAATTTTAAAACTATTAGGAAATAAAAACATTTCTTATAAACATACTTGTGCGATATACTCACTGACACAAATAGTGTATTGTAGTATATTGTAATTGTGAAACTTCAATTAATTTTTTTAATTGCAAGCATTTATATTCTACAAGAAGCGACTGCCCAGCATCACCAGGGTAGATTGCAGGGGGGGGGGGCACTGGTGTATTGATTTGTTTACTCTTGAAATTTACACTTGCTGGACATTTTTAAGTAGAATTTTCCATGATATTTCTATATTCATTCTAATGAAAGTGCGTGGTGTAATGGTTAAAGTCATGGGAAATGGACTCGTTGCCCCGAGTTTAAATCCTGGATGTGGTAATTGCATTTCACTTTCCGCTAATACCCTTGGGAAAAGTATTAAACCTACTCTCCCTCCAGCTATGGATAAATAGTAGGGCAGACTGGGCCCTTTAACCTTGGTTAGGCAACCAGTCTAGGAGAAGGAAAACTCTGAATTCAAACGTGTTAAAGTCTGCTTAAGAAATTGACCATGTGTCACATCCTACTCATGCAGAGGGGTTGGTAAATATATATATTCATTCTAATTTTTTGAATATCTTTGAATATAAATCAAATCTTCATAAGTTTTGGACAAAAAGCAAGAATCAGTGATATTTAATATGTATATACATTTACTTTGTTATGAATTGTTTTACTTTCATAGTTCCATTCAGAAATACATACATACAAACTAACTACACTTTATTATATTTATAGATGGTCGTTCATGGTCCAAATTTCATTCTATCTATAAAATCTGTTGCCAAATGGGTTAACATTTATTATTTATAATTTTGATCATTTATAGATCAAAAACCATAGTTTTCCTGTTTATCCTTTTTTTTCTTGAGCCATTCATTTTTTATGTAGCATTTTTCATTTTCAATCTTAATTAATCTTATTAATTATGAATTCTAAAATGCTAATCTAGTTCAATCAGGAACTCCCACCTGGCCTAATATTCAATGTCTACACATCACTTCAGAGCAGTGTAAACTTGGTTGTGTCAGAGTTATTCCATCGGAAACTTAAGTTCCTTGTAGGGTCAAACCAAGCAGTTAGGTTCTTATCAATGGGTTAATTAGAAAAAAATTAGTTTAAAAAAACTGAATTAAAAAAAATTGAATTCCCATTAAGAATGAATAAAACAAAACATCTTCTGCAAAAAAATAGCCTAAAAGGATTTGACATGCCATTAAATTCAACCAACCAACCATTTGATATACTGCACTGGTTTTCAGATGTTTATAAGAATTTAGAAGTTTTATTTATCTTTTATACTCCTCCATCTATTTTTTTAGTACTCACTTTTTCCATTACAGTCAAACTTTGAACTGCTTTCTATTTCAAAACTTTACATTCTATCAAATCGATGGAAACTACAGTAAGTTGTAAAAAGTCAAAAAGCACTTATTCTCAGTACATTTAACCAGTGTCTGTTGAGTCAGAGGCATTTTTTTTATTCTTTTGAACAGTGCACTGCTAAAGGTCATAAACATATCCCTCATTTAAAGTAACATTGACTTTTACAGATAATATATATACAATCTGTTTCTGTTGAAATGTATGTGGCCTAGGGCTAATACTTTTTCTCCTGAGTTTTATTTAATGAAAAAAAAAGAAAAAAGAAAAGAATCCCATTGTTGTATCAATCTATATCAGGTGGGATCAATAAGCCTGTAGACAACATATAAGTTATTACTTGGATTTTGGTGAGAAAAAAAAAGGTTTGGTATAAGGTTTGATCTATATGAATATTTACCACATGCTTAAGTGACATTGCCAAGGCAGGTTGGTTGGTTACTCGGATGATTGTTTCATTATGACATATCAACAATTTTTGAGTCATGTAATGCCGAATCAAGTCATTTTGATAAAAAAGGACTCAGGTGGCTTACAATACCTGCTATTGCTCAAGTGTTTACCCAGTTAAGTATTTCACCCTGTTGACTGTGGCTGTAGAATACACCAACTGCGCCTCTGGGATGATTAAGGACGGAATCCTGGTGGTTAATCAGTCTATTGAGGTCAGACAGTCAGTATACTGTTGGTTTGGACAACAGCAACTGGCTAAGCACAACTCAATCAGTGCCCAAGATAGCTGGTACTTATGGGACTCAAGAATAGTCCATTCATGTATTTTGGTGATTACATTCCTTAAGTCCTGATTGGCTGCTTGGTTTCTATGATGTTATGAGGCTTTATAAATACTCTGGTATTCTGCAGTAGGATTGCAACAAGGTTAGATCTGTATCAAGTTACAGCTACTTGTTACATTGTCTTACCAATTTGATGGTAATTGGAACTTAGTATGACTATTCTACATCTCCCTTCCCCTCCATTGCGTGGGTGTAGTGGCCTTTGAGGGAAATTAGTTCCTTTCAGCCAGACTGATTACAGGAGAGCAACCTGGACAATGCACAGGGTATTTCTGATGGCATTGGCTTAGGGGTGGAGTGACATTGCATGACATGCTTAGGAGGTGGAATGACAGTCCATGACATGTAACACTCCACTTTAGCCCTTACTTGGGCAAGATGGCTGGGTAGAGAGGCACCCTCTGATCAATCAGCTGGTCTCATTAAGCTCTAGCACCTAAGGGATTGTACCTACCATATTGCTCTTATGGCAAACCCCAAACCTTTTTGATCATATATGTACTTGAAGGCAGTGGACTAGGGTTTTAGAATTCTGGGTATGACAAACTGCATCCGGTGGTGAGGTTCCAATTCTAGAGCTCTGGGGAATGTGGAGTATCCTTTATTACCATTACTCCCAGGTTCATTCAGATTCGGAGTGTTAGTAACTGTTAGAGTCTCATGTAGATGAAATAAGATGAGTTCTAAAAATTGTATTTAAAAGAAAAATGAGTTTTAAAAAATACTGAATACCCAACAAGAATTAATAAAACAAAAATGTATTTGGCATAAAATAACCCAAGGTTTGATATGCTGTAGTCCGACCAGCAAAAACCTAAATCAATCAGATCTCTGAGAATTCTGGATGCTGTGGGAAAGACCTGCCAGAAACGATGACCAATAGGGATGAATGGCAAGAGAGAGTCATGGGAATCTGTGATGTGTGCAATCTGATGTTGTCTCCTCTATAGGAAATAAAGTCAGCGGCGGATAATTTGTATTGAAATTACTGACTTTCTTGTACTGCAAAGCTTCCAGATAGACTGAAATAGATAGATAGATGGATGGATTTTGAATGTATGAAGGTGTAATAAGTAATTGAGAGTTACCTCCCCTACTTTATGATTACCTTCTTTTTGGAGAACGCTCTAGAGAACAATATAAACTCTTAATAAGTGTACCAGTTATTCTAAGTAGAATAAAGCTTTCCAAAGTCTATTGGTATTATCATTACAATTTATTCTACTTAGAATAATTGGTACACTTATTAAAAAATTACATAGTCTTGTATTCCCTAGAGAGTTCTCCAGAGGGGAGGTAATCATAAAGTAACTCTCAATTACTTATTACAGAAGACTATACAGATGCTGTTTTGTAGGGCACTGCTTCAAGGATTTATTCAAAACAACATGCAGTTTCCTTTTGTAGTGCCTATCTAGTTTTTGCTCCATAAACTTTGTTTAAGTCCCCAGCAATACAAACATACTATAATGCTGACATGGAGAGTACAGAATCTGCTTTGGTAGTCTGTCATCCAAGTCTGTTTAAGTGGCCAGCCCATCTCAGGTTGCATTGGATTTTGTGCATACCAGAGAGTTCAGCATAAAATTGGAAGGATCCCTATTTTATTTTATCAGAATATTCATATTTTCACATAGTCAGTAACCTGTCAATAGTAGTCCATGCTTTACCTATGCATGTGTTGACATTGTTTTCAGTAAATATTGCTGCCAATGTATATGAACTGGTCTACTAATTTCAAAAACTTAACAATGAGGAGATGCTATCTGCTCTAGGCTATGCAGGAGTAATTTGGCTTGAGCAGGTGTATTTGCAGGAAGCACTAGATCATCTGAGTAGACTGCATCAGTAATAGTTTCTGCATGATAGCACATGATTCTTGTGTTTTTTCTACGTCTTGCCTTTTTTAATTCTAATAAATTTTATGCTGGACTCCCTCATATGCACAAAATCCAACGCAACCTGAGATGGGCTGGCCACTTAACCAGACTTGGATGACAGACTACCAAAGCAGATTCTGTACCCTTCACTGAGAGAGGGATAATGTGAAATCGGTAGACCAAAGCTCAGGTACAAAGACAACATTAAGAGAAATCTGAATGACTTCATAGGTAGTTGGAAAGATGCAACTAGATACCAAATAAATTGGAAGAAAATGATTTATATGGTATCGGATACGATGGACAGCAAGTAAAGATTTTTTTTAAATTATGCAAAATCAACTACACTATTTAAACAAAAATACTAGGGTAAATCAAGCATGGTTTCCAAATCCATGGATTACCTAAACTTGATTGATCATCAAGGTTCTTGCAAAATTTCTTGAACCATCTTGTTACTGTACTGTGATCAACTGCACCTTCAACTTTCACACAGCAAATGTTTTTTGGATGCTTCCATGGCATTATGGCACAGTTTGACCTTGTAAAATATGACTTCCTGAATTAGACTACATTACATTTAGCTCAGTTGGTAGAGCATTCGTCTAGAAATTGCAAGGTTCCATGTTTGATACCAATCCTCGCCAACTCAGCGTATGAGTAGCACAACTTATGAAATCTGATCTGTGCAGTAAAGTGGGGAGCTGACGGTCGGTGTGGTGCTCCCACTCAGTAAAAAAAACAATCTTGTGGTCTTGCATTAGGACAAAGATGGATATATATACCAACAATCACACACACACACACAAATATATATATATATATATATATATATATATATATATATATATATACAAACAACAAACACACATATATATATACATATATAAAAGCATACACATACACACACACAAATATATATATATATATACAAACATACACACACACACATATATATGTATATATATACAAACATACACACACATATATATATATACACAAACATACACACACACACATATATATACACAAACATACACACATATATATATATATACAAACATACACATATATATACAAACATACATATTATATATATATATATATATATATACAAACATACACACACACACATATATATACAAACATACACACACACACGCGCGCGCACACACACACACACACACACACACATATATATATATATATATATATATATATATATATATATATACAAACACACACTGGTTGACTGATAACAACAATAATCCACCTTCATGTTCATTTCACACAGAGTGAAGCAATATGCAATGTCAGCACATTAACTATTGTGATACTACCAGCCACAGTGGATAGTTTCCATATCTCAATCCAGCCTTGCACATAAAAAATATTGCAAAACTTTTGACACCCTAGTAATAATAATTGGCTTGAGAAGAGAAGTCATAAACATCGCCCCCCCCCAAAAAAAAAAGTAATAGCATTTAGTGTTCATAGAAAAGTTCTGCTTTTTTTTAAATTATTTTAACTTTTATAGTTATTGATTTTTTTCTGGTCTGTTCATTTTTTCACTCTTACAAAAGAATTCACCTATTGCATATGAATATGAAAATTAGTGTTACTAAAAAGAATTCAGCACCAACCAGAACATATTTGCTTCTCTGAATTTTTTAGATGAGGCTTGATAATTAGCATTATTTCGATTATTCAGACTATTGTCCTCATCTTTATTGTTATCTGTACAACGTTTCGGCCAATGTGCCATCCATTCTTCATCAAGTATTTTTTGTTGGACTCAGAAACCGTCTCAAACTTGGGAACCTTCTTGTCATAATGAGTTCCGTGATGGCTCTTGATTACAACAAAAAAGTTCCTGAGTTTGATAAGGCTTCTGATTCTGACAAGAAATACCTGAAGAAGTCATATGAGTTCAAAACAAAAACCTTGACATTGCAAAAAAGAAAAAAGTTATACAATAGTTACGAATGTGAGCACTTGTTTTGAACTCATATGACTTGTGTCTCCGCTCTTAACAACACGGAGTATAAACAAGCTGATGACGATTTTCATAAAATCGAAATATCGTTCAATATCAGCTAAGTTATAAAATGTTTTCACTTTAATAGCATTTTGTGGTGTTTTCATATCCTTTTATATATACTCACACCGTCGGATTCATTTCCTTTCTTTTAACTTTAACTTATATATATATATATATATATATATATATATATATATATATATATATAGGCAAATCAAAAGGATTTCCTCTCTTACTCTCTGGTGCTGGTAAAGAATAGATGCAGATTCCTTTGTTCTCATTTTTCTTCACACAAAGCCCCATGATGATAAAGCAGAAAGGATTATATTCCTAATATAAGCGTTAAGTTTCCTTTTTTTCCAAAACTGAGGTGAAATTCACCAACTGACGAATAAACAACTCCAGGTGTCTTCCGTTAATCAAATTATATTACTTATAAAAAATAGGTTCTTTGTTCACACCAGCCATGTCTCCTTTTGGTTCAGTCATGTTCTTTGAATATATTACATTATATTTGAAAATTATGAATTATCAAAATTCTAAAATATGAAACTTTTCGGAAAGGCTTGAAACTTTCAGCAATTATTTTTAATATTAACCAATAAAAATTCTCGTTAGATTTCTGTAAAAAAGAAAAATATTGTCAAACTATTGATTCTTCAGAAAATTTATATTTGAATTTGTTGTGTTGGTGTGGTTTCGTATTCTTTGTTGTAGTAATAGTAGTAATTCTCCGAGCGTATCTTAGCTCTGTATGTTAGCTTCTCGTAGCTAATCTCTCCCATGTCCTCTAGACTGTCTCTATATATCTCCTGCTGTAATGCCATTGGCTACCTCACTACAGAATTAATAATTATAATATCTAGATAAGAAAGTATTACAATGAAGTAGTAGTTAATAATTAGATAATTAGTATGGCACAGTTCATCGTAAAGTATTTTATGGGCACGGAGAACTGGAGGCCCCAAAAAACGGTTCAAAGATCATATTAAGACAATGCTGAAGAAATGCAACATCACACCTTGAAGCGTGGAAGATCTGGCTTCGAACAAAGAGGGATGGCAAGGCACCTGCTGCACAGCTGCAAAATTCACAATCATAAAGAGATTTTTTTTTAATAAATGCACTGGACAATATCACTGCAGTTATAGAAGTTTACAAAGATGAATGTGTTGAGATTTCTTTTGTATATATATATTTACCAACCCCTCCGCACGAGCAGGATGTGACACAAGGTCAATTTCTTAAGCGTAGTTCAGCAGATTTGAAATCAGAGTTTTCCTTCTCCTAGACCGGTTGCCTAACCAAGGTTAAAGAGCCCAGTCTGCCCTACTATTTACCCATAGCTGGAGGGAGAGTAGGATTCATACCTTTCTCAAGGATATTAGCGCTAAATGAAATGCAATTACCACGTCCAGGATTTCAACTCGGGGCAACGATTTCATTTCCCATGACTTCAACCATTACACCACGCGCTTCCTACTACTTTTGTATATAAGGTGTGTGCTAGATCGTCGCCCATACTTATAGACTAGGCCAGAATCATATGATCTATTTCTTGGCCACTCACTGGCAGTACTCTGAGGCTGATACAATACTTAACCGACCCTACTGGTCATAATTACTACAGCGTTTTTGATGACAGACATAGGATTAAATCACTGAACCTTTACCAATACACAGGATAGGAATTATACAATCACCAAAGGATTCCATACCATAGGACTTTCTTTAAGCCCTTTTCAACTGGCCAAGGATGGCATTTAAAAACTTTACAGAATGGATAAAGAATCTCAAAACACTTACTCCGAATGGCTTTAATTTCAAACTAAACGACCTCCTAAACACTTTGAAATAGAATGGACATAAACACCTAAATAAACAAATGCCTCACAGCTAATTTGAAACATACCCTGCCCATGCTTAACATATATTTCCCAAATGAAGAGCTCAGTTAGCGGTGTCTATGATTAACAGAGATCATATAAACATCAGTTAATAATAATATCTTTTCAGCTAGTATATTAGGTCTGAGACCTGTCAGCTGTTCCTTATAAATATTCATTTTAAATCCACAGAATATTTAATGTCATTCCACAGATTATCCAACTTTGCCTTGAAGAAGTTTAGAGATGGGGCATTCACTACTGATGAAAGTAGTTTATTCCATGTATTCACCACTCTGTAGCTAAAATAATTTTGTCTTGCCTTTGCTTTACATGATTTTTAAGGAGTTTAATTTATATCCCCTTGTATAGATATCTTGAGCAATGTTTATTAGGTCAGAGTTCGTTGAATAAAAACCATGCGTGTATTTGTAGGCTTCAATCATATCCCCTCTTATGCGTCGGAAAACCAGACTTGGTAGGTCAATGTTCCTAAGTCTTTCTTCATATGAAAGGGATTTTAAATTATTCACTAATTTAGTAGCTCTCATTTGGACTCCCTCAATGAGTTGTGTGTCCTTGATGAGTCTTGGGCTCCAACCCACATTAGCAAACTCCAAATGAGGTCTCACCAATACAGTGTACAAATTTTTCAGCATTTCTTCATCTATGTACTCATATGACCTCCGTATTAATCCTAATATCTTATTTGCCTTATTCACTTGTATTCCTATGGGCTTGGAAAATTTTATTTCAGGGTCCACATTCACACCAAGGTCTCTCTCTAACTCTGTATCCCTTAGTATTTCTCTTTCATTAGAGAGATTTTTTCTCATAGAATATTCGTGTTTAGGGTTAATTCTTCCTATGTGCAGTACCTTGCATTTAGCTGCGTTGAATCCCATTTGCCAACTATCAGACCAATCTACAAGATTGTTAATGTTAGTTTGAATTCTGTCAGTATCATTTTGATCATTAACAGTGGAATATATTTTTGTATCATCTGCAAATATCTGCTGAAGACGATTGAATACCAGAAAATCATTTTCATTATAGATATGCTATATCACTAGTTCATTTTTCATCACTTCTCTTGTAGCATATCAAGTCTTTTAAAAACTAGATTAAAAACTTTCTAAAACAACTTTTCTTAAGAAAAATAAAAGTTTTTTCTTATCAATGACCTAAGATCAAAACTACTTGAGAACAATCAAAAGATCAATAATACAAAAAGAAATATTCCTATTTGTCTTACCAGTTTTGTTAATCTTATATATATATATATATATATATATATATATATATATATATATATATATATATATATATATATATATATATATATATAGAGAGAGAGAAAGAGACAGACAGACATAGATAAAATATTTAATATCTCTCTCTCATGAGTATATACATATGTATATATATATATATATATATATATGTAAATGTGTATGTGTATGTATGTATATATATGTATATATGTATATGCAAATGTATATATGTATATATATATGTATATATATAAATATATGTAAATGTATATATATATGCATATCTATATGTAAATGTATATATATGTATATATATATATCTATATGTAAATGTATGTATATATATCTATATGTAAATGTATATATATGTATATATTTACATATGTATGTTGGTCTATGAGTGTGTAGGTAGTTGTGGTATTTGTAAAAAAAATATACATAATAAAAAGAATTGAGTGAATTTTAGATGTAAATTCTTTCCTTTCTCTCTCCATCAATATTAACTCAGCACGTTTTTATTAAATTAACACTAACTCTGACAATATTACATTATGCCAACACCTTTACATTAAATATACAGCTGATCATATTGGATATATGTCAACACCTTTTCATCCAATTAATCATGCCTTTTGATCTTCCTGAATAATTCTGTGGAACATAATTCAAGGCCAAGAAAGAATGGAACTGGCCCAAGGGCTTTCCCACAGTTTGCTAGTATTGCAATTTAATTAATCAAGCTATATGGTGAAAAACGCGGGAAGACAGTTTCTTTCTTGCAAAGAAAACATTGGTCAAATTCTTACTTGCAGTAATAGCGCTGATAGAGAGGATGATTGTTTTTTCATGTCTATTGATTTTGCTCATAGATAACAAGCTTATCTACATTTGTCCATATCTTCAAAGTTATATGCAAAGAAAGTATTTAGAAAGTATCAAGACTAAAGCTGTACTTGCTAGTGAGAAATAAAGAAGTAAAAGAACATTAAAGTTTTTCATTGGTTGAAGCACTCCTAAAACTCCTCTTTTAATATGACTAGCAAATATATGCACCCTCCGGGTGCAAGTATTTAAGTTTTAATGTAATAAAATATCGTATTAAATTAGAAAGGCTAATGAAACTAAATAAGACTGCAGATAAAAAGATTTGAAACAGAGGGAGTATAATCGAAAAATAGAACAACTGAAACTTACTCTTCCATTACTCTCGTCTTTCATTGTTATTTTTCCTCATTTAAGTATTTAGTTAAAAGAGGAAGTAAAGAATAAAATAAAAGTTACTTTTTCTTGTTAATGGATTTCATTTAAGATTCATTGAAGAGATGTTTGCTTATATTCATTAAAATAAAACCAAACAGTTAGAAATCAATAATACTAAGCACATATTTATTAAAATCACATTTTTAATATCAATATGCAAATTAGCCTTCCTGTTCACACTGTAAACCGCTATTTTGTTGTATATATAAATATAATTGTATGTTGTTAGTATGTAGATATGGATAACAGTATTAATAATGTAAAACAATTTTATCAATAATTGAGGTTTAAATAAAAATAAATTCATAGTGAATGTGACGTCAATAACTAAGGGAATTGTGACTTGAGTAGTGATTTAGTTTCGGTTACAGACAGACAAACATACAATCTCCATTATAATAAGATGTGAAGTTGCACAATTACATTTCTGTTGCATAATCTATAGTAGCATAGATGATTGACAACACTGTGTAGCAGAAAGGCAAAGTGCCCAAATGGAAAGTTACAGACCGTTTGGGAACTTTTGACCCCAGAGGCAAGAAAAAAAAGCAAATCATGTGAAGTCATGTGAGAGCTAGTTAGATCCTCAGTTCCAGGCAGGATGTTGACAAAGAGAGACGTCACTTGCTTTAGCTGGTCTCATCAACTCTTGCCTTAGTTAGACTCATCGACTATTTAGATAGTAAAGAAACATAGTTAAGAATAAAAGTTTTAAAAAGTAACATGGCGTTGTTGGTTGATGCATGCATTAGATAGAAGACTGGCCAAGAAGATAAAGAACCAACAACAAGAACTAAGAAATAAGAGATAGAATTCAACATAGCAACTTGGAGAGAAAGAATAGCAGACTAGGCGATCACAAATGGCTGAAGAAAGGAAGAAAGAAAGTAAATTATGCAAATATGCATCTATACATCTATGTGTCATATATCTCTCTGTCTACCTCACTCGCTCTCATTATTAAAAGCACATTGTGTATATACATGGGTGTGGTTATATAACATTTCTTTTAATGGATTCGTCGCCCCGAGTTCAAATCCTGGACATGGTAATTGCATTTCACTTTGCACTAATACCCTTGGGAAAGGTATGAATCCTACTCTCCCTCCAGCTATGGATACATAGTAGGGCAGACTGGGCTCTTTAACCTTGGTTAGGCGACCGGTCTAGGAGAAGGAAAACTCTGAATTCAAACATGTTGCACTCCGCTTAAGAAATTGACCTTGTGTCGCATCCTGCTCGTGCGGAGGGGTTGGAAAATATATATATAACATTTCTTTTGATGTCTTCCACATTCTTTGAGATTATTCATGTATTATTCATGCTGTATTCACCATTATCAAGTCATACTGACAACACTAACTCTCATGACTTTCTCATCACCACATCTCTATCAGTCATCGCTCCAGGCAAGTCCTTTGCATGGCATCTAGTGTCTGCACAGTACTGATCACTGTGAGTTTTCCTGGTTATTCAATGCACATTACTTTGCTTAAAAACTGAACTTCTCAAATCCTGCCCAATGCAGAAGGTTGGGTAAAATATATATTCTTCTTTAGCCTCTGTTAGGTGTGTCTGTTGGTCTTTTGAAATCATTCAGTATATTTTTGAGTTCTATTTCAAACCTTTAATCAGAATATCCAAGTCTAAGAAATAGTTATATCATTGTTACCCTGTGAACAGATGAAGCTAAAATAGCATTATGTATTTTTTATCAAATTAAATAATAGCTTTTTATTAACAAATTAGCAATGTCTTTGCCAGAAATTTTCAAAGAAATCATGGTCTCCTATAGAAACTCTAATCAGTGTGTGTGTGTGTGGGGGGGGTGTCACAGTCAAGCCTGACGCAAGGTTCCAATCGACAGTCTAAACACTCCCAACTGTATCACGCTCCAAAATCCAATATCCAAAATTATTTCTTTGTCCCGCTTGTCTCGACAACAAAATACTACTGCAGTTATTCTTCCTGGTCTGTGAGAATAAGTCCTTTAAATACACATCAATTTCACCACATCCAGGCTCCTCACTCATAATTATCCATGCGGCATGTGCGACACTCCTCAGCATGGCGTGACTACCTACATCCAGGGCCACTATGCTATTTCTTATTTTACTGATCGTCCAGAGCTCTCACATTCTGAAGGAAGCGGGTCCTACACGCCAGGCAAAGCCTAGCCCGCTTCCTTTGAGAATGCGGCAAGTCTTCACGCCCGCCACTCTCTCTATCACACCGTGTTGCATGAAGTAGGTCTCCTCTCTCACTACAGAAACTATTTTACAATCAGTCCTGTGACTCAGATTTGTTGAGGTAGTTCCATTGCCAAGGCTTTTCAATTAATATTGTGTTCATCCACTCCAATCCTATAACTTAGTCAGATTCTAGTTGCTTCAGCAAGATTATAGCCCAATTTAAACTTGTAAAGACTAAGTTAACAAATAAGACTATGTTGTACATTCATCTGTGTGACTTTCAAATCACACAGAGTGAAGCACACCACATACTAAGTGGTGAAGATTTTCTTCATTGAGTGTCGGTTGTAAACTACAGCTCTTTCCTACAACTTAGTTACAATTGAAATTAACCTGGACACTTTTGTTTAAGTCTGTTTGTAAATAAGACATATCCTGGTTGGGATGTTTAAGCAAAACAATTCACAATGGTTTAACAAGAACAGACATTTATTGATTGGGAGAAAAATTAGAAGAGAAAATAATAAGTAGTGTAGAATGTTTTTTGTTGTATAAGTGAAAAGTTCCTAATATGTAGCTGCCCTGTCGGCTGGGGTGTTAGAATGCACCGACTGCACCTCTGCAGAGGGGTAAGACTTCCCCAATGGGGCCACCTGTTTGCCGTGGGTGGCGACTCTTGATGCTTAAGGATAGAGCCCAGGTGGATGAGCAGTTCATGACTTGCAATACTCCACTTTGGTCCTATCTTGGGCTAGATGGGCGATCGGAGAGGCCCCCTCCGATCAATCGGCTGGTCACGTCAAGCCCTAGCACCTATATGATTTTCCCAACCCTATTGCCCTTATGGCAAGCCCCAACCCCTTTTTATCATATGGGTGCTAGAAGGCGGTGGCAGCGGGTCTACATGTCCTGGGAATGATATTAAATTCTATCTGATGGTGAGGTTCCAGTTTTGGAGGTTTGGGGAATGTGGAGCACCTCTTCATCACCATTTCTCCCTGGTCCACTCTGACCCGGAGTGGTAGTACCTGTTAGGGTCCCATCTATGGGTTAAATAGAAAAATGTATTTATTAAAAAATTGTATTATCCATTGTTAATATGCCGTAAAACAAAACAAACCAAACCTAATATGTAGATTCTGGTAAGTTAAAAAAGGAGATGTATTTGTATGAGAATGTTCTTGAAGTTGTGTAAAAGGAAGAAAGAGTTTTGACTTACATGAGAAAATTGTTTTTTATGTGAGCTGAAAAATTATAACTGTTCTTTATTTAATTTGGATGAGTTTTTTTATTTATTTTTAATTTGGCCAGTATTTTGTCAGATGTGAATTCATCTTATTCTCAATTGGCAGTAGTGTCAATTGGGAGCTGCATCAGAAATAAATGCCTAACTAAGACTGAGCATGGAAGTGAGGCAGGAGCTGGCACAACAAACACAACAGTGTTGCCAATAGCCACTCTAACATTTATGGACCATGTCATTGTAAGAAAAGAAAGGGAAGAAATAAGAACATGCTACATGTCAGGGGGGAAAAGAAAACAAATATAAAAAGAAAGAAAGGTGAGAGATAGGAAGCAATAGTACTTATCATCTGTTTCAAGGAAATAGAAAAAAGCAGGAAAAAAAGAAAAATGAGGGGAAAAAAGAGAAATAGAAAGAAAAGATAAACAAAAGAACACAAAATGTGTTCAAGCAAAACTGGTAAAAGAAATAGAATTTGTTTTTTTTGTGCTCACTGCTTGTAAAGGCCACCTAATGGTTAAATAGGAAAAACTTATATAGTCTTGATAATAATGAAATTTGTACATATATAGTATTGATAATATAATTTTTATATACATATTGCAAAACTTTTAGTCAAGAATAAAAGAACAAAAAACAATTTCTTTCTCTTGTTAGTTTTATACATTTCCCTATTATTTATCTATACTATTTTTAGTTTATTTTTTCTTTTTTTAATGGAAAGTTGTTGGCCAGTACTACACTGTTATAACCATTCTTGAATAATTAATCTATTTCTTTCTACTGAAAAAGCCACATTTTTACCAGAAGGTCTACATAAAACCAATGATAGGTAGAATAGTTGATTAAGCTGTCTTGTCTTTCAAAATGGATCTGCCACTTCTTCTATCAGCAAAAGAATCTTAATTGATATTTAAAGTCATATTCAGCCTGCTGTCACGGGGAGGCCACAAGGCTTGATATATAAAAGAAATAACTCAGCATTCATTATATTGATTGCTTCATTAATTTCACTCTGCTTATAATTTAGCACCAGCAATCTACCTGACAAGCACGTTTCTGTCAGTAAAGATTATATTTATATGAAATCTAGCGGGCACATTCATGCACCTAAAATGAAAAGCTCTATTGATTTTCGGCTGATAATCTGTCTATATTTCTCTCTTTAATTAGGAAAAGTTATTATCCCAATATAAAGAGTATTTAGATGCTTACTTTATTTGCAGTCATCAAATTTTAGTAGAAGCATATAAGTTAGGGTAGCATGGACATGAAATAACAGGTGCCTGGTTTACTGATAATTTCTTGCCTATGCAATTTTCATACCAAACTTGTGGTTCCAGATATCATTATATCACCCCCCATGGTTTGTTGTTTGTTTTTTCGGTTATTTCCTATGAGTCTAACATAAACAAAAGGGAACCACTAAATAAATTATTTATTTATTTTCCCATTAAACTAACCCTAAACCCTAACCTAAACCCTAACCCGTCTTCTTTTTTCCTAGTAGATCAATAAATAAATAAATAATTTATCAGCAAGAGTGGTTCCCCTTTGTTTATGTTAGATTCATAGGAATAACCATTTTTTTTCTTTTTGCATATACTGGAAAAAAATTGTATTTCTTTTATTTTTTTTCTCTGAATTTTTGAGATGAGGCTTGATAATTAGTATTATTTGGATTATTATTATTATTCATTTTTATTGTTATTTGTACAATGTTTCGGCCGATGTGCCCTCCAGCCTTTCTCAGATATTTCTTCTTGAACTCGGGAAACTTCTTGTCGTAATTGGAGCCATCACGGAATTTGGAACCCTATCCTTTATTCAATCCACGGGGGTATTCTGTTCTCATTCCGCTAACCATAGCTGAGGTACAGGTGTTAAGTTGTGTTGATTATTATTCTATGTTACTGTCGCCTTTGACTAGGATTGAACCTGCAGCTTAAAGATAACTGTCACTTAGAACTGTCTTAACCCAACACTTTATCCGCTACACTATGTGTCTATTTTTTCTTTGTATTGATAATGATGTAAGGATAGAATAAATAAGGATTTGCCTTTGACAATTAGCATGTTTGTTAGAGGCCTTGTAGTGTGTCACATGACAGTAAGAAACCTATTCTTAGCCAGTATTTGCCTCTGTTCTTTGAACTGTGGGGATGTCTCTAACCTTACAAGGAACAGTAAAACTACATCACTATACTGCCCATACTTGTCAAGTAAGCATTTTTTCCATTTTACAAGTAGATATTATAATTCAAAAATATATGACACTTTCCAGACAAACTTTGTATATTCTCTAATTAATGATCACATTTGAAAAATACCTTTATTTCTTGTTTGTTTATAAGCCTCAGACTAAAAGAAATAACTCTATTGGCTTGCTTGGTCAGAGGGGATTTAGAATTGCACCACCACCTCTGCAACCACCAAGGCCTGATGCTTAAGGATAAGCCCATGGATGAGCAGTTATGACTTGCAATACTCCACTTTGGTATGGGCTGGGCAGTCATAGGCCCCCTCGATAATCGGCTGGTCACGTCAAGCCTAGCACCTAATGCCAAATTGCTCTTATGGCAAGCCCCAAAAATGGGTGCAAAATTGCGGTCCATGTCCTGGGCATTACCCATAAGAGGGGCCAGAGGTTTGGGGAATGTAACCCCCATCCCATTGCCCCTGGTCCACCTGACCCGGAGGGTAGTACCTGTTAGGGTCCCCTGGGTTTAGAAAAATTGTAATAGTATTATCCAATTGATTTACACTTTATGGAATCCCACTGAGGTGATATTACAAAACAAACCAAACAAACCAAATTAGAGTCAGTTTAGCTCAGTCATTAGAGCATTCGCCTAGGAATTGCAAGGCTCTGAGTTTGATACCAGTCCTTGCCAACTCAGCACAGAACTAGCACAGGTTCGGTATTCTGATCTATGTGACAAACCATCTGACAGTAGGTGTGGCAATCCACATCAGCAAAAAAACAATCTCCTGGTCTAGCGCTAGTGAAAAAGGGATAGACTCCCTCATTGTTTGGCTGATACTGACAATAGGCCACTCTGCAGACTTTACTCTTTACTACACACATAAAATATTCAATATATGCATAATATACATACAAGAAGTATTGCAAATAATACACAAACATATCCCAACAAATAAAAATATGTACATATTGTTCTAGATACAAGCAGTATGTGAAAGGGGTACAAAAACAGTAAACAGCTTTCTTGAATATGGATGGTACCATCATAATTGGGAGAGGAGACAACATCTCTACTGTTCAGTACAGAGGCAAAAAGGAACTTCTTTACCATTCAAAGAACAGAGGTAAAAGTGACCAAGATGGATTCTGGGATTGTCATATCTGAAAGTTAAATAGACCATCAAAGAGAGACAATTATCAATGTCAGCGAGTTTGTACCCTAAGTAAGTAAAATCATCAAATTCATTAAAGGATTAAAAAACAAAACAATTTGAAATGTAAACTTTAAATATATATAAGAATAAAACAGACTATATATAGATATATAATACCAGTCATGTATTTATTAAAACTTGTTTTAAAAAACAATGAGGATTGTCTAATGCTGCATGTTTAAATTTTGAGTGTATTTATTCTATGGTATGACGATTTTGGGTAATGTGATGTAAGCAGTGATGTAGTTTTTGTTACAGACAAAAGCTGGAAGCGAATCTCCATTATTAATAGATACACAGCGTGATAATGGTTAACATAATAACTGAAAGCATGTGCTCTAAAACTGCAAACTCTTTCGGACAAGGTAAATATTCTCTTCATGATAATAAAATTAGCAATATATGAGACAAAAAAATATATACGGGTTCATTTATTTTCAAATAAATTTGTTTTACCATATATATATATATATATATATATATGTGTGTGTGTGTGTGTGTGTGTGTGTTTCCTTCTTTTTCTCCAGTATTATTTGGATTATTCAAACTATTATCCTCATCTTTATTGCTATATTGTACAATGTTTCTGCCAATGTGCTTTCTGGCATTCTTCAGGTATTTCTTATCAGACTCATTAATGTTCTCAAACTTGGGAACCTTCTTTTTGAACTTGGAAACCTTCTTGTTGTAATTAGAGCCATCATGGAACTTTGAACCTAACCCTTATTCAATCCATGGTGGTATCTTGTTCTCATTCCACTAACCATAGCTGTGTTAACTATTATTCTATGTTACTGTCACCCTTGACCAGGATTGAACCTGCAGCCTAGTCATCATTGTGACTTAGAACTGTCTTAAACCAACGCCTTTATCCACTATGCTATGTGTCCAGAAATTAAGAGAAACCCTTTTAACTTTTTTTTTACATTCTCAAGATTAAATCCTGGCCATGTGTATTACTAGCCTCACTTTTTGCAAGGCAATTATCATTTTTTTCTCTCCACATTGTTCAAATTGACTTTTGATTATTTTCTAATTTACTCTGATTTCTTTTTCTGATTCATTTAATATATTGGTTAGATTCAAAATAGACTATTTACCAAATCTTAATTCAATAAATCTGCGGGTCTAATTGGGAAAAAAAATAGTTTATTTAAAGAACTAATCACACATAATTTCCCTCTAAATGTATAGAATAGAAGGAAGGTGCTTGTTATTGATGTAGGAAATGGAAATAGCAACCCAATTTCAAATTCTGGACAAGGCTGTTTGCATTTCACATAACACAAATACCTCTGAGAAAAGTTTGAATCTAGCTATTGGTAAATAGTAGGGCAGAATTGGCTCTCTATCCTTCTAGGAGAAGGAAAACTGCTAAACTATGCTTAAAGAATGGACCTCATGTTGTATACTGCAAATGCCAACTGGTTGGGTTAAAAACATATAAATAAATAGAATTAAGGGAAAACAAAGAATATCATCATCACCATCATCATCATCATCAATGTATGCTACCAGCATGAATTCCTTTGATTCTCTCCCACCAACCATCCCTATCAGTATTTGCTCTTGTGCAGACACAGGTGATCTATGTAAGCTTTTGCTGTTCAGCCAACAGTGGTATGTCCATGTGCAGGAGTCCATAAGAGAACACTGCTTATGAGTTTTTTATTACTTTTCCATCAGTGCCCAGAATGTCTTCAATAGTTCATGGGATGGGACGTGAGTAGCTATTGTTTTGTAGGTTGTTGCTTCCATGATTTGTTCAAAACAGCATGCAGCATTCTTGCATATTTCGAATCTAGCTTTTTCTCCAGGAGTTTTGTTAGAGTCTAAGTGGTGCAACCATACAGTAGTACTGACATGGTACAGTTTGGAAAAATTCCCATTTTATTATATTACATAGATCAGAATTCTATTACCTATGAAATAGTCCATGACTTTCCTATATATATGTTGACATTGTTTTCAGTATATGAGATATTGCTACTGATATATATGAACTGGTTGTTATAGCAGAAATAGATATCTTTTTGATTCACAATCCTTATTTCACAATACATCCACTCGCCAACAAAACAAATTAAAAACAAAACAAAACACAAATCACAGACGCTAAGCGGAAGTTAACCCAATGGTACCCTAAAACAAAGTGACCAAATTAACACAGTTCTGCGCATAGGCTCGGACTGAGTTCCACTTGAAAGGAATTCCTAAACAATAAAAAATAATATTATAAACAGAATCCGGATTTTCGGCAAATAAAAAACCTTCCCCCCAAAATCATGAAAGGCCCTTCTGGAGCCTATCTCTTTACTATATAACGAGCCAACTTACAGCTAAAGGCAGTTGACCGAGGGCCTCCATGCTGAGAACATTACCCGACAGGCAGGATCAAAGAGCCGCTACACACACACTACCATGCACACTGTCTACCCAACCATTTCAACCTTGCTTCGACTCTACGCCACAGCCGGCATGATACCCCTTACCTTCCCTGACCACCACGGCACTATCCACTACAACTCACTAGGCTACTGGACCCATCCTGACTTATTACCCATACCGCACCTTGCGTTCCACAGAGCCAGAACTGACTTTTAACCCCACGCCTACCATCATTTCACCAAGCAAGTGAAAGGGGATTATACTACTACTACAACTGATGACAATACCAACGTTTCCAGTTTTTATTTATTTTTAAAATAAATGCTATTAAACCAAATTTTCTCGTCCATTTCTTCTTTGCAAACCATACGCTTTTAAAGATATCTCATTATATATCATGGCCTACTAATTTTAGAGCTTGCCATTTAATGAAGAGATGACACTATCTTGATTAAAACACATGAACTCTGTTTTATCTGAGTTCACATTGATATTTATGCCTCTTGCTGATTGCTTTAGGCAATGCAGTTGAGATTTGGCTTGAGCACATGTGAGAAGAATAACGGATGCCTTTTCTACTCACTTGATAAAGGCAACACAATAAAGACTGAACTTAATCACATGGTAGAGATTTCAAATAAATAAAACACTTAATCTGTAAACGAATGCACTTTTAAGAACAGCTTACATCCTGAGGAAATTCCTGATATTAAGTGACATTTTGGTTTCTAGTTTGTTTGCAATAACACAAAACTCATGAAATAGAGAAATTCATGAATGAAATAATATCTCATTTTTATTATTACAGCACACTCAGAGATTTCAGAAATACATTATAATTAATTACACTCAGAGATTTCAGAAATACATTATAAATTATTACACTCAGAGATTTCAGAAATAAATTAAAATTAATTACACTCAGAGATTTAAGAAATACATTATGATTAATTACACTCAGAGATTTAAGAAATACATTATGATTAATTACACTCAGAGATTTAAGAAATACATTATAATTAATTAAACTCAGAGAGATTTAAGAAATACATTATAATTAATTACACTCAGAGATTTAAGAAATACATTATAATTAATTACACTCAGAGATTTAAGAAATACTTATAATTAATTACACTCAAAGGTTTAAGAAATACATTATAATTAATTACACTCAGAGATTTAAGAAATACATTATAATTAATTACACTCAGAGATTTAAGAAATACATTATAATTAATTACACTCAGAGATTTAAGAAATACATTATAATTACATTTTTTAGTCTGAATTTTTTTTAGATGAGGCTTGATGTGTACTATTTTGATTTTTCAGACTGTTGTCCTCATCTTTATTGTGGCATAAAAAAAACACAATGTTTTGGCCACTGTATCCTCCATATTCTTCTAGTGTTCCCTCTCTATTCGAGCATAGCAATGACACAGACTGGGAAATCATTTTGAATAGTTTAACTGTTGATCAAAAAGGGGCTTCAAAGAACCTTTGAAGATCTTATTCAAATAATGATGTCAATAATGATAGGCATGCAAAAACAATGATATCATAATAATTAAAATGAGATTTTGTTATAATGGCTGGATTTTATACAAAGGGTATTAAGAAGGAGCCAAAAAGTAGACAAATTTTTTTATTCAATTATTATCTGATTAATTATTCATGTAAAGCTAGATGATTCGTGAAGTCATTGGGTTCCTGTTGTAAAAGCAGTTCATGGTGATATTGATACTTGTATTTAAAAAGGAGTGAAAATCATTCAGTATTAACAGAAAGGACTCAAAATCAAATTGAACTGGAAATTGATTTATTATTGTATTTTAAGTGCATTACTCTAATAGACATTTTGCTCAAAACTCTACTTTGGCCCTTACTTAGTCTAGACAGGCGGTTGGAGTAGACCCTTCTGATCAATGAGGTGGTCACATCAATCCCTAGCACCTATATGTTTGTCTTGACCCTATTGCCATTATGGGAAACCTCCAACCCTTTTTATCATATATTGCAAGAAGGGGTGCCTGAGGGTCTTAGTGTCCAAGGTATGACATTATCTAGTGGTGAAGTTTCCGTTCTGGAGAATGTGGAGTACCCCTTCACAACCATAAAAATCTGGGTCAACTTTGACCCAGCAACCTACAGATGATTGTCATGTAGAACTGTATTAAGTGAAGAAGACCAGTGGGCATATCAACTAAAACATTGTATATATAACAATAAATGATGAGGAAAACAGTACAAAAAATCCAAATAATATAAAATGAAATCTTCATATACTGTTGTTGTTTTAAATTAATCTCCAGCAATAATAAGTTTAACAAGAATATGAAAATACATCTGTCAATAAATGTCTCATTTATGTCATGTTTGTATATTCTTTCTTTTAATGAACAGACCGATCCTCGAATGGCAGTCTCTGGTGCAATGGCTGCAAACAAAAGGTGATGCTTTCTGTAGGTGTTGGGGGTGTTGCTGTTTCTCCTTTCTTTTAGCTCTCTTTTCAGTGGCAGCTTTTTTTCCCTCTCTTCTTCACTTTTTGTTCCTTGTTTGACGAGGTTGAATGTTGATATGCCAAACAAAACTTTATGTAGTTGTAAAAGATTAGTTAATCTATCAGCTGGCTTCAACCACTGAGCTACACATGCAAATATGACATGTTAGTATCTGCTTTTTTGGGAGGTGGGGGGGGGCTGTTCAATTTCCATCATTTATTCACCTTGCAATAAATCTAGTGATCTTGTAGCAATAATATTTTTTTATCAGATCTGCCAATTTAAAAATATTGGCAAATGAAAATTTATTTAAGAAAGATTTATCACTAAGTGGAGACATTTTGTGTCATAGGAAAAAATGGTTACAGTTTGCAAATGAAATAACAAACAGAGACTCATGAATTTTTTAAAAAAATACAACAAAAAACAGTTTTATTATTTGGTGTATTTTATGGGGTTTTTTTTAAAGTTATGCTTAAAGAATATCAAAAACCAAAAAAAAAAATTTTTCTCGGTATAAATGATGAGAAAAACAGAGAAAAGTTTTCTGAAAGAAAAAAATACATAGAAGCTGGAAAAATAAAACAGCCTAGAATTTGACCTGTAACCCACACAAAAGAATGAGTAAATAAAAATGAACAATACTCACAAGATATATATTATTTTTGAATTGACAGACGTCTTAATTTTTCTTGTCGTTTTTTTTTAAATAATTGTTCTTGCAAGTTTATTTGTGTCCAAATTTCTTTATAATTCTTTCTGTTTGTTTGTTTGTTTTTATCTCAATGAATACCATGTAAGTGCTTGAAATAATTTGACAAACATTTTCCTATATTTTTCTCTTTTTCAATAGGACAACTTTCAAGATCTTTTTTTATGTTCATCAGGCCCCCCAGCTTAATATTATTTATCACTTGAGCACTGAAAAATACAAAAATCAGCTCAGTGTTATTTCTAAAGCACTTAATATTTGTTGAAGTCAAGTTTGCACAGATAAGGATGAGGCAGAAATATTAGAGAAGTCAATACTTTCAATAGTGTTGTAAGGATTTAAAGTGATAATACTTGAGATAAAACTCCAACAAAGGTTGATAGACAAAACATTTTATATACAGCACACGAATTAACAGGGTACATAATACATAGAGGTGTACATAAACATACATACACAAGTAGAGATAATGTCACATTCATGAATGGTAAAAAGATAAACATAAAAGCCACAGACATGAGACTAGGAATAGTCCATGCTGTGTGAATTACTTACAGTAATGTAAGGGGGACCAAGCCCCAACAAGAGGGGGGTAGACCAGAGTCTAACCCATAGTGGTGTCTCGTGGTTCGAGCAACAGGAAAAGAGGAAGAGACGTTCAAACCAGCCGCTTAAATATCAAAGGCCCCTAGCGGGAACCAGCGAAACCAAACAGGCAGACAACTCACCAGGCGAATACAAAAATAACGCCTACAGTAATTATAAGCCTAGAATTTATATATATATATATATATATATATATATATATATATATATATATATGAGGGTAAGTAAACAAACAAATGTGTTTATTTTTATATGGCTTTAAGCCGACAATTTTTGGAGGATATGTGCTTAATTGACGTCATACCTAATTTTTTTAAATTAATTAGTTAATAATTAATGAATTTAGGTGGGCATATATGTTCAAATGTAAGGCTAAACAAATCGAGAAAATGTCAATCCCTGAACGTACATTTTGATCTATTAGGTCTCATCAGCAAGGTTATAGACATGGGAGACTGCTCCGTGTGTGACTCGAAACCTCGACTGTTAAGCTGACAGGCGAAGTCTCTAACCGTTACACTAGCTGGCCATTCCTAGATTCTAATTTTGTTTTGAAACTTATTTATATTCCAA
Organism: Doryteuthis pealeii; assembly: GCA_023376005.1. Taxonomy (NCBI): domain Eukaryota; kingdom Metazoa; phylum Mollusca; class Cephalopoda; order Myopsida; family Loliginidae; genus Doryteuthis; species Doryteuthis pealeii. Next base: position 3,799,287 of record CM042149.1, on the reverse strand, counting down.
TTTCTATTGACTTGCTACACAACAGTATGAGGGTAAGTAAACAAACAAATGTGTTTATTTTTATATGGCTTTAAGCCGACATATATATATATATGTATTTACCAACTCCCCCGCATGAGCAGGATGTGACACAAGGTCAATCTATTTAGCAGGGGTTTAACAGGTTTAAATTCATAGTTTTCCTTCTCCTAGACTAGTTGCCTAACCAAGGTTAAAGAGTTCAGTCTTCCCTACTATTTACCCATAGATGGAGGAAGAATAGTTGAATTCATACCTTTCCCAAGGGTATTACTGCTATGTGAAATGCAAACAGCCTTGTCCAGGATTTGAACTCATATCACCAGTGTTGGCAAAATGCAATGGCATAGGGATGAATAGTGAGAGAGAGTCAAAGGAATATGTACTGTCAGTATGCCTTGATGATGATGGCTTAAAATTAAATGTCTACAGAAAAAATAAAACAAAAGCAAATAAGAATGAACTCATAATTCTTTATTTCTACCACAGAATAAAATCTAGAATAATCATAAGATTCTTATCTCAGATCCCTTGGGATTTGCAGCCCATAATACCTAGCAGATGAAAAAATACACAATGAAAACAAAATTAAAAGCTTACATTATCCTACTCACTTCATGTACAATAAAACAAAGAAAAGTATTAAAAATAAACAAAAAAAGAGATAAGAATATAAAAAAGGGAATTACAAATAACAAAAACATAATAATACTAATAAAACTTTAAATGATTATTGGTAAACTTTAGGGACTCCAGCTTCAACTTATTGTATATTCTGCTATTTTTCAGGGCTGATACATATTTCCTTTTAGATTTGAAATCTTCTTTATATTTTTTGAAATGGCTGTTAAGAATCTGGCCGCCATCCTTGGCCAGTTGGAAAGAATGTTACATATTAATTTGATCCCTATTACATTTTTAAGGTAGCGTAGAAATCCTTATGGCGATCAGTACAGCTGATGGCCTTGAGAATGAGTGACAATGCTTGAGCTCACTCTCACCTTGCGTTCTGGGGATGGAACGTGAGAACGGAAGTCAATAGAGCCCCTTCCGGTTTAAGGTGTAAGCAACTCAGTTGGAGTTAATCATTTGGAGAGTTAGGACTTAGAAGCAAAGCTAGCAAGATGTGAGCTCACTGCACAGTTGTCTGGTCTGGGGGATCTGAAATAAAGTAACATCAAAAGTAAATTGAAGTCTTGTTGTTATTACTAAAAGCTAACAATAGCACAAGGCTTCTGATAAGGAATGATCCCTAGCAACAGAACCAGACACGGAACCCTCAATAGAAGACCAGACGAGACCATTAGAAGACATACCAGACCAAGATAGAAGATAGACGATCAGAAGAAAGCCGGCCAGAAGAATAGAAGACGACAAGAATAAGACATAAGAGAAGTAATAAAATATAGATATGTAGTGTCGGTAAAGAGGTATGCAACATATACCTATTTGGTACGTTACAAGAACTCAAAGTAAATAAGTAAGTAAGTCCCGAGTTATAGAATCCTTAGGTAAGTGAATAAGTCCTGTGATATAGAATCCTTTAGGTCCGTCGTCCAAGAAGATCCAAGTAGTAGTTGAGCTAAGATTAGAATCAGCCAGTATAAATAACAACAACAGCAGCAGAGCACTGCCAGTGATTGGACAATAGTGGTCACGTGCTTATCGGCGAGTCTATAAGTAGAAGTGACCATTTACCACATGCCTGATATCTTAAAAACGCCAACAATGGCATTATATATATATATATATATATATATATATATATATATATATATATATATATATATTGTGTGTGTGGTCGGCCAACAAAAACATACATTGATCAGCTCTGCTTGGATACTGGATGCTGCATTGAGGACCTTCCAGGAGCAATATAGAATTAGAACTTCACCACTAGTCACAGTTTATACATAGGACACTAAGACCCTCAGCCACCACCTTCTAGCACATATATGATAAAAAGGGTTGGTGGTTTACCATAATTAGAAAGACTAACGAAAATAGATAAGAAAGCATATAAAAAGTTACATTTATTTTAATTGGTTTCTATATAAAATCATTCATATGATTAATTTTAATATGTTGGAGAATAAAACAATAATATTAGAGATCAATAAGACAAAGAAATTATTTATTAAACCCGGTTTTGTTAAAACCAGTATGCAAGTTAACCACAGCATATATTATGTAAACCTTTATTTCTTAGTGATATATAAGACACATTGCAGGAGTTTAAAGGCACTAATAGCTGTTTTGGGCAAATCTAACTCAGATTTTTATAGATACGTCGTTAATAAATAAGTTAGTAAAGATGTATTCTATGTATTAATAATTTTGACTGTAAATACTCATTGATTTTTTGACTGTAAATACACATTGATTTTTTAAAGACGTCGGGGAGGCATAAAGTCGGTATCAGCCAATCAGCAAGGGAGTCTATCCCCTTTTCACTAGTGCTTGACAAAAGAGATTAGTTT
>CM042149.1:3784289-3794289 GCA_023376005.1 Doryteuthis pealeii | reverse complement strand
ATTATATATATATGTACATATATAAACTGTTCTCTATTGTTGCAATTCAACCATCATTTTTTTCATTATATATATATATATATATATTATATATATATATATATATATATATAAACATATCTATATGTGTATGTGTGTAAAATTCTTTTCTTCTTTGACCAAATAACAGTTTAAATATTTTTGTTTTTTGTTAAATGATTTTTTCCATTTTTTTTTCAAATGTCTATTTTTCCATTTTAGCTTAATCTGTTTTTTTCATTTCCTTATTTATGACTCGTGTTTTCTTTTAACATTTTACAAATATATTTTTGTAAATTGTTCTTTCTTTTGTCTTGTATTGGTTTATTCTTATTGTTGTTCTTTCCTTTTTTTGTATTTGCTTATTCATTTCTACATTTTTATGTTTTCATTTTTCCCTTTCTTGTTTTCCCTTAATAAGTTTTTCTGTGAGTGTTTTTTTTTTATCTTTATATCTTTCCAAATCCTCTTTTATATATTTGGTCTTTTCTCCGATTCTTTTTTTTTTTTCACCCTTTTCTTTTAAGTACTTCTCTCCACATCAATATTTGTTATTCCGTTCCTTTTTAGCCCCTTATTTTACTCCATCTTGCTTGTTTTCCAAATCAGGCTTTAATTGTTTCCTTCAGTCATTTATTTCATTCCTTTTTTTTTCTATCGTTCTTTCTTTCCTCATTGTTTGTTCTTTCAATACATTTCTGCTTACTTATTCTTTGTTATACGTATTTAGATTTGTTATTTTTCGACAAAAAATGTCTGCTAAATTCTATCAGAGACAATAGAAAAAAGTAAAGTCAGCAGAGTGGCCTATTGTCAAGAAGATTATTTTAAAATAGTATGATATGTTGGTGCATGGCTTCTAGGAGTAAAGTTGACAAAAATATGACTCTGACACACTGGCATGCACATTTATTATTAGAGAGGATAATGATGATTTTACCAGAGGGTATTGCTTTGGCTATTACTACTTATGCGTTTAATTCTCTCATGGAGTTGGACTGATTTCAAAATAGTATGATATGTTGGACTACGGTCACTAGGAGTAAAATTGAAAAATGTGACATAAGCTGTGCTACTCATACACTGAGTTGGCAAGGGCCAGAATCGAACCCAGAACCTTATGATTCTGAGGCAGATGCTATATAATCATAGATAAACCTCATGTTTTGCAATGCTAAAATGTTATTCTGTCCTATTGTGAGGGCTTAGAATACATTGATTGTATCCCCTGCAGAGGTGTAAAACCAACCACAAAAAGGGTTCTGTGTATGGCATTAAAATGCATCTAATGGTGAGGTGTCAGTTTTGGAAAGTATGGAGTACCCCTTTATTGCAATTACTCCCAGGTCAACTCTGACTCAGAGTGGCAGTACCTGCTAGGGTCCAATTTATGGCTCAATTAGATTTATTTGCAAATTATTTGTATTAGATAGGAATATTTGATATCATATAATTGTGTGCAAAAAACTTAAGAAATTACACAACATTGGATTACATAAAACTGCTCATTATCTTTTATTATTAGATATTTGAAACTATGTGTAAATCATTTGTACAGTGATACCTTGACTTACAATTGTCCCAACTACTGAGTTTTCCAAGTTATGAGATGTCACTTGGGCAATTTTTTTGCTTTGGGTTTTTAGCTAAAATTTTAGGTATGAGTGAGCTTAAGATACACTTATGTTAATAAGTTTACTAAAAACATTTAAGTTTCCAAATTTATTATCTGAAAGAAAAATATTGTTTATCAAAAAATAAACTTAAAAACATATTACAGTCCATTATTCATTACATATCTTTTCATGGTTTTTATACAATACAGTGCTATTTTTCTTATCTAAAGATATGTAAAAAAAAGAATTAGGCTTTTTGGGAGTGGTGGATGGATTAATAGTAATTTGTGTTTATTTCAATGGGGAAAATTCATTTGATATATGAGGAAAGCGAGTTACAAGTGAATGAATTAAACTCGTAAGTTAAGGCACCACTGTAATAGATAGCAATAGTTGATATCACGTAATTGTCTGCAAAATATAACCTCTCAAAGAACAAAAAATGTAAATAAGAATCTAAAACCAATGCAATTCCCTAACCTCCTGGCATAAAATAACCCTAGTTTGGTTGACATGCAAGTAATATCAATCTAAGAATTATTAGATAAAAATGTGCTAATGTTCATAAGTATGGACCTTTTCTGTGATCTTTAATAAAACCCACTTTATATATATATATATATATATATATATATATATATATATATATATATATAAATCAATGAGAATATCTAAAAGTTCAAAAGATGCACCTGTTGTGAAAAGAGGGGAAAATCAACATTTTTTCTATGCCAACTTTTATTGATAAATTGACAATACTTTCCGAAGAAGATATAGAGAAATCTCATAAAAGAGAAAGCCTGCCAAATACCAGGAGGGTTGACGAACAGTTCAGAAACCAGTGCTGGTGGCATCACTGTGAACCAATTAATGTGGGATGTTAGGGGCTTGCAGGGCATTCACTCTGCAAGGCCCTGATTAGGTTTGGAATTACAGTAGTAGCCAAAAGGAAATGAATACATATATAGATTACAAGATATATATAGGTTACAAAAGGTTTGGGTGTTTTACGGTTTAAAGGTAGCTGAATACTCTTGTTGCGTGTTCTTAGGGTTTTGCTTTCAACCCCATCTCACTTGGTGGTCGCACTGAAAAGGAAGGAATTCAAGGAACAAAAAAGAAAGAGACAAAGGCAGAAGGTGGTTTTATGACTTAGGCTTTATTCTAGGACATAGTTGCCCATGGCAACGGGATATCCATCTGACCATGGTAGCATCTGTACACAGTTAAGCCCTTAACTCGAATGGCTGAGATATTATCTTGGAGGTCAGAAGTTGGTCCTTTTTCTCACACATGTGTGGAGGGTTCTTCAGGTGTAGGCTAATGGGTTTTTTTTTTAATTTCAATTTTATTTTAGTTTTATTTTAATCCCCACACATACCATAATGGCAGCTGTGGGAAAAAGGCACCAGGTGGCTTAGGATAAAAGCTGATTGCCCATGGGTTGTTGTTGTCTCTAGAATTCAAGAAGAGTTAGGAAGAACTGTGACTGGGCCACCTGCGCAAGCGTTTTATGTTGAAAAAACCCAAAACCCTAATGACCCCGGGAATATTACTAACAATGCATTTCAGTGCACACTTTATATCATTCACTTTGAATGTATGTCTCTTATTTTCTTTAAAATGTTTCTTCTCGTTTGGTTTGTAACATTTTGAAATATTTATATTGCTCTTAACAAGTTAGATTATTATTTGTATCTATTATATTATTTTCATAGGATTAATGATCTGAATGCTTTGCAAAATCTTTTGGAATTTCTTTTTTTTGTTATATTTTCCTGTGTTTACAGTCTAAACAAGTGAATTCTTCTTTGCTCAAAAAAATAGATAGAAAAATATCAACATCAAAATAAAAACAAAATTTTTAATGATTTAAAGAAAAATTCCTATTTTAATATTATCAATATTAGAAAATAGTAATAGTAGGAAATGATTTCTATATCTTTGTGTTACAGATGTATCTTTATATATATATATATATATATATATATATATATATATATATATATATATATACCCACATGCACATAAACATGTGTGTGTATGTATGGGTTTCTGCAATGCTTACATAATACAAATACACAAAATACAGATGTATGAATGTACAATATATAGATATGTGTGTGTGTGTGTGTGTGTGTGTGTATTTTGGTAGCAGGTTATTATTTAAGTTGGTCTTATTAAACACCACGAAATCAGCTCTGTAGATGGTGGATGCTGCACAAAGACCTCCCCTGGGCAATAATCAATAGGGACAGTTGGTGAGAGATTGTCATAAATATCCATGCTGCCATCATGACCTGATGATGATGATAAATTTTACTGGTAAAACCAGAAATAAAAAGAAAAATGATCTTTTTTTTTTTAATTCTGAAATTGATAAGCATGTAAAAACAATGTCATTATTCAAATGAGATCATCATTAAATTCTTCAAATGGAACTGTCAACTCAACGATAAAAATGTTGTATTATAATCTCGGTAATGTTGTTATTATAATTAAAGCATGAAGTAAATTAATAATAAAAATTAAAGGACAATGCATGGTGATTAAATGGGGTTTTATTAAAATATGTTCAAATTTATTTATCTATGTATATATCTTATTATGATGGTATACACAGGAATAACCTACTTGAGTTTCACCATAAGGATTTTCAGGGTTAAATCCACTTAATTAATCAAGATATTGATAAATTCCAGCCGATTGTCCGCGTGTGTTTAGTGGTTATGACCGTTATATCACTTATCATTTTAAAACTTGTATGAACTAACCATTGTGGCCAATTTCACTGGTAAGTCCCCATTTTCATATATCAAATCATATATATATATAATATATATATAATATGGGTGCTATATCTATAAGTAAACATTGGTCAATATCATTGATATATATATATATATATATATATATATATATATATATATATATATATATATATAATATATTATATAATGATATCTTTTTTTTAAATTCTGAAATTGATAAGCATGTAAAAACAATGGCATTATTAAATTCTTCAACATTTTGTTTGCTAAATAGTTAAACTATTGAAAATAATCAAAAAAGTGAAATCATTGCTTGGTTCACATAGACAAGTCTTGACACTTGTAGTGGAGTGAGAGAAGTTGTGAGGTGACAAGAGGCTGAATGTTTTTGGTTTAAAAGGTAGCTTCTTATTCCTTGTGCACGTTCCTAAGGTTTGCTTTTAACCCTGTAAGAAAGGTTCAAAGTTATATATGCTTGAATACAAGACCCCGACGAAGGTTGACAGACAAAACATTTAATATGGTACAGCACATGGATATAACAAGATACATAATACATAGGTAAAACAAAGTTACATGTAGAAAGATAAATACACATTCATGAACGGTACAAGATATACGTAAAAGTACAGACATGAGACTAAGAATAGTCCATGCTGTAAATAACTTACAGTAATGTAAGGGGGGCCAAAAGCCCCAACGAGAAGGGGTAGACCGTGTCTACCCCATGTGTCTCGTGGTTACTGGAACAGGAAAAGAGACAGAAGGGTTTGAACCGGCGCTTAAATACTATAGCCCCTAGCGGGCAAAAGCAAACTAAACCGGGCAGACAACTCTCCCAGGCAAATACGAAACTAACGCTACAACCCCAACTTACTTGGTGGTCGCGCTGAAAAATGAATTCCAGGGAAGAAAAAGGAAGAGACGAAGGTAAAAGGTAGTTTTATGGTTTAGGCTTTATTCCTGGGTCATAACCACCATATGGCAAGGAAATTTCTCCCTGGCCAGTAGTTGTGTCTTGTCCTAGTTAAGGCCTAAACTTGAATTGCCGAGAAATTATCTTGGGGTCTAAATGGGTCCTTTTTACTGTACATGTTTGGAGGGTTCTTCCGGTGAAGGCTCATGGGAGATTGTTTTTTTTTTCTTATTTGAATTTTATTTGAATGTTATTTTAATCTCCACACAGTCTACCCTATGACAAAGAACACCTGAAGAATCCCAAAGTTTACAATGGTTGAAACGTGTGTGTATGCATATTTCACTATCAGATGAGGACAACAGTTTGAAAATTAAACTAATGAAAAAGAAAAACATTAGAATATTTCTTCTATCAAATTAATCTTTACATCATTTTCAGAAGAGCCATATACATATATTTAATGTGAACGTCATCTAGGTACAATATATATATATATATATATATATATATATATATATATATATATATATATATATGTATGATTTTTTTATGGGAAACCTCAAATGTCAGTGCTTTGACACCAATTAGGCCGTTTCAATAGATTTCTTTATAATAATTTCAATTAGAAATGTTTTATTTTTCTCCAGTTACAATTGTTAAGACAGAGTAATTCTTTTTAAAAGTTTTTTTGTAGATGTCTGTCTCATCTTCAGCTCTTTCTTCACCTTTGTCATTATATTTCACTTTTCTTGTTTTCACTGTCTACTCATCAACTCTATTTACAAGAATTTCACCTTTTTTTCCTCCCTCTTACTTCCCTCTAACATAGTATCTTTATACACCTTATTGTTAATGTTCTATATATTTAGTGTTCTCTCTCTCTCTCTCTCTCTCTCTCTCTCTCTCTCTCTCTCTCCTCTCTCTCCTACATTGTTAAAACAGTTTTGTTTGCTTCAAGTAGAATATTAAAGTGTCAAAACAAAGTGATAAATGCTGACTTGTCTAAAGACATTTCAATAAAAGAATTTTCATATATTTTTCCTATCAAAAAATCCTCGTATATAAAATTTGTTACAAAGCTTTTAAGAACAAAATTTATTTTCTATATTAAATCATCAGTGATACAAGATCATGTTTAACATCTGTAAGTTTCTTATGACCCACATTCCTGGGGTATTCTTCATATTAAACCATTAAGATAAACTGATATAAAAATAAAATCTTAAAAATGTATTTATTTGCTTCTTCACTAATCTTTCCTTAGGATTTTAACCCATAGAATACTGCATCTTTCACATAATTTATGAGCAGCTTATGAATTAAGAACGTTCCTGTAGTTAGAAATTTTGAATAGGGTCTATTAGACTTAGAATAACGGAGTCCAAGAAAAGTTACCCAACAGATTTTGGCAGGTAATAACCATTTACCTCATTGAAAGTGCACTATTGGACATATTTCACATAATTTATGAACAGCTTATAAATTATGAACGTACCTGTAGTTAGAAATTTTGAATAGGGTCCATTAGACTTAGAATAACGGAGTCCATGAAAAGTTACCCAACAGTTGTTGACAGGTAATAACCTTTACCTCATTGAAAGTGCACTATTGGATACGTGGGAATAAGTTTTAATTTAGTTAGATTCGACTTGGTTTCTGAGGAGTGCAGATGCTATTGTTGGCTCTGATGGGTCAGTCTCACTGCGGCGGAAATACGGGCAGGGTAGCAGAAATAAAACTTTATTAAGAAACAACCAAGTCAATGTCCACCCAGCACAAAGAAGAATGAACCTAAGTAGAAGCTCTGAAGAGAAGTAAGCCCAACAAGAAGAACATAGCAGCCAGACGAGTTAGTATGTACATTTATGTACATACACACACACTCAACGTTAAAGTAAAATTTAAAATCAGGAAATACATGTGCTGAAGAGAATATTTTTAGTGGATATAGTGTGCACGGAACTATCTCCACTTCTTGGTAATCAGAATCAGAGAGACAGTGTGACGAACAAATTCGACAAGACTGCAACACAAGGATACCTCAAATGGTCTTGTTACGCACCTGGATACCAACCCAGGTATTTCTACGTCCCAGCGTAATGTAATCTGCTAGATGAAAAGTAGAAATAAATAAATAAAAAAAGACAGAAATGAATAAAAAGGGAGAAATAAATAAATAAGAAGAAAGAAAGAAAGAAAGAAAGAAAGATGTGATATATCTGAAATATAAAGAACATGAGATAAGAATAGAATAAGAACTTAGAGAAAGAAAGAAAGAAAGAAAGAAAGAAGGAAAGAAAGAAGGAAGGAAAGAAAGAAGGAAGGAAAGAAGGAAAGAAAGAAGGAAGGAAAGAAGGAAGGAAAGAAAGAAGGAAAGAAAGAAGCTTCTTCTGCCCGTTGACGGGTCTTGATTTTCATCCTGCTGGGTGTCTAGCCACCCTCCTTACCAGTCAAGCTTGGTGGGGTTACACTCAACTTACATCTATGTATACACATACCATTATTATTGTTGGATCTATACATTTCCTAATGGTATTAGTGCTAGGGGAAATGTGTACGGCCTCACCGAAGATTTGAACTCGTGTCAGCGTATTTATTACCCATAATGATAACGATAACGCACAGTGCTTCTAGAATCATTCATAAATAAATGTAAGTAAAGTTTTCAGAGTGGCCTAAAGTCGGTATCAGCCAGAGTCTATCTCCTGTTCCCTAGCACTAGGAGATTATTTGGGAGTCTGTAGAAGAAGAAGAATTAAAAAGTAATAACCATCAGCATCATATCATCATCTCTAAACTATCTGTCTCTCTTTTGAATGGTCTAAAAATTTAAGATAATATTAATCTTTTGCAAGTTTCTCTAGCAAACGAAATGTAAATTCCTTTCGCCGTCAGCACAGTCTCTACGAACTGAGCACATTACTCTCACTTTCTGACACCCCAAATACAGCAGTCGTCAAATTTCACTTGTCATCTAAACACTTGCTTTCTTCCTCGCTCACAGTATCAGCGACTGTCCGTTTTATTTATGCTCGTTCGGCTACCCTTATGCAAATTCCGACATACCTCATCCGGGTTTCTGCCAACAGCATTTCAGCTACGAGGAGGTAGCGAGTTCAAACATCCGTGGCCACTCGCCACATTCCTCCCCTTCACACAGGCCAAACATATCCTGAAGCGCTTTGTTTGTGGAGGCTGGGAATCCGCTCATCCACAGCTCTGCCCTTCAATTTCGCCACAGTCTCTCTCTATTATGTACTCAATATTTTATAAAAGGCTATATAACACATCTTCCCTACCCATCATTTTGGTGGGACATGCCGATTGCGCCCTCTGATGAAGACTTCTCTTTACTACAGACATTAAAAAACTAACCCTTTCAGGCCCATCAAGAAACCTTTTCTTTTTATTCTATCATCTATTCAAATCTACCAATCTCTCTTACATAATTAAATATCTTTTTATATTTTGATATGAAAATTCTTTTATTGAAGTGTCTCTTATACTACTACACAAACATGTACATACATATATATACAAGGTGTGTAAAAAAGTATCAAGATTTTGTGTAGTTTTTGACACACCTTATATTCTGAAAAAAAATTCCATTCAATAATTGTTTCAGAATACAAGGTGTGTAAAAAAAGTACCAAGTTTAAAGCTATATTTACCAAGATAGAAATGAAGAATGAATTGAACGTTATTGTTTTTTCAGAATACAAGGTGTGTCAAAATTTTTTTTTAAATCTCGATAATTTTTTGACACACCTTGTAAATGAAGTACATTTGAAATCCAAAGATAATGCACAACATAAAGTAATTCATGCAGTGGATATGGTTGCATTTCCCATTGTACTAATACCTTTGGGAAAGGTATGAATCCAATAATTCTCCTTCCAGTTATGGGTAAATAGTAGGGCAGACTGGGCTCTTTAACCTTAGTATGGCAGTCAGAGCTAAAAACTACAGAGGCATAACTCTTACGGTTATCGCAGCCAAGATCTATAATGCCCTTCTTCTTAATCGCATCCGACTCGAAATAGAGAAAATTCTTAGGAAAAACCAAAACGGATTCCGTAGAAACCGTTCCACAACCTCTCAGATCCTGACTATACGACGAATCATAGAAGGGATTCGAGCAAAGAATCTAGAGGCAACGCTACTATTCGTAGATTTTTCCAAGGCATTTGATTCCATACACAGAGGAAAAATGGAACAAATACTACTAGCATACGGGCTACCAGAAGAAACTGTTGCTGCTATAATGATGCTCTACAAAGATACACAAGCAATGGTACGCTCACCCGATGGCGACACAGATTTCTTCGACATCGGAACTGGAGTCCTACAAGGAGATACACTAGCACCATATATATTTATCATATGCTTAGACTATGTACTCCGAACATCATTAGATACCATAAAAGAAGAAGGCTTCACACTAAAAAAGGCAAGAAGCAGGCAATATCCCGCACAGAAAATCACAGATGCGGACTACGCTGATGACCTTGCACTCCTTGCAGATACACCACCACAGGCCGAGTCACTACTGCATAGCCTAGAGAAGGCAGCAAATAATATTGGCCTTCATGTAAACTCCGATAAAACAGAGTACATATGTTTCAAAAGGAAAGGAGACATAACCACACTCAACGGTAAGCCCCTTAGGCCAGTAG
>CM042149.1:3734289-3779289 GCA_023376005.1 Doryteuthis pealeii | reverse complement strand
TAACACATTGTTGGGGATGAGGCGATTCCCACCTTTCCCAAGGGTATCAGTATGAAAGGGAACGTAATAGTGTTATCAGGTTTCTAAGTCATTTATTTCAATGTCATAGTTCAGCACATTATCAACAACACCACTGAGACATGTCCATAGTCTGACAGATATTTACTGATATTTGATCTAGAATATTCAATAAATTAATATATTCATAATGTAAGAAATATTTTTTCTGTAAAACAAATAATGTTTTTAACTTTATACTATGTATCTAATAATAATAATAATAATAATAATAATAATAATAATAATAATTGTGTATATATATATATATATATATATATATATATATATATATATATATATCTTATTATAATGGAGATTGTGTGTTTTTCTGTCTGTAACCGAAACTATATTACTACTCAAGTCACAATTCCCTTTGTTATTGACATCACAATCTCAATGATTTTATTTTTATTTAAATCTCAATTATTAATAAAATTGTTTTACATTATTAATACTGTTGACCAAATCCACATATTAATTACATGCAATTATATTTATATATACAACAAAATAACGGTTTACAGTGTGAACGGGAAGGCTAATTTGCATATTGATATTTAAAATGTGATTTTTATAAATATGTGTTTAGTATTATTGATTTCTAATTGTTTGGTTTTATTTTAATGAATATAAGCAAAAAATAAATCTTAAATGAAATCCATTAACAAGAAGAAATAACTGTAATTTTATTCTTTAATTCCTCTTTTAACTAAATACTTAAATTAGAAAAAATAACAATGAAAGACGAGAGTGATGGAAGAGTAAATTTCAGTTGTTCTATTTTTCGATTATACCCCCCTGTTTCAAATCTTTTTATCTGCATTCTTATTTAGTTTCATTAGTCTTTCTAATTCAATACAATATTTTATGACATTCAAACTTAAATATTTGCACCCGGAGGGTGCATATATTTTCCAGTATATATAAGGGTTTTGTAATTTGCTTGAAGCATTGTGTATATATTGGTTTGTTGGTTGGTTTTGAAGGCTGTCACAATGCGAGTGTAAAGAAAAAAGAAGGTAACTATGATGTTTTTTGTTAATCTATCATTTTATTGCTTAATATTTCGGGATGAAAATTCCCATCATCAGAAGAATACTGGAACTGAAGTTGTCTTAGCGGCTGCTAAATTCGTTCTGTCTTGGGTCTTCCAAATTCTGTGTGTGTATGTGTATGGTTGGGGTGCTTGCTTATGTGTGTGTTTGTGTGTATAAGTGTGTGTGTGCACGTGCTTGTGTGTGTAAATGTAAGCGTATGTGTGTGTGCGTGGTGCTTATGTCTGTGTGTCTGATCATTTCTTTTTATTTTATTTTAATTATTATTCCAGAATTTGGAAGACCCAAGACAGAACGAATTTAACAGCCGCTAAGACAACTTCAGTTCCAGTATTCTTCTGATGATGGGAATTTTCATCCCGAAATATTAAGGAATGAAATGACAGGTTAACAAAAAACATCATAGTTACCTTCTTTTTTCTTTACACTCGCATTGTGACAGCCTTCAAAACCAACCAATAAACCAATATATATATATATATATATATATATATATATATATATATATATATATATATATATATATATATATATAACATATATATATATACAAGGTATGTCAAAATATATCAAGATTTTTTTGTACTTTTTGACACACCTTGTATTCTGGAGAAAAAACACCTCCATTCAGTCTTCATTTCTATTTAGGTAAACAAAGCTTTAAACTTGGTACTTTTTTGACAAACCTTGTAATCTGAAAAAAAATAATGTTCCATTCATTGTTCATTTTATCCTAGGAAATACAGCTTCAATCTTGAGACTTTTTTAACATACCTTGTATATATAATATATGTAATATATATGTACGTATGTATGATATATATGTAAGTAAATTAAAGTGCTAGACCAAGGAGATTATCTTAGCATCTGAGGTGGAGTGCCACACCTACCATCAGCTCCTTACTTTACCGCACAGATCCCTGTGCTACTCATACGCTGAGTCAGCGAGTACCGATATCTAACAAGGATACATAATTTGTGTGTTTGTATACATATATATATACATTTATTATTGCATATTTCTATCTCTTCATCGATATACAAATATAATTGTACAAACATATGGATAGAAATAAATGCGTGCATTATAGGATGTTCTTTATATGATTTGTTTCTTTTTAATGTACACCACAGATCAGGGGTTTATTCAGCTATCATCTCATCAATATTGATTGCATTGAAATCACTCACTGCAGCATGTGCTCTTAGTGACCATCTAAAAGATCAACATTTCCAATCACTCAAAGGATCTGGTCAGCACATTTGAGAGGCTGTCATGATACTAGCCACTTGAGGCATGCCAAGGCATAGATTTAGCCATTCAAGAACTGGCAACCACTTTGCTGACAATTTGTTTTGCTCAACTACCATCCTGATCTATGATCTATCAGCTCTGATTATCTATAGGATGCTGTGTTCTTCTTTTTTTTTTCTTCTTGGTTTTTTGCAGTGTGAGCATGGATGGGTGGGTGTCATGGGCTTTCGCAAATAGAGTTATTCTTCAGCTGAAATAAAGAGGATAATCAGTTTCTGGATTCCGATCCACAGCATTAACTTTCTGGATTCCCTTCCACGGGTTTAACTTTTCCTGTCTAATCTATGAAACTGTTAATCTCACTGTCTTAGAAATTATGGAAATCGACTTCTCAAGACCAAATCACTCAATTGTGAAATGAGAAGATTTTTAAGGATGATAAAAGAAATATCTCAAATCAATTTCTTAAAATTATTGTTTGTTGTAGTGGACAGCCACACCTACCATCAGCTCTCTACATTACTGAACATCCTTGTGCTCAAGATCAAATCACTCAATTGTGAAATGAGAAGATTTTAAAGGATGAAAGAAATATCTCAAATCAATTTCTTAAAATTATTGTTTGTTGCAGTGGACAGCCACACCTACCATCAGCTCTCTACATTACTGCACATCCTTGTGCTCAAGACCAAATCACTCAATTGTGAAATGAGAAGATTTTAAAGGATGATAAAAAAAATATCTCAAATCAATTTCTTAAAATTATTGTTTGTTGCAGTGGACAGACACACTTACCATCAGCTCTCTACATTACTGCACATCCTTGTGCTCAAGACCAAATCCCTCAATTGTGAAATGAGAAGATTTTTAAGGATGATAAAAGAAATATCTCAAATCAATTTCTTAAAATTATTGTTTGTTGTAGTGGACAGCCACACCTACCATCAGCTCTCTACATTACTGCACATCCTTGTGCTCAAGATCAAATCACTCAATTGTGAAATGAGAAGATTTTAAAGGATGATAAAAAAAATATCTCAAATCAATTTCTTAAAATTATTGTTTGTTGCAGTGGACAGCCACACCTACCATCAGCTCTCTACATTACTGCACATCCTTGTGCTCAAGACCAAATCACTCAATTGTGAAATGAGAAGATTTTAAAGGATGATAAAAAAAATATCTCAAATCAATTTCTTAAAATTATTGTTTGTTGCAGTGGACAGACACACTTACCATCAGCTCTCTACATTACTGCACATCCTTGTGCTCAAGACCAAATCCCTCAATTGTGAAATGAGAAGATTTTAAAGGATGATAAAAGAAATATCTCAAATCAATTTCTTAAAATTATTGTTTGTTGCAGTGGACAGCCACACCTACCATCAGCTCTCTACATTACTGCACATCCTTGTGCTCAAGATCAAATCACTCAATTGTGAAATGAGAAGATTTTAAAGGATGATAAAAAAAATATCTCAAATCAATTTCTTAAAATTATTGTTTGTTGTAGTGGACAGCCACACCTACCATCAGATCTCTACATTACTGCACATCCTTGTGCTCAAGACCAAATCACTCAATTGTGAAATGAGAAGATTTTAAAGGATGATATAAGAAATATCTCAAATCAATGTCTTAAAATTATTGTTTGTTGCAGTGGACAGCCACACCTACCATCAGCTCTCTACATTACTGCACATCCTTGTACTCAAGACCAAATCACTCAATTGTGAAATGAGAAGATTTTAAAGGATGATAAAAGAAATATCACAAATCAATTTCTTAAAATTATTGTTTATTGCAGTGGACAGACACATACCATCAGCTCTCTACATTACTGCACAGATCAGATTACCCAAGCTGTGCTACTTATGTGGTGAGTTGGCAAGGACTAGTAAATGAGAAAATTTTAAAAGATGATAAAAGAAATATCTCAAATCAATTTCTTAAAATTATTGTTTGTTGCAGTGGACAGCCATACCTACCATCAGCTCTCTACATTACTGCACATCCTTGTGCTCAAGACCAAATCACTCAATTGTGAAATGAGAAGATTTTTAAGGATGATAAAAGAAATATCTCAAATCAATTTCTTAAAATTATTGTTTGTTGTAGTGGACAGCCACACCTACCATCAGCTCTCTACATTACTGCACATCCTTGTGCTCAAGACCAAATCACTCAATTGTGAAATGAGAAGATTTTAAAGGATGATAAAAAAAATATCTCAAATCAATTTCTTAAAATTATTGTTTGTTGCAGTGGACAGCCATACCTACCATCAGCTCTCTACATTACTGCACATCCTTGTGCTCAAGATCAAATCACTCAATTGTGAAATGAGAAGATTTTAAAGGATGATAAAAAAATATCTCAAATCAATTTCTTAAAATTATTGTTTGTTGTAGTGGACAGCCACACCTACCATCAGATCTCTACATTACTGCACATCCTTGTGCTCAAGACCAAATCACTCAATTGTGAAATGAGAAGATTTTAAAGGATGATATAAGAAATATCTCAAATCAATGTCTTAAAATTATTGTTTGTTGCAGTGGACAGCCACACCTACCATCAGCTCTCTACATTACTGCACATCCTTGTGCTCAAGACCAAATCACTCAATTGTGAAATGAGAAGATTTTAAAGGATGATAAAAGAAATATCACAAATCAATTTCTTAAAATTATTGTTTATTGCAGTGGACAGACACACCTACCATCAGCTCTCTACATTACTGCACAGATCAGATTACCCAAGCTGTGCTACTTATGTGGTGAGTTGGCAAGGACTAGTAAATGAGAAAATTTTAAAGGATGATAAAAGAAATATCTCAAATCAATTTCTTAAAATTATTGTTTGTTGCAGTGGACAGCCATACCTACCATCAGCTCTCTACATTACTGCACATCCTTGTGCTCAAGACCAAATCACTCAATTGTGAAATGAGAAGATTTTTAAGGATGATAAAAGAAATATCTCAAATCAATTTCTTAAAATTATTGTTTGTTGTAGTGGACAGCCACACCTACCATCAGCTCTCTACATTACTGCACATCCTTGTGCTCAAGACCAAATCACTCAATTGTGAAATGAGAAGATTTTAAAGGATGATAAAAAAAATATCTCAAATCAATTTCTTAAAATTATTGTTTGTTGCAGTGGACAGCCATACCTACCATCAGCTCTCTACATTACTGCACATCCTTGTGCTCAAGATCAAATCACTCAATTGTGAAATGAGAAGATTTTAAAGGATGATAAAAGAAATATCACAAATCAATTTCTTAAAATTATTGTTTATTGCAGTGGACAGACACACCTACCATCAGCTCTCTACATTACTGCACAGATCAGATTACCCAAGCTGTGCTACTTATGTGGTGAGTTGGCAAGGACTAGTAAATGAGAAAATTTTAAAGGATGATAAAAGAAATATCTCAAATCAATTTCTTAAAATTATTATTTGTTGCAGTGGACAGCCATACCTACCATCAGCTCTCTACATTACTGCACATCCTTGTGCTCAAGACCAAATCACTCAATTGTGAAATGAGAAGATTTTTAAGGATGATAAAAGAAATATCTCAAATCAATTTCTTAAAATTATTGTTTGTTGCAGTGGACAGCCACACCTACCGTCAGCTCTCTACATTACTGCACAGATCAGATTACCCAAGCTGTGCTACTTATGCGGTGAGTTGGCAATGACTAGTATCGAATATGGAACCTTGTGATTCCTAGGCAAATGCTCTGCTAACTAAGCTAAACTGGTTGTATTATGAAAATATAGCATTCAAAAAAAAAGGATACGCCTCTTATCAATTTTTTATGTAATTTTAATTTTGATTTTAGAGTTGTCACAATTTTATTGTAACTATTAATCTTACAGCTTTAGAAATTACTGAAAAGAAGTTCTGAAGATCAAATCTCTCTGTTGTGAGATTAGAATATTTTTAATGAGGATAAAAGAAAGGGTTAAATTGAACTTAACGGACTTAAATTTCACCATCGTATCTCACCCTGCTGAAAAAAAAATCAGGGAATTAACCAAATTTAATGAAATGTTCTGTGTCGATATATTAACGAATAAAAGATATAATGCCCCAGTTATTTTATTTAAAACATTTACATTTCTTCAGGTCAGTTAATTTTGAACCACGTATCTTTGAGGCATAACACAGATTCTCAAAGATACAAGGTTCAAAGTTAACTCACCTGAAAAATGTAAAAGTTTCTAAATAAAATAACTGGTGCATTATATATTTTATTCATTAATACAATGCTGGAATTTATGTCCGTTAAGTTCAATTTAACCAAAGAAAGATTTAAAATCTGTCTAATAATTTCTTGAAAGTGTTGGTTTTTTTTTTTAGTTAAATCTCTCTCAAGATTTGTGTAAACTGATCAGTATTCAATTGTTGCAAGTTGGATCAGCTTCTCGAATACAGATTTGGTAAATGGTTTAAATAGTAGCTTGGGCTATTCTACTTTGTGGAATGGACAAGTCTATTTCCAGCATTTTCACTGGTTGGTGGTTTTAGTTTGTATATTTGTATCAAGTGTATCAATTGTTCAGTATATATATACTGAACACTTGACCATATCCTCTCAGCTGCTATAGAGTGGATTCAGTTACTGTCTTTTTTTTTTGTCTGGTGACTGGACGATAGTCACAGCCTTCCTGTGAAGGTGAGTATGATGTGCATTCTACAATCTCTAATACAGATGTGACAACTTATTGAACATAAGAGTAATGTAAGAGCAGGAGGTTCGTTGTTGAATAGGATATCTGAGTTGTTTTTGGTGCAACAAGAGGCAGATTATGAAAGTTCACAGAATAATTGGGTGAAAAATGTGCCTATCTCAAAGAATAAGAAAATATTAATTTGGATTATCAAAAAATGAAAGATTAGGATTTGGCTTGGTTTCTTTGTTTATATTAACTAGAATAAGTGACAATTTACAATTTCAATTTTTTTATAAAAATTTGAAGAAAGGGGGAGATACTGTTGTACAAACATTTTGACCCTACCTTTCTTCGGGGGATCATGACATTCAGACAATGAAATTCAAGTGGTCATAGATGATTTTTCTCATGCTAGGAGTATCTCAAAAGCTTTCAAAAAACTTTCAGAAGGAGATTTTGTTCTCTATATTTCTCTAGTAAGATCATATCTGTTGTGCAGCAGTTGATATGAAACACATTCTGTAATTCAGGTAGGATATTGTGGTCACAGTATTAGTTCCACACACTGACTTACTATCTTTCTTGAAGAGAGAAATCAATACAATGTATAAGAACAGGCATGACTGGGCAGGGAAGGTAATCCACTGGGAAGTGTGCAATCAACTGAATTTTGATCATACTGATCAATGTTATATGCCCAAACTAGAACTTGTCCTTGAAAACGAAACACAAACATTATTTTGGGATTTTTAGATAAAAGCAGATAATCCAATTCAACTTTGTTTTAGTTAATAAAATAAAATGGTTTATCTTAGTTCAATATTTTCGATTCACGTTTTTTGGTGAAATAGAGGATTGTTCATGTACTGATCAAACCTAGCTCTGTGACATTTCATTGTTTCTTAATCAAAAAATTCATTGCAAGAGTTGGAGATTTGAAGCTGTCACAGACATTAAAAGAAATATGACTTTATAGTTTCATCTATACATATATAAAGGGCAGTTGGTGTGTATGTATGTAAGTATGTCTGGATGAAACTAAGAAAATAAAATAATTAATGACAAAGTAAATATATATATATTTTTGTGCAAAAATTATGAAGATTAAATTTACATTTGAAGATATTTAAAAATTAGAATATAAATAGAAGTATCATTGAAATTCTAATTCAAAAACGTACAGCATTTCTAAATCTCAAAAGTAAACAAATGAATAGATCCGTTTTGTTTATCACCTCTAACCAGCCAGTTCTGGGTAGCTGCTTCTAGTACCATATAAAAACAGAGTTTTACAGAGATGTTTCAATAAATAAGAAAACTCACTTGAATAAGTAAATAACCCAATCTCTCAATTCTTATGGTACTTACCTGTCCCAGGTATCAACTATGACAATGTTGAATATTGATCACCATCATAATTGAGAACCTCAATTGGTTTGTTGTACATACCTGGCAATTTGTTGTTCATCTTTGTCAGCAAATTTTGGAACTTTGTTTAAACATTTAAAGCTTTTACTCAGTTCCAGAATAGACTCATCTTCATTTGGCTGACAATTAACTAAATTTTTATGCTTGTCTTGATATTTTACAGTGAATTCTCACACACAAACACACCAATGTTTCCTAACTAGCAAAGACTTACATTCATTAGTTCTGTGTGGCCACTGGATGCTGCATCAAGGAACTACTAAGAGCAATGGCCAATAGGAGAGATGACCAGAGAGATTCAAGGGAATCCATGCTATCAGCATGATAGGTGATTGTCTCCCTTGGAGAATAGGTTGTGTTTATTGGGCACCTCATATGACAATCAGAAAAGCTCATGTTCAGTCTCTTTTACCTCTGTTCTTTGAACAGTAAAGACATGTTTTTTACTCTGGTCATTCTACAGTAAAATTAGTATGGCTTTATCATATAAAAATTATGGATACCATATGTGAAAAGAATGAACACTGTGTGATAGTAAAGTAGAGGAAAAAAGCTCAGCTTTAAAATACGCTAGGCTTTATTGGTTTCATGTCACAGATAGGGAATACCAGATTACTGCAGATCTTGGAGCCTCTTGATATACTTCCATTTGTCTGTAAGTGACAAGCTAAATTTAGTCAGATACATAGAGGTCGAATTAGAAATAAAACCTGGGCATCTCAATTCACTGGGAAATATATCAGCAGTCCAGTTGTTTTTGTACATATTGCTCTCTCTCTCTCTCTCTCTCTCTCTCTCTCTCTCTCTCTCTCTCTCTCTCTCTCTCTCTCTCTCTCTCTCTCTCATCTTCACAGTAGATGGTAAGGCCCTAAAATCAGTTCACATACCAAACTAGTAATATCTCATCAATAGAAAATAGAAAGGCATGGACCACTATAGACAGATTATCCATCATATGAAAATCTGATCTCAATGATAAGATGAAATCAGATTTCTGACAAGCTATAGCCATATCAGTACTACTGTACGGCTGTTCCACTGAATATTAACAAAATTCTTTGAGAAAAGATTAGATCGAAGAACACTGTCTTGAATAAATAATGAAAGTGCCATCCACGAGAAAACAATCTGCCTTCTATTGCACAAACCATTTAAATGAGACAAATAAATCCATCATTTAAAAATCTGATCTCAATGATATGATATAAAGTCAGGTTTCTTACACACTATAGCCATATCAGTACTACTGTACGGCTGCTCCACATGAATATCAACAACATTCTTAGAGAAAAGATTAAATGGAAGCTACACAAGGATGTTGCACACTTTCTTGAACAAATCATGAATGCTGCATCCAACAAGAAAACAATCTGCCTTCTATAACAGAAATGCATAAGCAAGATAAATGAGACATGCTGGAGAAACAAGATGAACTCATAGATGACATTTTCCTATGGACACCTACACATGGGCACACCAGTGTAGGTCAACCAGCAAAAACCTCCATCAATCAACTCTGTGTGGATTCTGGATGCCATACTAAAGATTGATAGGGATTGTTGGTGAGAGAGCCATGGGAACCTGTGTTGACAGCATGCCTTGATAATGATATATATATATATATATATATATATATATATATATATATACAAGGTGTGTCAAAAAAGTATTGAGATTTTTTGTACTTTTTGACACACCTTGTATTCTGCAAAAAAATAATGCTCATTCATTATTTTTTTTTTTTCAGAATACAAGGTGTGTCAAAAAAAGTACCAAGTTTAAAGCTTTATTTACCAAGATAGAAATGAAGAATGAATGAATGTTATTTTTTTCAGAATACAAGTAAAAAGTACAAAATCTCAATACTTTTTTTACACACATTGTATATATATATATATATATATATATATATATATATATATATATATATATATATATAGAAGTCAGTCAATAAAGAATAACAGACGGACATGAATATTGATTGTAAAAACTTTGTCTGAGCCTCTGTTTATAATCTCCTACTCAGACTGATCACTTTTATCAAGAGTGCCAACAAAAGGGCCAACTTGTTTATCAGCTGAGCCTTAGCATTTGCCCTGACAATTTTAATAAAACATCACTCATGGCTGCATATGTAATAGCAGTAAGTATCAGGCAGGATTACAACATGGTATTATTTTAAGATAATGTCCCAAGAGAAGAAGTCTGTAAAACAGATGAAGAAAGATAAAAAGACAAGCCTGATGGCTTAGAAAATAAAAATAAAAAAACAAAAAAATAAAAGTAAAAAATAACGAAAAGAATAGAAGGGAAAAATAAAAGACAAAAGACAAAAAAGAAAAATGGCAAGAAAGTTACAGAGGCATTTAAAATAATGTAACACAATCACTATGACAAAGTTATCTTCATTCCGTCTGAATCAGTTAAGAGCATCGATGCATTTCAGAAAATATTCTGAATGACAGGTGCAGGTAGGTGCAGCAACTGAGCAGCAAAAACAAAAACAAAAAATCAGGTTTCCATGTTATACCAACAAAAGACATGGCTGCTGTTGCTGCAACCACCACCAGCACCACCGCACCTCCTCGTCCACCGCGTCTCCTCATCCACCGCAGACGATTCCCCGTTGCATATAAGCATTCACTTAATCCGATCTTGACAGATTGTCAAGTACATTTTGATTTCCAGTGATTGGTTTTTCTTCTTGGAACTTTTCTTGGCACTGGATATTTGGGAAAGATGACGAACACAAATAGCCTCCTCCTTTGTTGTGCAAATGTTGTTAGTCTCTTGTACTGAGAGGTACTCGTAATGTTATTTTATAGTGACTAATGACTCGATGGGACACCTCCAATGACCTGCTGTCTACATCAAACATAGACATAGACATAATGTATATATGTGCAAAAGAAGCTACACAGTGGTTAAAGGAAGTATTCTTAGCCTAACTTGAAAACACCAGTTTAGTAGGAGGTGCATGGTCTAATGGTTAGAGTCATAGAAAATGGACCATTGACCTGAGTTCAAATCCTGGACAAAGCTACAGTTCACATAGCGCTAATACCCTTGAGAAAGGTATGAAACTAATTTCTCTCTTTCCAGCTATGAGTAAACAATAGGGCAGACTGAGCTTTTGGTTAGACAACCAGTCCAGGAGAAGGAAAATTCTGAATTCAAACCTGTTAAACTCTTAGGGTGGTCACTACTAGAAAAGGTTTAGTCCTCATTAGTGATCTATTTCACTAATAATCCCACTAGGTCACCAGAGTTAAACATCAATGAGCTTGTTTAATACTTAATTGGGTGACCACTTAAGCAACTGTTGGTATTGTACGCAATCTGATTCCTTTGTTTATCAAAAT
The DNA here is from genome assembly GCA_023376005.1 of Doryteuthis pealeii. NCBI lineage: Eukaryota > Metazoa > Mollusca > Cephalopoda > Myopsida > Loliginidae > Doryteuthis > Doryteuthis pealeii. The sequence continues at coordinate 3,767,436 of CM042149.1, read as the reverse complement.
GACTAGATTCAGCATTAAATCATATGGAAGAGGGTTGATATGCCATAAAAAACAACCAATAAACTTTCTCTCTCATTATCATCAAGTCACCCTGAAAGCACCAGTCCCTACGAGATTACAAAAGTTAAGCAGCAATGAACCTGTTCAGTACTTAATACTAATTACATTAATTAAGCAACAACAACAATAACAAAAACAATAACATTTTTTAAAAAAATTATAGTGAAATTACTCAACTTCAGATATATTGTTAGAAATGTCACAGATCATTACTTCTGCAAAGTTAACTGCCTTGGGAAATACTTCAGTATTTCAGATGACAAACTAATAAAAGAACCAGGTGAGACATACGATATTTCAATCTTTTCACCATCAACCATTTTTATATAACAGATTCATGTTTAAGTATTAATAACAATTTACTTAAGGAAACTGATTTTTTTTTTATCAAGATGAATTGATTTACCATTAAATGACCTGGAAAGGGTTGTTATATAAAAAAAACAACCACAACCTGAGCATAATGGTTACCATAGTAGAAAGTGGAGTCAGTGATCTGAGATCAAATTCTGCATGAGGCTGTTTATCTCATCCAATCCTTGAACTTGGGTCAGCAAGTTCATTTTCTATAACGATAAAAATTTTTTTAATTGAAATAGATCACTAAGTAGACCTGAGTCTATTCTAGTAGTGAACAGGTTTGAATTCAGAGTTTTTCTTCTAGACTGGTTGCTTAACCAAGGTTAGCTAACCCAGTCTGCCCTACTATTTACCCATAGCTGAGGGAGAATAGCTGAATCCTACTATTTCCAAGAGCATTATCGCTATGGGAACTGTGGTTTCCTCCAGGAATTGAACTCGGGTTGACAAGTCCATTTACTTTGACTCTAACCAGTACACCACCATGGCTTTAACTTTTATGCTACAAGCATTTCCTTAAATTAAAAAAAATGAATAAGTATATTCATTTAACCCAACCTAATTATATGAGCAGGATGTGATACAAGACAATTTCTTAAGCAGAGTTTAACAGATTTTCCTTTTCCTAGACAAGTTGCTAAACCAATGTTAAATAGCCCAGTCTGTCCTACTATTTACCTAGAGAGAAAAGCCTTCATATTCCCTTTATTTTATATTTTATTTTATAATAAAATATTACCATCTTAGAACTGCATAATCTCCCTACATACATATGATTCCTCCAATTTTAGTACTATATAAGTTCTCCTGTACTAAAATGTATTCATATATATATATATATATACATACATACATTTATATGTATATACATATAGTCATATACACAACTCCCATGAACCCCCCTCACATATATAAGAGCAATAAAAAATAACCCACCTCATCGAGGTTCTTCATTGATGGACTTGCTACTACTAACACACTCGTCTACCCGGATTTTAATAGCATGTCAAACCCTCAAAAATACTTCAATTATTGTAGTTCTTCTATAATGCTCCCTTTCAAAAAATCTATAAACTATTTCTTCAAATAAGAAATTTTCTCTTGACGATGACCTAAAGTCGAAACTAGTTGAGAATAAACAACATATAAGAAATATTCCTGCTTGTCTTATAACTTTTTGTTCATACTATATATATATATATAATATATATATATATATATATATATATATATGCATGTTGATTGTTTATTTGTATAATTTTATTTATTTCAAGGACAAAATATCACCTATATTGACATTTTCAAATATATCTCTCAAGACATTGTCTAATAAGAGCAAAATCATCCCATTCTATTAGAATGTGCTTAACAGTAAAGCGTTTTTGACATATTATGTACTCTAGTTGGTTCTCTTGTTTAAGTAAAAAGGAGTGTGTAATATTAAAAAGTTTTGAAAAGATTGCAAATAAAATTATTAAACAGGAGATGTGTCTTTTGTTTAATTCAGCATGCAGAAATGAAAAAATGCTGCCCAAATACACATATATATATTAGTGTATAGCACGTGGTGTAATGGTTAAAGTCATGGGAAATGGACTCGTTGCCCCGAGTTCAAATCCTGGATGTGGTAATTGCATTTCACTTAGTGCTAATACCCTTGGGAAACGTATGAATCCTACTCCCCCTCCAGCTATGGATAAATAGTAGGGCAGACTGGGCTATCTAACCTTGGCTAGGTAACCAGTCTAGGAGAAGGAAAACTCTGATTCAAACCTGTTAAACTCCGCTTAAGAAATTGACCTTGTGTCACATCCTGCTCATGCGGAGTGGTTGGTAAATATATATATTGACACTTTCAAATATATCTCTCATTTTTTTGTGTTGTAAAGATATTGTCTAATAACAACAAAATCATCCATTCTATTAGAATGTGCTTAACAGTAAATCGTTTCTGACATGTTATGTACTCTAGTTGGTTCTCTTGTTTAAGTAAAAAGGAGTGAGTAATATTAAAAAGTTGGCCAGAAAACTTGAAAAGATCACAAATAAAATTATTAAACAGGAGATGTGTCTTTTGTTTAATTCAACATGCATAAATGTAAAAATGCTGCCCAAATACACATATATATATTAGTGTATGTGCAAATACATACAAGAATATATATATATAGATATAATCCAAAAGTCCAGAGAAGAAATCTTCCTTACGACATAAGAGTTTTATTTGAACAAAACCAAGTTCACAGTTTGAGAGCTCAATGTGTGCTCTTAATGTTAGAGTCACAGAGCAAATATATGAGTAAAGAAATAATAAAAGACTTTAAAAAGTCTCCCGACTCATCAGATGCGAATGATGAAATTTTTTATTACTTTTTATTAAAAAATTTAATCATTCGTATCTGATGAGTGAGAGATTTAGACTATTTGTCTAAGCTCCCTGAAATAGACTATAATGCTAAATCTCTAAGTCTTTTGTCATTTCTTTACTCATATATATAGATATATATAGTGCATACATAGAGTCAATGACACTTGATGACAGTCGGTTTCTTGGATATCTTTTCTTCAGCCCAAAAGATATTGATCTCAGGAAACACAAATAAGAAACCGACAGTTACCAAGCACCATTGACTGTCTCTCCTAACTTAAGAGATATATATACTCTATCACTGATATTGAGCACTGTTTATTCATAAATATATCAAACTATATTATCAATATATATATATGAGTGTCCAGGTAATTGAATATGATGCATTTATTTAGGTTTCATTAATTCCACAGTTTCAATGCCATATCAAAGGTTTCCTTTGTGTCAATGTTCACTCCATTTGCAAATGCTCTCCCACATTGGAATATTTAGAAATACACAGATTAAGTTGAGCATCATATCTCTTGTGATGCTAATAGGATTTACCAACAAAGCCATATGCTATGCTTCTTTCATTTTATAAATCTCTCAGTTAAATGTGTGATTACAATTACATCTCTTATCAGAGCTCATTGGTTTCTGGCTTCCAAGATAATCAAGCTATGTTATATTATCATGATATACTTGGGATATTATCATATCACTAGAACAGTATCCGTAAAAAATTACAGGATTATATATACGGAAGTGAGAAAAATGGAAGTGAATCTGACAATTATGTTGAAAGATAAATGGAAAGAAAATGTTGTATGGATAAAGATTATTTATTGAAATGCCAACACGTGTTTCGACCAAGAGTTTGTCCTCGTATATTCTATTCTATTCACTATTATTTTAAATACAAAATAACATAAAATAATAATAGTAGAGAAACATAAAATTTAAGTATACATTGAAATAGTATGAAATATTAAAATATCTTGCCATGAAGAAAAACGCTTTTTTGTATACTTAAATTTTTTGTTTCTCTATTATTATTGTTTTATTTTATTTTCTATTTAAATAATACTAAATGGAATACAATGTATAGAAGGACAAACTTTTGGTCGAAACACGTGTCGGCATTTCAATTAATAATTTTTATCCATACTACATTTTCTTTCCATTTACCTTTCAACATTATATATATATATATATATATATATATATATATATATAATATATATAATAGGTTAAATTATTATTATTGTTGGAGAATTGATTATAGATCAATTACTTATGTAAGAGCTTTATTTATTTATTTATTTATGATTAATAATACAATTTTAAAGTCGGTCCTCATTTTCTAATAACACTTTTTCGGTGTTATTCGTCTTCCGTTGACTTATATATATATATATATATATATATATATATATATATATATATATATAATATATATATATATATATATATATATATATATATATATAGAGAGAAGAGAGAGAGAGAGAGATGAATGATATCAAGTGTTTCCATGATAGGATTCAACCAAAATTGAGAACTCAAATAAATATTTGTGTAAATACATATAATCTCAGTGTAAGTGCATATTTTTACATATATGGAGTATATTGTAGATGAATGAATATATAAAAACCTTAACTGATCAAAATAAGTTTATTTTGACCACCTTAGAAAATAAGACTTGAAGAGGCAAAGGTAGCCAAAATAAACTTATTTCTGATACATTAAGGTTTTCATATATTTATTCATCTCTCTGTATATATATATTTATATATACATATATGAGTATAGATAAAAGGATATGAAAACAACACAATATGCTGTTAAAGTGAAAAGATTTTATATTATATTCATAGCTAATATTGAACAATATTTCAATTTATAAAAACCATCTTCAGAGCTTGTTTATACTCGGACTTATCAATAGCAGAGATGAATACTCATCCTGTTTGAAAAAGAGAATTTTCTATCGTCGAGTTTGGAATATGTCTTCTTTTTTCAAAAACTGTTACAATAAGAGATACATGACTGTCGCTGACCGAGAAAAGCGTTGGCAGATGTGCTTATATTTAAAACTACCACATAACTTTTTTTGCAACATTAATGTTTTCGTTTTGAATTCATATCATTTTCCTTTTATCTATATTCATACCGTCGGTTCATTTCCTTTCTCTTAACTTATATATATATATATATATATATATATATATCCTTTCTTTTTAGAAGCCAAACACAGACAACAATATGTCACTTCATGTCTTCAACAGTATTGGACCCTCTGGTGGTTAGTTAGTTAGTCCAATTCTGGATTTGAAGAGGCAGTCAGATACAATTCAAGCAAAATTCCCATCTGCATTTTGTAGATTATGGTGACAAAGATGTCGCTGCTCTGTAGCCTTGTTAATCTCAATATTGAGCCGCTCAGCTCCTGTGCGGCACACATCTTACCAACCCTGTCTGCTGGATGCAGTGATGAAGGAGTGATGGTGCATTTCATCAGCATCATCTTAATATGGTCTTTGAATCACTTTTGGGGGCCTCCTGTCCTTTGTGTGCCATCTGCAGGCATGCGTGTGTATCTATATATATATATATATATATATATATATATATATATATATATATATGTGAGGAAAAATGAGTAAAGAAAAGACATGTAAATGGATAAAATGGATTTAATCGATATCACATTAATCGATATCACTTACACATGTGTTTCGGTCAGTTTATGTGTGTGAAAATATTTCGCACACATAGAAGAATCGACCTTCATCAGAGTGAACATTTGTTTTGAAAAACAAAATGTTTTTTTTTTCATTCAAAACAAATGTTCACTCTGATGAAGGTCGATTCTTCTATGTGTGCGAAATATTTTCACACACATAAACTGACCGAAACACATGTGTAAGTGATATCGATTAATGTGATATCGATTAAATTCATTTTATCCATTTACATGTCTTTTCTTTACTCATTTTTCCTCATATTGTCGGATTCAATTCCTTTTCCATTTTTACATATATATATGTCTCTATATATAAATATATATATATAAAACCGCCCACTTTTTTCAGCATTCTATTTTCAGACTTCAAATTTAAACAGACTGATAAACAACGACTATCACTTGCTTTTCTCATTATTCTGTGATAAATATTTTTTTCATTAATATTGTGATAAATAAATATTAACTACTACTGTAGAGGGTTTAGTTGGGTAGTGGTACAAATTAATCAATAGCTGGGAGGATAAGAGGATTCATAATTTTCCCAAGTTCGAAAGTGAAAGTATTAAAAAGATTAGAGTTGGAACTCATAATAATGTCAAAGTCAAGCACATTACCCAATATAAATGTATTAGATCATTTTTCTCCATCCTCTCTCTCTCTCTCTCTCTCTCTCTCTCTCTATATATATATATATATATATATATATATATATATATATATATATATTATGTGGATGCATGTGGTGTAATGGTTACTGCTGAAGGAAATGGACACTTTAAGATGAGTTCAAATCATGGATGAGACTGTTTGCATTTCATATAGTGCTAATACACTTTGGAAAGGTATGAATCCAACCATTCCCCCGCCCAGCAATAGGTAAATAGTAAGGTAGATTAGGCCCTTTAACTTTGGTTTGGAAATCATTCAAGGAAAAGGAAAACTGAATTCAATCCTGCTAAACCCCATTAAAGAAATTGGCCTTGTATCATCCTACTCATGCGCAGAGGTTTTGGTAAATATGTACGAATATAAATATCATACAACTAATTTCTTCAATCATTTATTGTATCATTAATTTTGGCTTAAAGTTTTGTTCATTTTGTAGCTGAAAATGAAGCTTTTTACAATGTATTAACAATAATGTAGGGCGGGGGAGAGTCTCCTTGGAATATTGGCTTACATGATGGATTGTGACATCATAGTGAGTGAGTTCAAACTCCATTCGACTATTGCATCAAAATTCTGTACAAAATTTTAATTGTAAAATGATTTTTTAAAAATCTGCTGAGAAACTTTATCTAATAAAAATTTTATTTTTTCCAATTCAAAACAACTTAAATCATTTTTTTTCTTGTTTTTCAAACTTAATTTAAGAGTTATAGAACTCCACAACTTCTTGAAATATTGAAAGTAAATATTTTGAAAAAAAAATATCAGATATCAAATGTCTTGTCTGGAAGCCAAAAAAAAAAAAAAAAAGAAAAGAAAAGAAAAGAAACGTGCAAGTTGAGAACAACCCAAAATTTGTGTTTTTAATTTTTTTCTAAATCTTCAAGAACTTGTTACAGGAAATTAGTTGAAATAGAAAAAAAATAATGTTAGTTTTTCATATAATTCTCTATCAATAAACCTCAAGGTTCCTAGTTTGATACCAGCCCTCGCCAGCTCAGCATATGAGTAGCACAGGGGTCTGTGCAGTAAAGTGAGGAGCTGATGATAGGTGTGGCACTCCATCTCAGACACAAAAACAATCTCCTTGGTCTAGCACTATTGAAAAGGAGATAGACTCCCTGGCTGATACTGACTTTAGGTCACCCTGGCAACTTTATTTCATTAAAATTGTTAAAAGCCATACATGATAAAATAGGTTTTAATTTCTTGTTTATGGTGCTTAGAATTTACCAAGACTTGCTTAGTATTAATTTTCCAGACCTCCCACACATGTTCTAGACGGCTAGTGCTAGTTTATGCCTGGCTCACCATGGATTCTTGTTCAAACAGTTCCGCAGCAGTTGAAATGCTTCAATACAGAATATTGTAATTTGTAGCTCGTTCTTCTCAGGTTTCCATGCTGATATTGGTCTTCTATATTGTCTGTTTTAATTGTCATTTATGAAGCCTTTAGCTTAGTTTAACATAAAGCCACAAGATAAGGGCACACTGTGAGATTAGAACTCACTTGAAATTATCTGCTCACTTAGCTCACTAACCATTATACAATTCCTGTGTAGTTTGTTTATTTGGTTGGTTGATTGCATTTTATGGCATTCATAGTATATGAAAAATAATATAGTAACTTAGTATTATAGAAAATTGTTATAGTAAAATAGTATTACATATAAAAGTAATATAGTAAATCAGTATTATATAAACATGATATAGTAATACAATTTTTTATTATCTAAAAGTAATATAGTAAATTAGTATTATATAAAAGTAATATGATAAATTAGTATTATGTTACAAATTAAAATGAATTAGTATTTTATATATATATATATATATATATATATATATATATATATTATATATATATATATATGAAGACCTACGTGAACAATGCGTCAGAAATGGATGGATAACAGATGTATTTCCCATTGAAGTCAGATGCCGGGGATTTATTACCAACTCAACCTTGGCATTTTTGTCTAAACTTGGATTTTCTCCACCAGACAAGTGGAACTACATAAAAGATCCAGGAGAAAGCTCTAACCGCATCAGCATGGATATGGCAATCCTACATTGTGACATAAAACTGACAAAGTCTGGTGCTATAGCAAGATACTGCTGGGGCACTCTGGGTTAGTGGTAATGATGCTTCGGCCCCGAAACCATGCCTGAACTCAGAGTCATCATCTGATGAAGGCTTTGTTGGTTGCAATGCTACTGTGTAAATAGCAGTCATTGTATGAAGATTATTAAAAATAATATAGTAAATTAGTATTATATAAAAGTAATATAATAAATTAACATTATATATAAAAGTAATTTCAATTTCTGTGGCTCTTTGAAAATGCAACGTAGAATCATTGACAGAACAACTAACTGGAAATACACTTGGTTGTTTTGAAAATAATATTCCTAAGACATTTTTGTTTTATTCATTCTTGTTGGGTATTCAAAACTTTTTTTAGACACATTTTTTAATCTATTGAACCCATGGATATTATCCTAACAGAAAGGACCTGGGAGTAATAATGATGAAGGGGTAATCTACACTCTTCAGAGCTCCAGAATCGGAACCTCACCATTCGATGCAGTTTAGAGAGATACTCAGGACACTAAGATGCTCAGCCATTTTATTCTAGCTCATATATGATAAAAAGGTTTGGGGTCTGCTATAGGAGCAATTGGGGAATATGGTTGGCATAATTGTATAGGTGCTAGGGCTTGATGTGACCAGCTGATTGATTAGATGGGGTCACTCCACCTATTTAGCCAAGTAAAGGCCAAAATGTCATGTTGCAAGTCATGGACTGCAATCCCACCAGGATTCTATCCTTAAGGATCATTGATTGCCACCTTCAACCAACAGGTGGTCCCATTAGGGTGAGGGTCTTATCCCTATGCAGAAGTGTAATCGGCATATTCTACAGCCCCAGTCGATAGAATTCCTTTTGGGTTTCTTAGATCTTTGTCATTTATTATTTTCTGCAATAATCTTATTTAGACCATTTTGCAGTAGTTGAGATAATTTGACACTAAAGTTTGAAATCTGTAGCTTGTTTTTATTGGACTTCCAAGTTGATGTTATCTTTGTTTTAGTCAGAGTTAGTAATGCGAAACCCTATAACTGTGTATAAATCATTAGTATTAGATAGGAATACTTGAAACCCTAAAACCCTATAAATTGTATAAATTATTAGTATTAGATAGTTATAGGGTTTCAAGTATTCCTATCTAATACTAATGATTTATACTCAGTTATAGGGTTTCAAGTATTCCTATCTAATATTAATAATTTATTTATACATAGTAATATTGTTTCAAGTATTTTATCTAATACTAATACTAATAATTTATACATAGTTATAGGGTTTCAAGTGTTCCTATTATTAGTATTAGATAAAATACTAGAAACCATATTACTATGTATAAATTATTAGTATTAGATAGAATAATCCGTCTGCCCATCTAGCCTAAGTAAGGTCCAAAGTGGAGTGTTGCATGTCATGGACTGCTTAACCACCAGGATTTCATCCTTAAGGCCAACAGGGTGGGGATCTTACTCCTCTGCAGAGGTGCAGTCGATGCATTCTAAAACCCCACTGACAGGGCTGAATATCACTGTGGAGAACTTTAGTATCACTCGTATGGCCCACATGACCTGTCGATCTGAGCCAAATTTTAATGATGGTGACATTGACCCTGTTGGCTTGAGCTTTCTTAAGTGCTCTCATTTGATGCTTATGATTGATTGAAATATTGATTGGGGAAAGTTTCTTGATGTCTCACTTGTACTGGTTCCATAAAAGGAGTAGCTTATTGCTAACACTATTTATTAACCGAACAGATTGAAACAAGAACATGTAGTTGCTCCTAATTTTTTCTACCCCATGTGGTTAAGGGCAGACTGACTTGTTTTTTTGTATCCTGTTTATATAAGTGTCAGTAATTTGGTATTTTTCTTTTTGTCGGTAATGACTTACAAAGCTTCTGGAAGTCCAAAGTGCAGATGTATTTATAAGCACCCTCATGACTTGCCTTATCCAATCAGATTCTAGAGGTTACTTAACTCTTAACATTCTGTTTAGAATTTTTTAGAGTCCAGAGCCCAATTCCTATAGGATTTATCAAAAAAATGGCCTTTTCATTTAAAGTTACCTTAACATAAATTTCCTGTAAATCAAAGATTACTAAATATGTTTAATATTACATTTAAACAAAGGCTATCATTTGGGGTAGATTAGGAAAATGAATGTGACTTCCGGCCAGGTGGAATGATGGGGTATAGGATGTTATATAAGAGAACTCAGTTAATTTGTATCACTTAGAGATAAATAAAATGGATTCAACAACTACTTGACATTTAAGCTAAGTTGACAGCTTACAAATACTCATATCAGAAAATGAAAAATTCTACTTGTCATTTTATTAAAAAAAAAGGGTAAATGAAAAAAAGAAAATGTAACTAAAAACAATTCAGCTCAATCAAGTCCTCAGATCATTGATGATAAACTGATATCAAGAACATTTTATTTTGGTTTGGTTTGGTTTGTTTTACGGCATATCAACCTCAGTGGGTCATTTAATGCCAGCAAAGTTTTGAAATAAATTCATTCTTAAAGGATACTTAATTTTTTTTTATAAACACAATTTACTATTTAACCCATAAATGGGACCCTAACAGGTACTACCACTCCAGGACAGAGTGGACCTGGGAGCAATGGTGATGAAGGGATGCTCCACATTCCCCAAACCTCCAAAACAGGAACCTCATCATCAGTTAGAGTTTAACATCATACCCAGAACATGAAGACCCTACACCAATGCCTTCTAGCACCCATATGATAAAAAATGTGAGGGCCTCTCAAAAGTAAATAAATCTATATACTAATTTTTTGTCGCCTTTGTATCCAAACAGTGCTAGGTAGCTGCTTCTAATACACACACACACACACACACACACACATATATATATATATATATATATATATATATATATTATATATCAATGGAATTTGATAATTTGCTTTTTGAAGCATTGTTATGTAAAGTATATTATTGTTTATATTTTTTGTAGGCAATTACAATGCATATATCGTATAAAATTTGATGATTATTGAAAATAATCATAAAAAGCAAACCCGGTGAATCAAGTGCACAACAGGAACACTGTACAGCTGTTTCAACTTTATTAAGTCTCATCAGCGATGTATACCTACGGTTTCCCTTCGACAGAAATTGAAACCAGGAATCCAGCACACAGAGTCAGGAACTCTACCTCTGGGCCACAGGCATGCAGCACACAATAAATGCCAAATTTAACTTGTTAATGATAAATATGCCACTACTATACATAGTACAGTGAACGTTTGAGGGAATCGCAAATTAGGTCTATGCCAAGGCATAAGGAGTAAATGGAATTTGATAATTTGTTTTTTGAAGCATTATTATGTAAAGTATAGGAAGAATCTATGTAATATTAAAATCAATTGCTTGAAAGCAAATTCCTCAAAAGTCATTGCTTGAAAAATTATTTCTCAAGCTATCAATTGATCAAAAGACAGGTGGCTTTTTAAGCAATCTGTCACCCTTCAATAAAGAATGTCTAAAATGAACAAGGCATTGATAAAAAAAAAACAACAACAGTTTTATTGAATATTATTCTTTTAATCTTCATTAATTAAAAAAAAGTTAATTTTTGTGAGTAAATGAAAATGACTTAGCTTCAGCTCACCACCAATAAAAACAATAAATTATATGAAAAATATAAAACATAAATTTTAGTAATAAAAATTTTTTGAATTTATAGGTTAAAAATAAAGATATTATTTATAAAATCTTTTTACAGGCAAGTTGAAGCTCATCCAATAAAAAACAATTTATTGGATCAATAAATAATACGAAAGATTAAAATTCATAAATTTATTACTGATAATTTAAAGAATGAATATTGGCTTTAAAGCTATTTGATGAATGTTATTGGATTTTGAGCAATCTGTCTTTTGATCAATTGATAGTTCAAGATATAATTTTTCCAGCAATTTGATTTTGAAAAATTTACTGGATACAATATATGAACAGATTACTACATAAAATTGTTATTATTATCTTATAGCATGCAACTCTGTTTTTTAAATGCCAAAAAACACATTCCTGTATTTCATTCTACTCTGAATGACTGATACAACATCCTTGAAAAGCATAAATTTGCTTCTCTCTGTACTTCATTTCCCAAAAATATTTGTATCCCTGATTATCAAAAGTATATATATATATATATATATATATATATAAGTAAAAGTAAAGTCGTTGGGGCGGCTAATGTCGGTATCAGCCATGCAGCGAGGGAGTCTATCCCCTTTTCAATAGCGCTAGACCAAGGAGATTGTTTTTGCGTCTGAGGTGTAGCGCCACACCTACCATCAGCTCCTTATTTTACCGCACAGATCCCTGTGCTACTCATACGCTGAGTTGGCGAGGGCCAGTATCGAACTAGGAACCTTGTGGTTTCTAGCTGAACGCTCTACCAACTGAACTAACCCGGCTCTTATACCACCATTCCCCTTACTTTCTTACAAACTTGTGAGCCTCCCCCCCTACAAATCTCTACTACCACTGTTTGTTTAAACAGAACTGTGAACTCCGCCTACTACCAATTCCTACTGCTACAGCTCGTTTTAAAAGCGAGGCAATGGAAACATTACACCACTTTCACACCTGAAGATGGCACAAAGACATGCTGAAAACGCTCGTGAAGAAACCTTTGGTGGATACATACATACATACAAGGTGTGTCAAAAAAGTATTGAGATTTTTTGTACTCTTTGACACACCTTGTATTCTGAAAAAATTAACTTTCATTCATTCTTCATTTCTATCTTGGTAAATACAACTTCAATCTTGATACTTTTATGACACACCTTGTATATATATATATATATATATATATATATATATATATATATATATATGTTGGCTTTCAATTATGCAATTAGTAAGACCATTTCCTATTTCTTTGCCAACACCCAATAAGATGACTCTTCACTCTATTGAGACTTGTTAAGGATCTACTACATAGAAAACATACTTTCAGTGCCAGTAGCCTTATAAATATGAAAGAAAAAGATGAGAGGACAGTTAAAGGAAGATTAATTTGTCAGTATTGGTTCATGCTATTTATTGTTTGTTTTGCTATTTTAGTGAAGTTGTTACTCAATTACAATATATCTTAATAGGAATAACATTTTTTATCTAATGTTCTGCCTTTTTTTAAAAGCAAAGAAAATACAAGATGTTGAAAAAAAATTAAGACTAAACTTGTTTTTACCAGAACAGAAATGAACAATTATGAAATAATAATTTACTTAAAAAAAGTCCTCTTGGCATTCAGCATATTCATTACTTGTTTCAGTTACACATGCGGAAAAATATAGGGACCAAATCCCTATAAGAGTCAATCCTTATTTTTTGATAGTGCTAGATGAGGGAGATTATTTTGCCGAGGCAAAGCATCACACCTAACGTGAGCTCTCCTAAATATTTTACCTCACAGATCATATGGCCAAGAAATGAACAATTATGAAATGATAATTTACTTAAAAAAAGTCCGTTTGGCATTCAGCATCTTCATTCCAGTGAGTACCTCATTGGTTTAAGCATCTCTGAAATTCTAATTTTGATATAATTTAATGTTGCACTCTTTCTTATATCTTTAATGTCTTTCACATACTTAGATTTTATTCTTGATATGAGTTTTCACTTGAAGAAACTAGAAAAAGTCATACAAAGCTACGACTGATGAATATGGAGAATGTTGCACTTGCGCATACTTGTATTTCACCATAAACTGTTTATCTAGTGGATTTTTTTTCATTGATCAAAGAACTTCAGAAATAGCTCTTTTCATATAGTGTAAAGCTGGCCAATATCAATTCTTTTACTGTACGTCACATACCCAAATCTTGCCCTTGAGAGGAATTTTCAGTTTATAATAAAAAATTGTATTGAGCTAGGGGTGGTGAATGGATATTGTATATATACATATTTATATAACTAGAGTTCTGTTTTACTACCAGAATTCTCTTGCAGCCATTATGGGGAAAACTTGCCTGTTACATTGAGTTTTAATGGCTTTTGGCACCTCTGCAATAAATGTGTAAAGGGAAAAATCCGTATGAAAAAAAGCCATAATGTTCAGATATATACACACACTCATATATGAGTGTGTATATAATATATATATATATATATATATATATATATATACTCATATATGAGTGTATGTATATATATATATATATATATATATATATATATATATATATATATATATATATATACACTCATATATGAGTGTATATATATATATATATATTTTATACACACTCATATATGAGTGTATATGTATATATATATATATATATACATATATATACATTTTTATACACATATATATGTGTATATATATATATACATATATGAGTGTGTATATTTATACCTATATGAATGTGTATATACATATATCTATACCTATATGAGTGTATATATATAAATACATACATATATGAGTGTATATATTATATATATATATATATATACATATATGAGTGTATATATATATATGAGTGTATATATGTATACATATATATCCATATACATATATATGTATATATATAATATATATATATGAGTGTATATATATACATGAGTGTGAGTATATATATATATATATACATGATATATATATATACATATATGAGTGTATATATATACATATATGAGTGTGTATATATATATATACATGAGTGTATATATATATATAGTGTATATATATACATATATGAGTGTATATATGCAAACACAATGCACATATACACTGGTGGAAATTAAAAGTATAACACCCCGTTCGTATGTGTTTCAATCTACACAATATTAAATATACCAGTAATATAACTGGATTGTAGTAAATGATCTGATACACATATCGAAAGTAACGAAATAACAAAAGACTTGGAGATTTTGCTTTATAGCCTATTTCGGGGAGCTTAGACAAACAGATTTTTTTTATATATTGTCCTGTCTGCTCAGCTGTAGGGTAATAAAAAAGATATCTGACTACTTGTCAGTAATTTGTTAGGCATTTCTGTTAAATAAATCTATTCCAGATTTCAGCTAAATGGGCCACCCCAGTTCATTTATTTAGTAGTTTATTTATTCTTCACATGTTCCTATTTATCTTGATTTATTTTATTTTATTCTAATTTATTTTTTATATATTATATTTTTTATTTCAAAGTCACTCACATATATACACATATATATATACATATATATTTTAGATTATATATATATATATATAAATATATATATATATATATAGATAGATAGATAAATAGATAGATAGTTAGATAGTTAATACATTTGTTCATAGAGTAACATACTATTTTATGTCAAGCTGGATTTGGCCTCAGCATCATATCTTTAATATATCAATTTCTATAATAATAAATTAAGTGAGAATATATACAGTATAAACTCCATACATCATATAACTCTTAACCTTCTATTATTTTGACAGCCAGTAGACATGCTGACATATAGAGATGGTTACATTCCCATCAAAAAGCAAACTGCAGTTCGGCAGACGCTGAACTGAAAGCCAACAATATATCATTGTCTTTCTTTTTCATTTTTCTTAGTGTTTAATGTTTTATTTCTTACCCAATACCGAGAGAGAGAATAAGAAATCCCTCGAGTAAAGACATTCAACCCAGCCTTTCCTCAGCTTTCAATAATGATCCAAATTGTATTATCTCAGCCATGCCAGAGGCAATTGAGTGAATGAAAAGAACAAAACACACACATAAATCATGAGAAAATTGCCTAATCCTTTTATTTCTGTAATAGCAGACCCCCAAATTGTTATTTTGATTACTAAGCTTTGGATTGATTTGTGCGTAATCTGTGCCACAGAATACTGGGTTAGCATGCAAAAGCAATTTTGAAGAAAAAAAGACAAAATTTTTTTTTTTTCGGATTTTTCTCTAAAATAATTCTTACATTTGTTAGATATAAGAGGAAAAACACCATGAAGTTCTCAAAATTGCTTTCTGAAACAAATCTATACAATAAAAATTCTTTTGTTTTTTTTTATTTTTTTTTTTTTTTTCCCGATGTTTTTAAAATGATTTCTTTCTTTTTATAGGCAATGTTTAATTTTAGTTTATTATTTATCTTTTTGTCTGTATTTTTTTTTTTTTTCAACAGATATCTGCTGCCATTTTAAAAGTCGTCCCTTCTTTCCCCAATTCATGTTGCTCTGTTTCGATTTACATATTTTTCCCTATGAATCCTTACACTGAAATTAAATTTTCTTTGTCTCACAATTTTATCTGTGATTTTTTTTTTCTCCAACCCAAAACCATACACAGTACTTATTCGAGATTAATTGATTTTTGCCTCTTTTTATTAAAATGATTGTCATTTACAATTCTATCTTTTTTTTTTGTGTATTATATGAAACAACTTGATATATCAATCAGAAACTAAAAAATGAAGAAAAAAAAACAAAAACCAAAAAAAAAAAACCCTGAAAAAATCCATGATCTATAAAAGTAATTCATCTAATCATGTCATCTCTCTGTTCACCAAATAAAGAAAAAAGTTAGACAGAAAAAAAAAAGTAGCATGTAGTTATGTAACTTTTTAAGAAAAGACCCAAAATATATAAATTCAGATTAATGCAAAAGACCTTTGATCCAGATTTTGTTACATATAATTTCTTTTTTCATCTGTTACTACTAAAACTTTAGATGAGTACAAAGCATATCAAGGAACAAACTGAACTCAAGTAAAAGATAATCTTTCACCATTATCATTATTATTATTATTATTACTAGCAAATGTATGCTCTGAAGAGAGCTTTCACACCATTATTATGGTTTCTTATTATTATTTAATATTATTATTATTTACTCCTTTTGAGCTTTCACATCAGCATTAGCTGATGGTCTTTCACTGGAGTCTGAGTGACAGCAAGTCTCCTCCTATTATTATTATTATTATTATTATTATTTATTCCTTTTGAGTTTTCACATCAGTGTTAGCTGATGGTCTTTCACTGGAGTCTGAGTGACAGCAAGTCTCCTCAGGTCTCCAGGACTCTTCTGAGTATTCTGGCAGATTGCAGCAGTGCAGTGTTCTGAATGGTTTCAACCATTATTATTATTATTATTATTATTATTTACTCCTTTTGAGTTTTCACATCAGCATTAGCTGATGGTCTTTCGCTGGAGTCAGAGTGACAGCAAGTCTCCTCAGGTCTCCAGGACTTTTCTGAGTATTCTGGCAGATTGCAGCAGTGCAGTGTTCTGAATGGTTTCAATCCTTCCTTTGATATCCAAACTTTCCAAACCCTTTTCTAATCCTTTTGGGACTGTTCCAAGTGCACCAACCACAATTGGTATCACTTTCACTTTCATGTTCCATAACTTTTTCAGTTCTCTGGCAAGGTCCAGATATTTGTCCATTTTTTAATTTTCCTTTAGCTTCACCCTGTGATCTGCTGGCACTGCAAAATCCACCAGTTGACAAGTTCTTTCTTTTTTGTTTATCAACACTAGGTCTGGTCTTCTTGCTGGGATAAGGTGATCTGTTTTTTTTTCAAAGTCCCAGAGAATTTTATGTGTTTCGTTCTCAAGTTTGTTGTGTGGTCATTATTATTATTATTATTATTATTATTATTATTATTTCACTCAATGAGAGATTTCACACACACCTGAGTTGGTGGATCACTGGAGGCTGAGTAAAAGCAAGTCTCCTTAAGTCTCCAGGACTCTTCTCAGTATTCTAGCCAATCTTAACAATGCTGCTGTTTGGATGGTCTCAGTGCTTTCTCTGATTTCAAATTCACCCAGATTCTTGTTCCAAGGACTCCAATTACAATTGGTACAACCTTTATCTTTATATTCCACAGTTTTTTTCATTTCTCTGGTATTGGCTATCTTTTTTGTTTCCTTTCATTTTCATTGTGCTGTGCTAGGAAAATACATGAGATAAGTTCTCTTCTTGTTAACACTAGGTCTGGTCTCCTAGACAGGATCTGATGATCCATCTGCATTTCAAAGTCAGTAGAGCACTTGACTAGGAATCGCAAGGTCCCTGGTTTGATACCGGTCCTTCCCTAACTCAGTGTATGAGTAGCACAAGGATCTGTATGGTGAAGTGAGGAGCTGATGATAGGTGTGGCGGCCTGCCTCTGACACAAAAACAATCTCCTTGGTCTAGCACTAGTGAAAAGGGGATAGACTCCTTTGCTGTTTGGCTGATACTGATATTAGGCCACCTGACGACCTTTTTTATTGTTTCACATGTTAACCATTACACTACAGGGATTCCTCCAAGTTGTCAATTGTAAAATGCTTATTATTAAAGATAAATGAATGATTGAGTGATTGATTTTAATGGGAATGTCAAACAGTCTAGGGTTATTTTATATTAGAGATTTGTTTCATTGTATATTAAACTTGAGTTAGACATTGAAGGACTCATATATAAGGAGTTGAATAGCAAACTCTATTGTTTGGGGGTTACATGACTAGTAGTATAAAGCTACAGTCAACAGTACTCAGTGTTGAGATGAGGTTAGTATACCCTTCTTTACTTCTTAATTATTCTTCTGGTGTCGTTGACATCTTAAGTTCTTCTAGTGTCTCTTCTAGCATCTCTTCTAGCGTCTGGACTTCATCTTAGTGGTCGGTCGCACTTAACTCATTTCTTCTTCTAGATCAGTCTTGTTACCAAGACATTCATTAATCACAAAACCGTGTTATTTTCTTAAGCTTTTATTTACTTAACTAAAAATTCATGTAATTAAACATAGCGCGCATATGCAGTGAGTTCCAGTTAAGGCAGGACATCTTCTCTGCTTGACGTCCAAACTGAAGACCCAACCAGGTCCCACTTGACTTCACGTATTTTGCGGGCTTTCTGTACTATTCCATGGAAAGTTCCGCCGTGATATGAAAAGGGCCATCCCTTTAGAAATACAGGGGATTTACAATAATCTTATGCAACCGCATAGATTATGTAACAAAGCCTGTTGCTGAGGTGGGAGAGTCTAGGTTGATCAGCCTTGATTGGGTTTCCTAGAGAGGAAATCCAATGTTGAAAAACCAGAAATGTCCATTGATCCCAGGAATACAACATCGCTGACAACTCTCCCCTCATCATCTAAATGATGTATTTTGTGAAATTTACATTTTTGTGTACTTAAGAGTTTTTGCACACTGTGTGCAAGTATTCCTATCTAATAGTAATAACTTAGCCACAGTTGTATGGTTTTAATTAATCATCTATATTTAACAACAGTCATTGTTAGCATACATTTTTATGGTTTCATGTACCTTGTAATAATCCTTAGTACAATCCTATGCAGACCAGACGAAGATTACATTAAGTCAATGTTACAGCTTTAAGAGAATCTATTTAATTTACAAATGAATATTCTAAATCCAGGCTTTTATTTTGGCTGAGTAGATATGCATCCATTTCAGCAAGTCTCTTCAGAAATAATATATTTTTTTTATAAGAGAGAAACATGCAGGTTCTGCTAGATTCCAATGATAAGTTTGAAGGACATAAATACATGAATTTAGTTCTGATGACAAGTTTAAGTTTTACAGTGCATTTGTTGTTGATTTAGTTTCCATGGAAATTAGCAAAATCTGATGTTCAATAGTAAAAATGCATTGGCAGAAAAATACTGTGATCTCAAAAGTTTTCCATGTCATACATTTAGATGTCAGTGTAGGGACTAAATTGAATAATCTCCATTGTCACAGGGTTTGAAGAATTGTTCCACATCAGGAGTCCCTTTTTGGTCATGTGATGTGGGAACCCCAAAATATCAGCCTCTTTTACAAAGCTGGCTTGATGAGGACAGATGTGCTTGTCACAACACCTCAGCACCACACATGATGCATGCCATTCAGTACAGACCCCATAAAGTAAGTGGTTTCCACCTCTTTTGTCTTTCTATACACTTCTGCATGTACTTGGGCAATTGTGACATTGTTTAGCCTGGGGAACCTAGTTCCCACATATGTATTAATTAAATGTTGTATGTCTTTAATTAATGCATTTGTCATTATCCTACTGAAATATTCTGCATTGGGTATTCACCTTTAAGTAACCCAATGCTTTATAAGAACCAGAGTTTATATTCTGTGAACTTCTTATATCAGTATTATTTTGAGAATGATAAATCTGGTTTAAGCAAATTAATTGTTTTAAGAAATGGACTTGTCGACCCAAGTTCAAATCCTGGACCAAGCTGTTTTACATAGTGATAATACCCTTGGGAAAGGTATGCATCCATCTACTTCTCTCCAGCTATGGGTAAATAGCAGAGCAGACTGGGCTCTTAACCTTGGCTAGTTAACCAGTCTAGAAGGAAAACTCTGAATTCAAACCTCTGCATAAAAAAGTGTCCTTGTGTCGCATCCTGCTTGTGTCGGAAGGGTTGGTAAATATATACACTTGATATTAGTCAACAATTTCATGTAACCTAACCAAATATTTCATTTACAAAGAAACACACATATAAACACGGCACACAAACACACATAATGCTTACGCACATACCAAACACGTACGCACACCCACACAGCAAACAAATAAAGGTAATAAAAAAATCAGTTGTGTCTGAAAAGCACACACACAGAACAAGTTAATAGAATCTAACAGATGAGGGAAATTAATTGTAATAGGATCTGCATGAGATAAAACATGAGAGGATTGTAAAGTAACCTTTATTTGCCTAAATAATAAATAAAGAAATTCAAGAAATATATTGAAGAAGACTTGTCCATAATACACACAAACAGGGGGTTAGAACTGTTCAGTTATTCAAAAATGTATTTAGATTTTCAGGTTAAAACTGATGCTAATTACAATTTCAAAATTTAAACATCTCAAATTTGAAGAAATTAATGATTAAAATTTTAACATCATGTCATGCATTAAAACCTGATGGGCAAAAATTGATGCCATTTTTTAAATTTGCCAAAATAATTCTCAAACTTCAGTCACAAGATTTAAAAAAAAAGAAGAGTTAAATTTTCTCTGAATGTTTGAGATGAGGCTTGAAGATTAGTATTATCTGCATTATTCGGACTATTGTCCCCATCTTCAGGTATTTCTTGTTGGACTCGGGAAACTTCTCGGACTCAGGAACCCTTCTTTTCAAACTCGGAAACTTTCTTGTCATATTCGGGAACCATCACGGAACTTTGAACCTAACCCTTTATTTAGTCCATGGGGGTATCCTGTTCTCATTCCACTAACCATAGCTGGGGTAGGAGTTGTGTTAATTAATTATTTTTCTAACTGCTTTCACTCAGGATTGAACTCGGGTTCCAGAGACAACTGTCACTTAGAACTGTCTTAACCTAACTACCTTTTCCACTCGACCATGTGTCCAATTAAATTTTGTTGTAATTATAAAATTTCACCTGTCCTATTCTATGGTATTTTTCAGGAGTATTGTCTCTATAGAAAGACATGGCTTCTTTTTCTATCTGTTTAAAAAGAAATAATTGTATAAAAATTCTAATCAGCTCAAAATTTTTGTGTTCAATGATGTTCTTGAAGATTGTATTTGGAGGAAAATGTATATATAATAGAATTCCAAGAACATTACAGACTGCTAAATAAATGATCAGAGTTAGTATACAAATGCAGGTTTTAAACAAATATTTACTTTGCCATTTACTACCAGGTTAGGTTAGGTGAGTTAGCATATCTTTTATAAATCCAAAGAGGAAAGTTACATTATATCTAAGAGACAAATTAGGGACTTAATTGCTTAACCGAGAATCAGAATGTAGTGAAACGTTGAGTAGTGGGGAATTTTGCAAGTTGATCATCTCTTCTTAATAGTCGTATTCGCTATATCTTATAGATATTTTGTACTTATTAAATTTTTAATGCCATAGAAGTCAAATCCCTTAATTTCCTATTAATACAGCATGTATGTATATATATATATATATATATATATATATATATATATATATATATTAGTATTGTAAAAATTGAAGAATAAGATCAATAAGATTGATCATTTTTTTTAACGAGGGATAAAATCCACAATGTAAAAATAGAACAGCTAATAAACTGATTTTTAATAGTATATTAAATATGATGTTGACGGAAACCATGTATGTATATATATATATATATATATATATATATATATATATATATGTGAAGAAAGGAAGTGAATCCGACGGTATGTACATACCGTGAGATTCACTTTCTTTCTTCACATCCTGTCTTTGACTACATATATATATAT
This sequence comes from Doryteuthis pealeii, assembly GCA_023376005.1. Taxonomy (NCBI): domain Eukaryota; kingdom Metazoa; phylum Mollusca; class Cephalopoda; order Myopsida; family Loliginidae; genus Doryteuthis; species Doryteuthis pealeii. The sequence goes on along the minus strand of CM042149.1, from coordinate 3,744,888 downwards.
ATATATATATATATATATGAGTAATGCATGAATTAAAGAGTAATATCAATAAGATTGATTGTTTTATAATGAGGGATAAAAATTCACAATATAAAAATAGAAACAGCTAATAGACTGATTTTTTAATAGTACATTAAAAAATGATGTTGATTGCAATCATGTATATGTATATATATATATATATATATATATATATATATATATATATATATGTGTGTGGTGTGTGTGTGTGTACGATTAGATATGTAGACATATATATAAGTAATGTATGAATTAAATAATATGTTCAGTTAGATTGATCATTTTATGATGAGGGATAAAAGCTGTTTTTGATAGTACATCAAGAATGATGTTGATTGCAACTATACATATATATAACATGTATATATATATATATATATATATATATATATAACTTAAATAATAACTTGCCAAAATACACAATATATGTACACACACACACATACACACTCACACATTTAAGTTAAGGTAGCATAGACATGGAGTAAACAGCACCTAGTTACTGACAGTTTCTCACTAATGCGAACTTTAGATCAAATAGGTAATTTGATTCAGCATTTAAGTTTTATACTCCACACTGCCTTAACTTCAATATAAATGATATTGAGCATTTATAAATATAGCACCCATATTTATCTATATAATACACACACACACACACACACACACACACACACACACACATATATATATATATATATATATATATATATATATGGCCATATGGGTTAAAGGCTTGGCGAACGAAAGTCCATTCGGGTCTCAAACCCGGCCAGGGGTAGCTGTTACGGTATAGCCACACTGATGAAAGGTGAAACCTTGAAACACGTGTCTGTGGATTACTTATTTATTATATATATACTCCCACTTTGGTTGAGTTCTCTGAATAGGGATTTAATTGCAGATTCACCGTTCTGGCGTCTAGCTAAACCTTCGCTTTGTTTACAAATGTTTGAGGACTCTAGTGAATTCATTTCTGCTTAGAAATGTAGCGATTAAATATTTCTCCTATATTTGACAGCTGCCTCTGGCTGTATGGATTAAAGGCTTGGCGAACGAAAGTTGATTCGGGTCTCAAACCATGCCAGGGGTAGCTGTCACGGTCAAGGTGAAACCTCGAAACATGTTTCTGTGGATTACTTAATTATATATATATATATATATATATTATATATTAAATTTTTACTTGAAGGCACTTACAACGCATGTATCGCATAAAATTCGATACTTTTTCTTATAGAAAATGAACTTGACAAGTGTAATCCCAGCAAAGGATTAATCCATACAGCCAGAGGCAGCTGTCAAATATAGGAGAATATTTAATCGCTACATTTCTAAGCAGAAATGAATTCACTAGAGTCCTCAAACATTTGTAAACAAAGCGAGGTTTAGCTAGACGCCAGAACGGTGAATCTGCAACGTTTCTAAATAAACAAACATCCAAAAATCTTATATATATATATATATATATATATATATATCAGACATAGTTCATTAAATATAACAGACAGGATTTGTTTATTATAATTTTAGTAAGTTTTTCTTGTCTTTAAGATATCACAAATTTGATGAATGTCATAGAAGAACACAGCTTTTTCTACTTGTACATTCAGTAGTTATAACCATTGTTGTTTAGGTAATTTATGAGGAAGTGCGTACCGATCTCCTGCCCCAAAAATTGCTACCCGGTGACTATCAAAATAACAACCCCAGCTTGTCGTAATTCTTGTTCATTTATCGTAATTTGTTGTAATTCTTATTTAGATATGAAGATGGATATATAGTTTGAAATAGACTGAGATAGATAGATAGATAAACAAACAAAATAATATAGATACATACGAACAAATGGAGATAGATAGATATTTTCGACAAGTAAATGTATTTTGGGTGGGGGTCGCATCTTTTTTGTTGTAATTCTTGTTTATTTAAACTAAAAACAAGACATTAAACAAACATGAATAAACAAATTTTAGTATTTAAAGTAATATAGATAAATATGAACAAATTGAGATAGATAGATAGATAGATATGAAGATGGATAGTGTTGAATAGACTGAGTTGGGTCGTTATTTTGATAGTCACTGGATAGCAATTTTTGAGGCAGGAGACCGGGATGCACTTCCTCATAAATTACCGTTGTTTATTATTAAGAACATAAGGTTTCATAATATGTTTTAAAACAAAAAGCACCGTCTAAATATTAGAATCTACCCATATAAAAACAAAACTAGCCACATTAGACCAAATATCTTTCAATCTTGGGTCTTGAAATGCATCTAACATTGAGCAACAATCTACATCCTCTGCCATGAGATCCTTGAGGGATGATTTTCAAATATTTAACACACACTACTCTTTTCCTTGTCCCATGCCTCTCTTATTATACTCCACCCCCCTCTCTCTCTCTTTCACACACACACACACAAACATACTCGTCACCCCGAGTTCAAATCCTGGACGTGGTAATTGCATTTCACTTAGCGCTAATACCCTTGGGAAAGGTATGAATTCTACTCTCCCTCCAGCTATGGGTAAATAGTAGACTGGGTTCTTTAACCATGGCTAGGTAACCACTCTAGGAGAAAGAAACCTCTGAATTCAAACCTATTGATAGTTATTTGTTTTTAGCATTTATTTAATATCACTACTTTGTTTACACTGAGTTTGCTGTGTGAAACACAGATTTGTGTTCTCTTTTTAAGACCCTAAATATACTGAAAAACTTGATTTCTAATAAAATAATTGCCTGCACCAGCCGGATAGTAAGGGAGTGTACCCACTTTTCACTAGATTTAAACCAGGGAAATTGCTTTTGCATCTGAGATGGTGTGCCACATGTATCCTCAGCTCTCCACTTAACCACACATATTCAAGTATTGCTACTCATGCATTGTTCTGTCAAACACCAGTTTCAAACCTGCAGCATTTGTTGGGTCCTAGGCCAATGCACTACCTACTGAGCTTAATGGTTTTAGACTGTCCTCAGCACCCAGAAGTCAGTGCTGCAAACAGAAAATGAAACCCTAAAGTCTGAGTTACACGAGGGTAAGTAATCAGGCCTCCCCCACACCGTCTGTTTATCTGTTTATTACAATCACATTTTCTCTCTGTTAATACAAATTAAGAGAGAGTATCTTTGGGATAAGTTTCATTGGTAAAACAAATCAAGAATGATTCAACCATTTTTGGGTACAGTCAGAGCACTGGTGATCTAGATTGAGTACTCTACTTGTTAGGGTCCCATTTGTGGATAATCTGAACATTAGCTACATAAATGAGAATAACATCCCCTTGTTTATTTCATTTTGAGGAAGCCATATGTTTTGGCCAGCCATTTTCATTTCACTGTAAATCTACTCTGAAAATGCGAATTTGTTTGAATCAATACAATCAATGGCCAAAAGTACTCAGAATACAACTAAAAACAAGCTTTGGGCTATTTTTTTTTTTTTACATCTTTGCATACATTTGCCGCATTAGTTCAGGGAACATCTGCTTCCTCGTCTAAAAAGGGGTAAGTGCTTGATTTATTGCCTTTTGCCTGAGGCACCCCTGAAGGGAAATGCCAGTGAAATCTAAGCAATTTTTAAAAGCATCTAGGCTTGCTTCCTGTGGGGCACACCACATTTAACCAACCTTGTATCCCATTCTGACCTTGTGCGTAGTCAGATAACAATTTTCAGATTTGTGGCATTTCCTATAAAAACAGGAAAAATTTGAGTGAAAATCTTTGTCTGTCATACTTAATTTAAACATGTCTAAAAGAAATGATTTTGCCTACATATCATCATCATCATCATCATCATATATAGCGCTAGCTACACAGATTCCTATGATTCTCTCTTGCCACCAGTCCCTATCGGTTATCGCTCATGTCAAGTCTTCCTCACAACATCCAGTGTCTGTACAAGGCTGTTAAATATAAATCTTTGCAGGTCACCCCTCTCTAGTGTGTTCATGTGGAGGTGTCCAAGGAGAACATCACTTATGAGTTCCTCCTTACTTCTGTAGCAGTGTCCAGTGTGTCTTGGAAGAATATTTACTTTATCTTATCAAAAAGATCCGATTTCACACACACACACACACACACACACACAACATATATATATATATATATTATTGATATTGATAATATAGTTATATTTATGTATAAAGAATGCTCAATATCAGTGATAGAGCATATATATCTAAGTTGTAGAGGTGCGTTGTGTCATGGTTACCATCGTAGGAAAGGGACACTGAGATACAAATTCAAATCCTGGATGAGGATGATTTCATTTCACATAGCACCAATATCCTTGGGAAAGGTATGAATCGAACTATTCTGCCTCCAGCTATGTGTGAATATTAAGGAAAACTAGGCTCTTTAAACTTGGTTAGGCAACCAGTTGATGAGAAGGGAAACTCTGAATTCGAACCTGTTAAACTCCACTGAAGAAATTGACCATGAGTCACATCCTGCTTTTTGTCGAGTTGTGCATATGCATATGTATGTGTATATATATAAAAGTTAAATAATGTTACAGAGTCAACAGTACTTGGTGATTGTCAATTTCTCAGATCAGGCAAGAAAGTTAGTCATCAAGTGACATAGAGTCTATGTCAACACTATCTATCTATCTATATCTATATATATATATATATATATATATATATATAAGATTTTTGGATGTTTGTTTATTTAGAAACGTTGCTGAATAAAGTATATATTAAATTTTTACTTGAAGGCACTTACAACGCATGTATCGCATAAAATTCGATACTTTAACGCCCCCTTACCTATTATGGTAGAGGCGTGAGTATCATTTGACAAGCTTAATTTCGCTAGGATGGTCAGCTGTGTACTGTGGCTGAGGCGATAAAGTGTTTCACTAGTGTTTCACTGTGTCTGCTGAAGTCCCGGTTTCGATTTCTGTCGGAGGGAAATCGTTAGTATATACCGCTGATGAGACTTAATAAAGTCGAAACAGTCTGTACGGTATTCTACACATCGAGCCATCCTTTGTTGGGATTACACTTGTCAAGTTCATTTTCTATAAAGAAAAGTATCGAATTTTATGCGATACATGCGTTGTAAGTGCCTTCAAGTAAAAATTTAATATATATATATATATATATATATATATATATAAAGTGTTATTATGGGTCCAATGGGAGAAAATTAAATATTTTATAAAAAAGAAAGTCCGCAAAATGGATTATATTTTTAGAAAATTTTTAGAAAATTATTTCTATGCAAAATCCAATAGAAAGGTTCAAAGTTAAGAAAGGTTCAAAGTTATATATATTGGATACATAACTCCGACGAAGGTTAATGGACAAAACATTTAATATAGTACAGCACATGGATATGACGAGATACAAAGTACATAGGTAAAACAAAGTTACATGTAGAAAGATAAATACACATTCATGAATGGTACCAGATAACATATAAAAGCCACTGACATGAGACTAGGGATAGTCCATGCTGTGAAGAACTTACAGTAATGTAAGTGGGGCCAAAAGCCCCATCGAGAAGGGATAGACCGTGTCTACCCCATGTGTCTCGTGGTTACTGGAACAGGAAAAGAGACAGAAGTGTTTGAACCCGGCGCTTAAATACTATAGCCCCTCGCAGGCACCAGCAACCTAAACAGGCAGACAACTCACCGGGAAGATAATCCCTACAGTACTATTGGATTTTGCAAAGAAATAATTTTAAACTAATTATAATTAGTTTAAAATTATTTCTATGCAAAATCCAATAGATACTATTAGACTTTGCATAGAAATAATTTTAAACTAATTATAATTAGTTTAAAATTATTTCTATGCAAAATCCAATAGATATTATTAGACTTTGCATAGAAATAATTTTAAACTAATTATAATTAGTTTAAAATTATTTCTATGCAAAATCCAATAGATATTATTAGACTTTGCATAGAAATAATTTTAAACTAATTATAATTAGTTTAAAATTATTTCTATGCAAAATCCAATAGATATTATTAGACTTTGCATAGAAATAATTTTAAACTAATTATAATTAGTTTAAAATTATTTCTATGCAAAATCCAATAGGTACTATTGGATTTTGCAAAGAAATAATTTTAAACTAATTATTTGTTACTGAAATTTTCAAAAAAAATTATTCATTACTAAAACAGTTTTATAGAGTTTGCTAAAAAGATTTCCAGAAATCTTTAACCAGAGAATTACACATTGAATACAATATCTTTTCTATTTCAAGCATCTGAATTTTCTTATGAATTGTACGTTAGGAAATTAGATCCTCAAAGATTTATTTGCTCTCTTTCATACAGCACACAATACATATGTTACTAGAAATAGATTTAACATTCTTGTGGTCGATTCAAACTAATCATCTCCCCAAAAAAACCAAAAGATCAATTAATTCTCAAATGTCATTGTGTCTTTTCTTATTTTCTTCTGTCTTCCATTCTTTTTATTGATGTCATGTAGGTTTCATATATCATTCTGTTTCATCTACTATTCATTTGGTTCTAACAATTTCTTTTGATATCAAAAGTATTTTCATTTTTTAATCAAGTGATCATTCATGTGTAATCTCTTGAATTTCAACTTCGGCTGCCAATGTTCACTCAGCAATGTAGTGGCTTCAAAATTGGCAATTTTGTTTTGCGATTTTTGATAGATGATTGAGAATGTCTAGAATGCCTTGCAGGCCATTATTGACTGATAATGACTTTAAAGATGGAGAACTAGATGAATTTAGTTTTAATGATGACTTGATCTTTAACACCACATTGAGTGAGCGGAATGCTTGTATTCTCAATTCTGTTTAAGAAAAACAATAATAGTCAGGTATTCATAAATAAAAATGTATCTGCCATATAGCCTAAGCATACCCTTACATCACCCTGTTGGCTGGAGCAGTAGAATATTCCGACTGCACCTCTGCAAAGGGGTAAAGTCCCCCCAATGGGGCCACCTGTTGGATGTAGATGGCAACCTGCGATTAACAGAATCCTGATGGCTGAGCAGTCAATGACATGCAACACTATATTTTAACCCTTGGGAAAGGTATGAATCCATTTCTCCCTCCAGCTATGGGTAAAAGAGCCCAGTCTGACCTGCTATTTGCAGAGCAGACTGGGCTCTTTAACGATGGCTAGTTTACCAGTCTAGGAGAAGGAAAACTCTGTATTTCAAACATGTTAAAATTTGCTTAATAAATTGACCTGCTCATACAGAGGGGTTGGTAAATATATATATATATATATATATATATATATATATATATATAATTTAGCCCTTGACAGGCAGTTGAAGAGGACTCCTTTGATCAATTGGCAGGTCACTTCGATCCCTAGCAGGAATAATGAACCAACAAAACAGCAGCTGTTTGGCCACTTACCTTCCATCTCCCAAACTGTCCAAGTAACATGAATAAGACATGCCAGGCTCTTTTGTCTCTTCCTGTTTTAAAATCATGTCCAATAAACATAGGACAAATTCAGTAATTAGAATATTAGTTCTGATATTATAGATAAGGAATTGTATCCCCAAATCCAAAGTCAACTTGTTTTATTCTTTAAATTACTAAATATTCTATATTTGCACATATGTAATCCCGACCCCATAAAAAGAGGCATACCATATGATTAGGTGATTTTAATGGCATTTCAATACATCTCGGGTAATTTTATGCCGAGTGGTTAGGGAACCATGTCCATGTTTACATTTGTTGAGTAGTTGTTTTTTTTTGCAAATGTTTCTATTGAATATAAATAAGCATTAAACAAATCTATTTGATCCCATAAATGGGAACACAACAACATAAAATATAGAGTCAAGGTGGACATGGGAGTAATAGAAACAAGTAGTACTCCACAATATGCAGGACTCCAGAACTGGAGTCACATCATCAGAAGCAGTTTAATAAACACCCACATTTTGGCAAGCAGAGACTTTAGTCAGAGTATCCCTAGTGACTGGACTGTCCAAAGGCAGATTTTTTTGTTTTGTTTTATGGCATATCAACCTCAGTGGGTCATTTAATGCCGATAAAGTTTTGAAATAAATCAATTCTTAATGGATAATACAATTTTTTTATAAATACATTTTTCTATTTAACCCATAGATGGGACCAAAGGCAGAGTCAACCACAGTTATTTAAGGACTTATAAGCCATGTTATCCTTTTCTAAATTACTTTTTAATAGCATTTTTTAAAAATTTCCATTCATTAACTTGAACTATTTTGTGTAGCTCCATTACAAAATAATCCTAATAAAAATCCATTTAAATTACTTTTCGTAAAGTGACAAAATTGTAAAAATATCAAGCAGGGTGAATACTTTTACACACAACTGTAAGTAGTCACACACCCAGACCAAACCTTCACTTTGCCATTATGGCAAGGGAAGCCATATGTGTCTATATTCCTCCATTGAATTAATATGTACAAACTCTTACAGCATGATTTCAAAGCTTTTAAATTTCTTTCACCCACAGTATGTACTTAATGAAACCACATAAAATGTAGCTAGCTTTTATATCTGTCTAGTGAATGCATGAATTTTTTGTATTTTTTTCCATATTAGTTTTTTGTCAAATGCACAGTTTATTACATGTTCGTTTCCTTTTTTTCACTTATGGGATATTATTATTCTATGAATACACTTTTTGCTGTACTATATATATTATCATGCATCAGCATTGCTTTTCATCAATATTCAGCTAATATCAATACCTACTGAACCACCAAGTAAAATTAACATTGAACAGCACAATATTAAAGTTCCAGCATTATCCTTTAAGCCAATGCAGACTTTTTGTTCATCTTTGAATATCACTTTCCTTCAATTGTCCACACACCAAGATTGTTTCTCTTTAACCCACTTTAACCTCATTTTCTATTTTTGTCTTATTACTGGTTTTCATTTCACTATCCCCAGCTCATTTCTAACAATGACACTTTTTCTTTTCCTTTGTTTTAATTTCCATGACATATTGTTGTGTAATCTATGTGGTTGCATAAGATTATTGTCAATCCCCTGTATTTCTGAAGGGATGGCCCTTTTCATGTAATGGGCAGTACTTTCCATGGAATAGTACAGAAAGCCTGCGATATACGTGATGTCATGTGGGACCTGGTTGGGGGGCAGTTGCAGCCTGGACGTCAGGCAGAGAAGGATATCTGCCTTAGCTGGGGCTCACTTGCACACGCACGCTGTGTTTAGTTAGAGGAAGATGTTTACTTAAGTAAATAAAAGTTTAAATAAATAATATGGTTTTGTGATTGATGAATGTCTTGGCAACAATACTGACCTAGAAGAAGAAATGAATCAAGGATGACCAACCAGCAAGAACAGAGAAATAGGAGTCATAGAGGAAGAATAGAAAAGACTAGAGATCACCAATGGCCAAAGAAGTAAGTTATGCATCTCTCTATCTACCTGTGTCTATCTCTCCCCCTCTCTCTAGTAAAAGAACACTTGTGTATGTACCTAACGTGGGTATATGTGTATGAGTATGTAACAATATTGCTTAGAGTTTTCTATTTTATACCAGTTGGTTTCCCTTTTAAACCACCTCATTTTATTTACATTCGCATCAAATTTTAAACACAGCTGACTGTGAGCAACAACCAAAGTTTCTAGCCAAATTGATTTCATGAATATTGAACTGATAAGGCTTACCTCACTGTTTTTATTTCTCCTTTAGTGGAATAGAAAAAATATGAAAAATAAAATTTAAAAAATTGAATAAAATTTAAAAAACACATAAAATAAGTATAAAGAATACAAATTTGAATTTTTTCCACCATGTAAAAGATTTTGGTCATTTGACCCCAGTGTTCCAAATTTCAGGTCAAGGGTATTGCACTACCACCAGTCTAACTTAAGGATGGACACTGTTCCAATTGTGAAAATGGATTAGTAGAGTTAGAGATTGAGAGTTAGCTCAGCGAATAAAGTGGATGCAAAATGGCATCTCTCGAATGAGCTATTTCTCCCCAAGATGTAGCCAGTCGGTAATTTTCACCTTTAGTTGTTAAAATTCCTAGCATCAAATTGTGCGTGCACATTATCTGAAATGAACTTAAATGTCATTAAGAACACATTTTATGATATTTTTGTGTTAAAGCATGCAGTTTTATTGCTTTCAAAATGATTCTAAGATTTGTATATTTCTTTGGGAACTTCAGTAAAAACATCAAAAATGAGTTAGGTCTTGTATTTATTTGTAAGAACACAAATGGATCCAAAAATGAAGTAATTACAAGAAGTCCAAGAACAGAAGATAGAGAATAAGCCCTGATAGAAAAAAATGATACAGGTAGCTCGTACAGAGTGAAAAATTATAAATATATAAATACCCAACAAAACTGATTTTCACACCCTATTTATTACCAAGGTTTGGCTGAAAAGTTCACAGGCTTACCTAGATACTCTTAAATGGTTTATATGTCAATATAGTCCCCCTTGTAGTCCACACACTTCTTCAAGTGGTGTTGCAGTGCTTGGTCAAAATAGTTATCAACAGCCGATATAATGTTGTCATGTAAACTTTTTAGCCCACCTTGTGTGGTTGTTGCTTAAGG
>CM042149.1:3726789-3729289 GCA_023376005.1 Doryteuthis pealeii | reverse complement strand
ATTTTTTCTTTTGCAAACCATACGCATTTTGAGATATTTCTTTATATATCATATGTAAATGGTGAATTCATTAGATTCCCATTGTAAAATTTTTATACGTTGTATATCAATCATGATTGGTTGGTTCGTTGGTTGGTTTTAGAGCATATCAACTCTTTTGGGGTCATTTAATGCGAAATCAAGTCATTTGGATAAACATAGAAGTCAGGTTGTTTACAGTACCCGCTGTTGCTTAAGTAGTCACCCAAATAAGTAATGAACTAGCTCACTAACAGGAATTAGTGCTTTCAACATGACTTGGCAATAATATATATTAATCATGATTTTAACAAACGGTAGGGTCCATTGCTCCAAGTTTATACCAACGTCATTCACATTCACTTCACTTTCATGTTGGTTGGGTGAGAATTTATAACATCCCAGTTCTTCCATGGCACCACCATTTGCTATAAAGGGTAAAGGCTGGGTTTATTGGTTTAGTTTGGTTTGTTTTACGGCATATCAACCTCAGTGGGTCATTTAATGCCGATAAAGTTTTGAAATAAATCAATTCTTAATGGATAATACAATTTTTTTATAAATACATTTTTCTTTTTAACCCATAGATGGGACCCAAACAGGTACTACCACTCCGGTCAGAGTGGAACAGGGAGCAATGGTGATGAAGGGGTGCTCCACATTCCCCAAACCTCCAAAACTAGAACCTCACCATCAGATAGAGTTTAAAGTCATTCCCGGGACATGTAGACCCTCAACTACCATCTTCTAACAGCCATATGATAAAAAGGGGTTTGGGCTTGCCATAAGGGCAATAGGGTTGGGAAAATCATATAGGTGCTAGGGCTTGACGTGACCAGCCGATTGATCGGAGGGGGCCTCTCCGACCGCCCGTCTAGCCCAATATAGGGCCAAAGTGGAGTATTGCATGTCATGAACTGCTCATCCACCTGGGTTCTATCCTTAAGCATCACGGGTCGCCACCCACGGCCAACAGGTGGCCCCATTGGGGGAGTCTTACCCCTCTGCAGAGGTGCAGTCGGTGCATTCTAACGCCCCAGCCGACAGTGTGTAGGGTGATTTTTGTGGATTCATATAAAGTAATACAAAAGTGATATTTCTTCTCTAAGTTATTTCAGGATATACACAAGGCACCAACAATTTAGGCACTGATTTTCACTTAAAAAAACTGATTAAAATTAATTAAATCAATTATTTAAGGTCAAATTTTTGTTTTAGTTGAAAAATAGTAACATAATGAGCATCATTTAAAAAAAACGGCAAAATGATATTATATAAGTGATTAATTTTTAATACATTTTAAACATTAAATTAGCCCCCAAATTTAGGAAATCTGATGGTAAGTTATATAAATAAAAGCACAATATAATGTTTTTTAAATAATTAAAACAATTACTATACCTCCTGCACCATGCACCTTCAATAATCTATTTATTTTTAAGTTGTGCATTGAAACTAATATTTAGTTCAATACACTGTCTTCGGGAATTTCTTCCTCAAGATATTTCTGATCCTTCTTAGTGCAAATCAGATTTTTATTATGAACCTGTGTGACTGAGTGCATCATATTATGGAGAAACTGTAGTGTCCATAATTGAAAATCCACTGAAGCACACTTTCTCCATTATGTGCAGGGACTCACTTTATAATCAGTCAAGTGAACGGTTTTTCATTACATAACAGAATAAAAGCTGATAACAGCTTCTTTGATGATGTGCCGTTGTGTCTATTGAAGAGAAAAAAAGTTTCTGGGCTCATTGCTAGCAAAGCATGTTGAAAGTTAGTGTACATTCTAAAGTCTCTCTCATTCTTTTGTGTGAAATAACAAATCTATCCTCTGTTAAGCAGAGCCTGATTTTCTTCCAATGCAAATAAATGGTATTGCTAGTATCATAAAAATGGACATTAGTCATAACTTGGAACCTTTACATACAGAATCCTGACAACTGACTGCTTCTGTTAATGTCCTTTCCATTTAAAGATTTACAGTTTCTTGCAAGTCATGTAATAGGAGATATTTTCTACCATTCTTGCTCTATGATAACAAAGAACCACTTCAAAAGAAATATATATATATATATATATATATATATATATATATATATATATATATGTGTGTGTGTGTGTGTGTGTGTGTGTATATATATAGGTATATATATATATATATACATATATATATACATATATATATATACACATACATATATATTTACATATATATATATACATATATATATACATACATATATATATACATACATACATACATATATATATATACATATATATACATACATATATATATATATATATACATATATATACATACATAGATATATATATATACATATATATATACATATATATATATACATACATATATATATACATAGATATATACATACATACATATATATACATATATATATACATACATATATATATATACACATATATATATACATACATACATATGATTTTC
>CM042149.1:3711789-3724289 GCA_023376005.1 Doryteuthis pealeii | reverse complement strand
ATATCCAGTGTATCTACGCCTACCTTGGTTAGGTGATATAAGCGAGAGATTTTCAAGGCAAATTTTTGCAGTGTGTTCAATATTGTTACCCTTCTTCTAATCTGTGTTTTGTTCTTAAAACAAAACCTATGTTGGTACCCAATGGCAAGGATTTTCTCCCCTCTTACCATAATAAGTCAATAGCATGGTGTAATGGTTAAGGAAGCGCGTGGTGTAATAGTTAAACTCATGGGAAATGGATTCGTCGCCACGAGTTCAAATCCTGGACGCGGTAACTGAATTTTCACTTAGCGCTAATACCCTTGGGAAAGGTATGAATCCAATTCTCCCTCCAGACTGGGCTCTTTAACCTTGGTTAGGCAACCAGTTTAGGAGAAGGAAAATTCTGAATTCAAACCTGTTGAACTCCGCTTAAGAAATTGACTTTGTGTCACATCCTGCTTGTGCGGAAGGGTTGGTAAATATATATTTGTCAGCAAATGAATGTAGAAATAATATATGCATATAAATGTATTTGCGGTTTGAAATACATAGGAAGAACAAACTAGCGATTGGATGCTCGAATTAAACAACATGTCCCTACTAAGATTAGAAATGGAACCTAATGATATATTGAGGAATACTTATGGTTATAAATAACCGTAATTGTGCCAACTTATTTAGTGTTGTCTGGTACTCAGTTGAGAGCAAGTCACACTCTTTTTACCATCTGAAGATTTTAGAAACATTGTATATTCTGACCAATAAGCCTGCTCTTTGTAAACAAAGAGAGGGCTTACTTGATTTGAATGTTATCAATCTATAAGGTCTTCTTTCCCTCCCCCTTTTAAGAGAAAAGAAAAGAAATTGTTCTTTTATTTTATTTCATTTTCCTACTCATCCCATTTACCTGTTTTATTCATTATCCTCGATATTTAGCTCTGTTGAGTGAGGATTGAAACTAGTCAGCATGCAACTTGTTTTTTTTTTGCTTTTACACCCCCCCTTCTATTGTAAAATACATAAAACTTTTTTTCATACAGAGGATCTTTTAGGAAGTCTTTTTAAAGCATTAGTATATATATATATATATATATATATATATATATATATATATATATATATATATATATAACTGGTTTAGTTTCAACTGGTACATCATAAAGCAAAGAATCAAAAGTTTCCAAGGTAGATACCAAGATACCAGCCCTTAACAACTCAGTGAATTAGTAGCACAGATTGGATCTGTACGGTAAAGTGGGTGGCTGATGGTAGGTATTGTTCTCCACCTCAGATGTAAAAACAATGTCTCTGGTCTAGTGCAAGTGAAAAGGGTATAGTCTCCCCCACTGTCTATCTGATACTAACAATAGGCCACACTCTACAGGCTTTACTTTCTTATATATATATATATATATATATATATATATATATATATATATATATATATATATATATATATATATATATATATATATATATATATATATATATATATATATATATATTATATATATATATATATAATATATATATATATATAAGAAATATAGGAAAGCGCGTGCTGTAATGGTTAAAGTCATGGGAAATGAACTCGTTACCCGAGTTCAAATCCTGGACGTGGTAATTGCATTTCACTTAGCGCTAAGACCCTTGGGAAAGGTATGAATCCTACTCTCCCTCCAGCTATGGGCAAATAGCAGGGCAGACTGGGTTCTTTAACCATGGCTAGGTAACCAGTCTAGGAGAAGGAAAACTCTGAATTCACACCTGTTGAACTCCGTTTAAGAAAATTGACCTTGTGTCGTATCCTGCTTGTGCGGAGGGTTGGTAAATCGATATATATATATATATATATATATATATATATATTATATATATATATATATATTCAATATACTAATCCTATTAGTAAACCTTTACTGAGAAAAAAAAATCAAATAGTTTTCTAGTAAAAATATACTATCAAACTTTACCTGGTGAAAAAAATTAAAAAAGGAAAAACCAAGAGTGTTGTGCCAACCGAAAATAAATTGATTAGCACTATGACACTTGGACACAAGAAAAAATAAATGAAATATATGTATATATATATATATATATATATATATATATATATATATATATATATATATATATATATATATATATACTGACAATGTATACATAGGCACACGTGTACACACTTATATATCAATATCAATATATATATATATATAGGTTTGAACAATCACATAGGTGAGAAACTGTCAGTAAATAAGTGATGTTGACTCCATGTCCACGCAACTCTAGCATATATATATAATTATATATAATAATATTCTATTTAATATGCCACCTGCATATCAGGTAAGAGGAAATAGAATCTATTGAAATTAAATCTGAATGTAATTATATTCCTACTCAAATGAAGCAGGTGTAAATACTTACAAGAAAGCAGTGTATAAAATGAGGTTGAGAGATTTTTCTTTTTTACCATTCTAATTTCCATCCATTCATTGATGCCAAACACTTCCACAAACATTGATCAGCTTTTATAGAAATTTTCAATCCTTCCAAGGACGTAGATAATTATATTATGAAAGGAATTAATCTTCAAATTTGAAATGAAAATTTATTTGCAAGTCTGCGGATATTAAGATATCGTAGTTATTGCAGTTTAGTTAATCCTGTTTAATGATATTAATTGAAAAAAAACAAAAAAAAAACAACCTGCAAAATAAAATTTACGGATTTTATCTATTTATCATTATAATTATCAACCATTATTATTTTGCTTTGTGGGCTTTCACGGAAGTTTGAGTGACAAGTCTTCAGGATTCTTCTCCGTATTTTTGTTCAACTCACCAGTCCTGAAGTCTGGATGGTTTCAATTCCTTGTCTGATGTCCAGTTTCTTTTCCAACTTCTGAGGGCTCTAACATAATAATGAAACACAAGATCAAATTCTACATTAAGCTTTAGGACAATTAAAACAGAAGCATTTGACAAGTTAACACAAGCAAGCTTATGAAAATCAAGTTTTATCTTGGGCACAGATTTTTAAGTGGCACAAGACTCCAAAAGAAGAATCTTGTTCTGGTAGACAAGTCACTTGACAAACCGAGGAAAATTCTACAATAGTAAGAACTTTTAATTGACAATAAGTAATAAGTTAACATAGATTTCATTATTCAATAAACAAACTTCATATGATTTTCCATAAATATAAGTGAAAACGGGAGTATGAGTGAGGGAGTGAGAGAAAGAGAGAGAGAGAGAGAGAGAGAGAGAAGAGAGAGAGAGTGAGAGAGAGAGAGAGAAAGAGAGAGAGAGAGAGAGGGGGGGGATAATATAGAAGAGTAAAAAGGTAATAGAGATAGGAATCATTGAAACCAAAGAAGTAGCAGAAAAAAAGAATTGAAGACAATGTGATTTAGAGAGAGAGAGAGAGAGAGAGAGAGAGAGAGAGAGAGAGAGAGAGAGGGGGGAGAGAGAGAGATAGGATGAGCAAGAGAAAACTGGAGAATTGTAATGGAGATAGGGAGAAAGGTAATATGAAGAAGAAGGATGAAGATAGAGAGAGGGAGAGAGAGATGGGAGAGAGAAAATATGAGTAAGTAAAAATGGGGGGGGGAGATAGAGAGAAGGTAATATAAAGAGGAGTTATAAAGAACAAATTATTGAGAGAGAGAGGGAGACAGAGAGAGATAGACAGACAGACAGACAGAGAGGGGGAGAAAAAGAGAGAAGTGGGGGAGAATATAGAATAAGATTAAGTTATAGAGAGAAGTGAATTAATATAGGAAGCATTGAATCCAACATAGTAGTAGTTTGTCATAGAAAGCCAAATGACTGATTTTTGGACAATATCAGCATCAACATACAAAACACACCCTCAAAAACAAAAATACAATTACAACTAATTTCATGTTTAATCTTTTCCAACTGTCAAGGGCGATTGGTGATACTGTTATCTTCCTGTTAAATAATTTTGTTGAATATATCATTTCCTTTTATGGCAAACAGATAAGAACAATTAATGACAAAGTGATAACAAGGATATTTTAATTGCTGAGCAAACTTAATAGAAGAGAATACAGACATGACAGGAGATACACAGAAGAGCTTATACATAGTTGTACGATAGAAATATCCTAATAGGAAAATAGTATTTTAGTAGATAAAGTCTTAAGGCTGCTGGTAAAAGAAGAAAGTATAAACACTTATATGTTTAGTGTATTCTCATGTGTCGTACAACATGAAATGCTGGGAGCACAAATCCCCCTGGTCCCGAAGACAGAAAACACAACTGCTGCAAGTTATTTATTTGAAGGATGGAGAATGAAAGAATATTCATCTATTAATTTTTAACATCTTCTTAAAAATTTTAAAAGTCCAGAGCCCCAATCGTCGCTCCGAGTTCAAATCTTGGACGGGGTAATTGCATTTCATTTAGCGCTAATACCCTTGGGAAAGGTATGAATCCTACTCTCCCTCCAGCTATGGGCAAATAGTAGGGCAGACCGGGCTATTTAACCTTGGTTAGGCAACCGGTCTAGAAGAAGGAAAACTCTGAATTCAAACCTGTTAAACTTCGCTTAAGAAATTGACCTTGTGTCGAATCCTGCTCGTGCGGAGGGGTTGGTAAATATATATAAGGATTTATCAGAAGATGACTAAAAATGGCCTTTGCATCTAAAGTTACTTGTTATTTCCCTTTAATAAAAAAAACCCTATTTGATTGGGGCATATTAGGAAAATGGATGTGACTTCTAGAATATTAAGAGTTAAAGAAAAACATTTTTCATCTCATCTGTTATTATTTTATTTACCGCTAAATAACAAAAAACCTAAGTAAAAAAAAGTATACTCATTTTTGCCAGAGGGAGTAGATTCATAATAAATACCTATTAATAATAAGAGAAACTCAAAAGACCTACAAGATGTTGGCCAGAAGTTATTTAATGAAATAATATACATATATCTGTTAGAATAAATTTTTGTTTGTGTGAGATATTCACAGCTGATTGGCATGTAATAGAATCTCTAACCGCATGTCTGGTTTGGCCTAATTTGCATAGTGTATTGTCAGCCATCAACACAATCAATTAGGCTATTGTGTGAATGGCATTTCAATTTCCCTTAAGCATTTATATGAATAATGTGAAAGAAGACAAAAGAAAATGTTAAAATTTAATGTTTTTATAATAAAGAAAATGGACCTTGGGATTCTAGAGAAGATTAGGAATAAACTGAAGGATGCTGAATATATATTGTTAATTTCTAGGTGTTTGTCAGGCAATGTTTATCACCTTGGGAAATGGGCATAGCAATCTGAGTTCAAATTCTTGACAAGACTGTTGATATTTCACATAGTGCTAATATCCTCAGGAAAGGTATAAATCCAGCTATTTTCTCTCTAGTAGTAGGTTTGGTTTCTTTGTTTAATAGCATATATATATATATTTACCAACCCCTCCACATGAGCTGGATGTGACATGAGGTTAATTTCTCAAGCGGAGTTCAACAGGTTTGAATTTGAGTTTTCCTTCTCCTAGACTGATTGGCTAACCAAGGTTAAAGAGCCCAGTCTGCCCTACTATTTACATATAGCTGGAGGGAGAGTAGGATTCATACCATTACCAAGGGTATTAGTGCTAAGTGAAATGCAGTTACCATGTCCAGGATTTGAACTCTGGGCGACAAGTCCATTTTCCATGACGTTAACCATTACACCACGTGCTTCATGTTTAATGGCATATAAACATGTGTGACACAGTAATCAGATGGTTCAAGATATTATGCTTGAGTTGCAAGGTTCTGAACAATCAGGTAGGCCTATAACTATGGATTTTAAGGCCATGTTCCAAGCCATAGAGGCAAATGCAGTGAGTTGTAATTGGAGAGTATCAGGTGAGCTTGGCATCTCAAAGTACAGTGTTATTCATCACTTTCATGACTTCACCAAAAGTATCAAGAACTACCAAATTGTGTCTTCCATTACCAAAACTAGCAAAATAAAAAACATCCTCCGGGCGATATAAAAATAGATTTTTGAAACATATTGCCTGAGGGGTGGGAGTAAAAACTTCAATGTCAGCGAGTTTGTACCCTAAGTAAGTAAAATCATCAAATTCATTAAAGGATTAAAAAATAAAACAATTTGAAATGTAAACTTTAAGTATGTATTAAAATAAAACAAACTATATATAGATATATAATACTAGTCATGTATTTATTAAAACTTTTAAAAAACAATGAGGACGGTCTAATGCTGCATATTCAAATTTTGAGTCTATTTATTCTATGTTATGACGATTTTGGGTAATGTGACATAATCAGTGACATAGTTTTTGTTACAGACAAAAACCGGAAGCGAATCTCCATTATTAATAGATATGACAAAAATTTTACTCATGTTAGTAATAATCCAAGAGAATTTTAATAAAAAATACACCAAAATTAAAAACAGAAAGAAAATAACAGTCAGAATTAACCATCTTATAAAGCATTGTACTCCCGGGAGTAGGAGTATTTGCATATGTGTTTATCTAGCAGTATGGACCCTAACCTCTTATCACACAAATCCTCCTAGTAAGATAAACAAGACATGCTGGACACTGCTGGTTAAGCAAGGATGAATTTATAAGTGACGTTCTCCTGTGATCACCTACACATGGACACACCAGTGTAGGCTGACCAGCAAAAACCTACATCAATAGACCCTGTGCAGATTCTGATTGCTTTGCAGAGCACCTGCCAGGGATGGTGACCAATAGGGATGGTTGGCGAGAGAGAGAGTCATGGATATCCGTGCTGTCAGCGTGACCTGATAATGATGATGATTTCTGAAAGATTACAAAGGTATCCAAGATGCTAGGATTTCTTGCTTTGAAATTCTGAAGAATTTTTCCTGAAGAGATGCCAAAAACACTTGCCTAAAAAGATAAAGGTCAGAGCAATCAGACTTATTGCCAGTTTAATTCTTGGGACTGAGTAGCCAAAAACCAGAAAAAATCTTGTTAGGTGTTACCCAGACATTTTGGTCTCTACTCTAAAGTATTTACTAAGCTCAGCTGGTGGCTGTAATTGCATTAATTGTATAACCTGCTACGATCAAGTGGTTCTGGCAAAAGGTCAAACTTTGTAACCCTTTTGATAAAGACATTAGTCCAACAGTAAATTTTATTTTCGCTGATTTTAGCTTATAGCTAATAAGACCATCTTAGCTGGGTGTAGATATTTAGCAAAGGCAGGTTCAACCACAAGGTCATGTTTAAAAATGGATTCAGGCTGGTGGTACCAAAAATAGCTCAACACCATTCTTCATCAGGTGTACCTCAAGAATAAGTGTGACACTAAAATCACTTCTGTTCATAGTTGTGCATATTTAGGTGCAATAATGCATAACAATAAGCATGTTTAAATAAATATGCACGAGTATAGACGTAGCATATGAATGTATCTTATCTTCCTCAAAGTTGTCTCCTATAACCAATCAAATATTTCCCTCACCACAAAACTTACACGCATAGCTACTTCCAGCTTTTATAAAACACTTGTATGACCGTAATAATTCATTAAAGCAGAAGAAGCTGAGGTCAAACCTCCAGCGAAATATACTACACATTTTTGTCTGAGTTTTGTTCTTTCATTCTTTATTTTACCTCATTCTGTCAGATTCATTCCAACTCCCTTTTCCTCATATGAATGTATGTATGGGCATATCTGTATGGGTTTGTGGGGCATGTTCCAGGGAATTAGTGCAAAACTAGATTAGTTTGGATTTGAACTTTTTTAAACCATCACTCTGTTTTGATTTTTGGAAACAAGATATAATCACGACTACTCAAATCAGGAAAAGAATGAGAATATACACTTTGGTTTGTTAGTTGATTTTTGTGGTATATCAACCATTTTCGTGTTATTTAATGTACAATCAAGTCTCTTTGATAAACAATAGACCCAGGTTTCTTGCAGTACCTGCAGTTGCTTAAGTGGCCATATGTATGTACATGGATGTGTGTATAGTACTTTAGAAAATATAACTAAACTAAATGAGTTAGGGAGGCTGGCAGGTTTTAATAGATGATAAAATAGAAAGAGAAAGATTTTTAGACGGGGACGAAAAGCTTAGTAATTTTAATGCCCATAAAATTCTAAAGTCTTCAACATTAGTACAGTCATTGGTCAATAGACAAGTATACCAATTTTTTTAAGTACTTTAGTTTTACATTTAAAATTCTGAATCAGATGTTTGTTTGGCTAGCTTGACAGTCAAAAATCAATTAACACTTACAATCTCCAACTATTTCTTGCAATCATTTTAATCAGGTTAAGCATTTCATTCTAGTGGAGGCATCATGGTGTAGTGGTTAATTATCACAGGAAATGAACACAGTGACCCAAATTCAAATCTTAGGAAACACCTTTTTCATTTCACATTATGCTAATTTCCCTGGGAAAATGTATTGCATCAACTGTTCCCCTTCCAGCTATGTGTTAAGTAGAAAGGCATTATGGGTTGTTTAACCAGTGCTAATTGAAGGAACACTGAATTCAAACCCGTTAAAATCTGATGAAAAATAAACCTTGTGACACATCCTGTTTGTGTGGAGTGTTTGGGAAATACATTGTAAAATGTAATGTACTAACGTTTAAAGAGCCAATATTATTAATGTATTTCAATACATTTTTTAAATACGATTTTGTTGTAGATTAGATCTGTATTAATGCCATAACTACTACCATTCTGTGTCAGGGCTCAAATCAGGATGGGAAATGGCAACACTGAGGTGACCTCATCCACACCCAGAGTTCCAGAACTACTGGATGCATTTTTAGTGTCATACAAAGGGATGGGGATCGTGCACATGCATTGTTTCGCTAGAGTTAACCCCAGATTTCTATTGCCATTTTATGTATTTTTTTTCACCTCGCATGGTCTAAGGGATTTTTCGACAATTATTCTGGGTTTATAAAACTATTTTTGAGTGAGCCAATATGTTTACTGGGATATGGTCAAGTGGCCAAATCAAATTTTGCAGAGGTCACATAAAGAATAAGGGTGATCATGAGTACTTCGATATATAACTTAATTGTACGTGCTTTCGTTACAAAGTAAAAAAGATTTCTATTTTGAATAAGTCTATTCAGAATTCATTGGTTAAAAAATAGAAAGAGGAAGAATGTTGAATAATGGACAATAAAAAACTTATGAATATACTCTTGTCTATAAATCTTTTGTTCACTTTATTCATAATTCTCTTTTGTTTTCTCTTCCAAACTTAAATCATCAATTTTCTCTGACAAATGTAAACTGAACGACCATTCGATACATTTAAAGAAACATTTTGCAAATTGCCCTAACATCAGGAAAAATTCCTTTGTTTTAAAATTCATAGGATGGCTTTAAAAGCTCGCTTCAGAATCTGCTACGTTAAAACAACAGGAACCCTTTCTAAGTACATGTTTACATGGAGAAAAAGATCTATAATCAAGAAAGAAAAAAATTAGTAAAATTAACAAAATCTTACACAAAGATTGAATCTAACTTTCTGCTATGATACAAAAATAAGGGAGAAAAAAAAACGAAAGTTTTTAAGTTAATCTGATTGTTTCACGTTCTTTAAAGAATAAGTCATTTTTAAAAATCATAAATATATTTAAATGTCCCCTGTCTAAGTTTTTTTAATACGAAAAAATTATTTTTCTTTCTCTCATTGCATGATATTTAGGAATTCAGATAAGTGCGTGCCTTTCATTTTTTTTAGTCGTTGATTAAATTGAAGTTGCCGATTAAATTCAGAATATCATTTTGCTTTTAAAAATTAACTTTTACGGTAGATATTGGTAAAAAATGGCTTTTATCAATGAATTTACATATGTAGTCAACTCCCAAGGTAACAATGATATTGAGACTAAAACCTTTCAGGTATTTAGCCATTACTATCTACTTATATATAAAAGCACAATCATCCTCTCTCTCTCTCTCTCTCTCCTCTCTTTCTCTCTCTCCCGCTCTCTCTCTCTCTTGTCTCTGCTCTCTCTCTCTCTCTCTCTCTCTCTCTCTCTCTCTATATATAATATATATATTATATATATATAGAGAGAGAGGATGAATGAATGGAACAAATAAAAGGTTTAGTTTTTGTTTATTTTACATGGAACAATATTTTTACAACCAATGTTTCCTGCTAACGCCCATTCGTTTAGGTAAACGAAATAAAAACTATTTCCGTTATCTGACGAATTGCGTTAAGCAGGAAACCATTGGGTTGTAAATATTTTCCCATGTAAATAAATAAAAGCTAAACCTTCATCATTCATTCATTCATCTATCAACGCTCTTATAAGACTGTACGTTGGATTACTACTGCCGTTTCAGTATTAATAGTGCCACTCATACACACTAATAATATATATATAATATATATTATATAATATATTATATATATATATTATATATATATATAAGAGGCATGCTGAGCTTTAACGGTTACCATCAAAGGAAATGGGCAGGCTGCTTGTGTTTCACTTCGCTGCTACAGCCTTGGGAGAAGCTATGAATCATCTTGTTCTTTTTGCTTCCATCTAAGGTTAATTATTTAGGACTGACAGGATTCGTTAAGGCCTTGATTAAAATCAACCAATCTAAGAGAAGGAAAAACTGATTCCAAACAAGATCTTTTCAACTCATCGTACTGATAGCACATACGTCCCTTGATTCTCTCTCGGCCATAATTTCTTTATTTGGGTCATCGCCCTTACAAGCAACAGTATCCAGCGTCTGCTATTTGATTTTTTCCCAATGTTGGTGGGTCCATAGGTTAGTGAGACCACGCGAAGAAAATGTTTATGAGTTTCGTCCTTACTTCTCCAGCAGTGCCCAGCATGTATGATTTATCTTACTTTGTATTCTATTGAGTCGGGGATATGTGGCCGTAAAATGACCGCGTGCCATATCCTGTTATGTGGCAGTTGGGTTAGTTACAAATACCACTTGTTAATATAAAGGTTTCTGAAAAGTGTAAGTGACCTGTTCTCACTAGTATATAATGAAAATTATATCGTTTTGGTATCATGCTAATATTTGTTTTTATTTGTTTTGTTTTTTATCAAATTATCAAATATTTTTTTAAATTTTGTAATTTTGTAATTTTGATTTTAGCATTCTATCTATTTATTCATCTTGTAATATCTCTTAGTTTTAAAGTAAAATAGGACATACATGGGTACAGAAGGGTGATTCCCCGTTGTGTAGAGGCTAACGTAATTGACTGTGACATCGAATTAAGCGGGTTCAAATTCAAGTCGTGCTATTGCATTTACTTTCAGGACCAATATTCCTGGGAAAATATTTGAAACCCCTTATTCCTCCCATTAAATAAAGAAAACAAACCCTTTCGTCTGAGATGCATTGTAATGGCTAATACAAAATAATGGTCCTTTTGAGGTAGTTATTTTAAAACTAGCCTCAAAACTACTATTAGCTGATGCCTCATGGAAATTCAGAACATGGGAAAGAAATGAAATATCATCTGACTTTACTACCCAAAACTGGTTTAAGCATTTTAAACTATTGTCTATGTCTCCCCACATTATTTTTATCGGCAAATCAAGGTAAATATTTTACCCCCCCCCTTTATAAGAAAAAGTGAGAGAGAGTTAAATGAAGATTATTATACGTTTTACATATTGAACTATTGCAATAGCTCTTAGTAAACATCAAAAACTTTTATTAAGTTATTTAATTATTATATGTGTATATCCACAGGTCCTGCAAGGGCTTAACGTGATAGCCCGATTGATCAGTACTAGGCACACCGGACCGCCCGTCTTTCAGGAAAAGGTCCAAAATGGGAGTTGTTGCAGATCACATGACCACTGAGAGTTACCCGAGTCAATTGCCATTCACCACCAGGATCCCGTTTTTCAGACATTACGGGTTACCACCCACTGCAAACACGAGACTCCATTGGGGCAGTCCTAACCTCCTTGCAGAGTTTTCAGTCAGCGCGTAGTCTACAGCGCCAGCCAGCATGGCGTTTACGTTCCAAGAGAATACATGTCTTGAATTTCAATGGGGAGTAGTGGAGTATTGTTGAAACATTTCGAGGTAGCAATTTGGTGTTGATGAAAACACCAATTCAGAGGGGAACATCAACGGACCCCGCAACCCCAGAGGCAAGTAGGTTAAAACTTGATTCACTTATGAAAAATTTGCAACAATCCCTGCGTTGCGACCTTGATAAGCAGGTACGATGTGAAAATAACCTCTTGTCTTTGAAAGTTAGTGACTGGAAATCAAATGGTAAATAAAGGATTACTTTCCCAATCAGACGATAAGTGACCACCGCACACCTAGCAGGTAACGAGGGTGTTTTATAACCCAATTCCAACCTGATAGAAAAATAAATAGGTTAACTATGACGGAGAACGAGAAAGGAAAAGAGCAAGACATTTGTCTTGCCTACCGGGATCGAACTCGCGTCCTTCCCGCATGCAAAACAAATGCGATTGGGCCATTGTCGGGATCGC
>CM042149.1:3677140-3707140 GCA_023376005.1 Doryteuthis pealeii | reverse complement strand
TACTTTCTTTCATTATATATATTATATATATATATATATATATATATATATATATATATATTATTCAATATACTAATAGGATTAGTATATATATATATATATATATATATATATATATATTATATATATAAAGAAAATAAAGCCTGTAAAGTGTGGCCTATTGTTGTTATCTTTTGTAAGAAAAACACAGCAAATAGTTTGTTAGTAAAAATATACTATCAAACTTTACCTGGTGAAAAAAAATTAAAAAAGGAAAAACCAAAAGTGTTGTGCCAACCGAAATAAATTGATTAGCGCTATGACACTAGGACACAAGAAATTATATATATATATATATATATATATATATATATATATATATATATATATATTACACTGACCATGTATTCATAGGCACACACGTGCACACACTTATATATTAACATATATATACATATATATATATATTAGGTTTGAACAATCACATAGGTGAGAAACTGTCAGTAAATAAGTGATGTTGACTCCATGTCCACACAACTCTAGCATATATATATAATTATATATAATAATATTCTATTTAATATGCCACCTGCATATCAGGTAAGAGGAAATAGAATCTATTGAAATTAAAGCTGAATGTAATTATATTCCTACTCAAATGAAGCAGGTGTAAATACTTACAAGAAAGCAGTGTATAAAATGAGGTTGAGAGATTTTTCTTTTTTACCATTCTAATTTCCATCCATTCATTGGTGCCAAACACTTCCACAAACATTGATCAGCTTTTATAGAAATTTTCAATCCTTCCAAGGACGTAGATAATTATATTATGAAAGGAATTAATCTTCAAATTTGAAATGAAAATTTATTTGCAAGTCTGCGGATATTAAGATATCGTAGTTATTGCAGTTTAGTTAATCCTGTTTAATGATATTAATTGAAAAAACAAAAAAACAAAACAACCTGCAAAATAAAATTTACGGATTTTATCTATTTATCATTATAATTATCAACCATTATTATTTTGCTTTGTGGGCTTTCGCTGAAGTTTGAGTGACAAGTCTTCAGGATTCTTCTCCGTGTTTTTGTTCAACTCACCAGTCCTGAAGTCTGGATGGTTTCAATTCCTTGTCTGATGTCCAGCTTCTTTTTCAACTTCTGAGGGCCCTAACATGATAAGGAAACACAAGATCAAATTCTACATTAAGCTTTAGGACAATTCAACAGAAGCATTTGACAAGTTAACACAAACAAACTTATGAAAATCAAGTTTTATCTTGGGCACAGATTTTTAGGTGGCACAAGACTCCAAAAGAAGAATCTTGTTCTGGTAGACAAGTCACTTGACAAACCGAGGGAAATCCTACAATAGTGAGAACTTTTAATTGACAATAAGTAATAAGTTAACATAGATTTCATTATTCAATAAACAAACTTCATATGATTTTCCATAAATATAATGAAAACGGGAGTATAAGTGAGTGAGAGAGAGAGAGAGAGAGAGAGAGAGAGAGAGAGAGAGAGGGGGGGATAATATAGAAGAGTAAAAAGGTAATAGAGATAGGAATCATTGAAACCAAAGAAGTAGCAAAGAAAAGAATTGAAGACAATGTGATTTAGAGGGGAAAGAGAAGAGAGAGAGAGAGAGAGAGAGAGAGAGAAGAGAGAGAGAGAGAGAGAGAGAGAGAGAAGGATGGAGGGAGAGAGGATAGGATGAGCAAGTGAAAACTGGAGAATTGTAATGGAGATAGATAGAAAGGTAATATGAAGAAGAAGGATGAAGATAGAGAGAGGGAGAGAGAGATGGAGAGAGAAAATATGAGTAAGTAAAAATGGGGGGGAGATAGAGAGAAGGTAATATAAAGAGGAGTTATAAGAACAAATTATTGAGAGAGAGAGGGAGACAGAGAGAGATAGACAGACAGACAGACAGAGAGGGGAGAAAAAGAGAGAAGTGGGGAGAATATAAAAAAGATTAAGTTATAGAGAGAAGTGAATTAATATAGGAAGCATTGAATCCAACATAGTTGTAGTTTGCCATAAAAAGCCAAATGACTGATTTTTAGACAATATCAGCATCACACAACCACCCCCCAAAAAAAAAACAAAAAAACAAAAAAACAAAAAGACAATTACACTAATTTCATGTTTAATCTTTTCCAACTGTCAAGGGCGATTGGTGATACTGTTATCTTCCTGTTAAATAATTTTTGTTGATATATCATTTCCTTTTATGGCAAACAGATAAGAACAATTAATGACAAAGTGATAACAAGGATATTTTAATTGCTGAGCAAACTTAATAGAAGAGAATACAGACATGACAGGAGATACACAGAAGAGCTTATACATAGTTGTACGATAGAAATATCCTAATAGGAAAATAGTATTTTTAGTAGATAAAGTCTTAAGGCTGCTGGTAAAAGAAGAAAGTATAAACACTTATATGTTTAGTGTATTCTCATGTGTCGTACAACATGAAATGCTGGGAGCACAAATCCCCTGGTCCCGAAGACAGAAAACACAACTGCTGCAAGTTATTTATTTGAAGGATGGAGAATGAAAGAATATTCATCTATTAATTTTTAACATCTTCTTAAAATTTTTAAAAGTCCAGAGCCCCAATCGTCGCTCCGAGTTCAAATCTTGGACGGGGTAATTGCATTTCATTTAGCGCTAATACCCTTGGGAAAGGTATGAATCCTACCCTCCCTCCAGCTATGGGCAAATAGTAGGGCAGACTGGGCTATTTAACCTTGGTCTAGGAGAAGGAAAACTCTGAATTCAAACCTGTTAAACTTCGCTTAAGAAATTGACCTTGTGTCGAATCCTGCTCGTGCGGAGGGGTTGGTAAATATATATAAGGATTTATCAGAAGATGACTAAAAATGGCCTTTGCATCTAAAGTTACTTGTTATTTCCCTTTAATAAAAGAAAACCTATTTGATTGGGGCATATTAGGAAAATGGATGTGACTTCTAGAATATTAAGAGTTAAAGAAAAACATTTTTCATCTCATCTGTTATTATTTTATTTACCGCTAAATAACAAAAAACCTAAGTAAAAAAAAGTATACTAATTTTTGCCAGAGGAAGTAGATTCATAATAAATACCAATTGTTAATAAGAGAAACTCAAAAGACCTACAAGATGTTGGCCAGAAGTTATTTAATGAAATAATATACATATATCTGTTAGAATAAATTTTTGTTTGTGTGAGATATTCACAGCTGATTGGCATGTAATAGAATCTCTAACCGCATGTCTGGTTTGGCCTAATTTGCATAGTGTATTGTCAGCCATCAACACAATCAATTAGGCTATTGTGTGAATGGCATTTCAATTTCCCTTACATTTATATGAATAATGTGAAAGAAGACAAAAGAAAATGTTAAAATTTAATGTTTTTATAATAAAGAAAATGGACCTTGGGATTCTAGAGAAGATTAGGAATAAACTGAAGGATGCTGAATATATATTGTTAATTTCTAGGTGTTTGTCAGGCAATGTTTTATCACCTTGGGAAATGGGCATAGCAATCTGAGTTCAAATTCTTGACAAGACTGTTGATATTTCACATAGTGCTAATATCCTCAGGAAAGGTATAAATCCAGCTATTTTCTCTCTAGTAGTAGGTTTGTTTCTTTGTTTAATAGCATATATATTATAATTTTACCAACCCTCCACATGAGCTGGATGTGACATGAGGTTAATTCTCAAGCGGAGTTCAACAGGTTTGAATTTGTGTTTCTTCTCCTAGACTGATTGATAACCAAGGTTAAAGAGCCCAGTCTGCCTACTATTTACACTAGCTGGAGGAGAGTAGGATTCATACCATTACCAAGGTATTAGTGCTAAGTGAAATGCAGTTACCATGTCCAGGATTTGAACTCTGGGCGACAAGTCCATTTTCCATGACGTTAACCATTACACCACGTGCTTCATGTATAATGGCATATAAACATGTGTGACACAGTAATCAGATGGTTCAAGATATTATGCTTGAGTTGCAAGGTTCTGAACAATCAGGTAGGCCTATAACTATGGATTTTAAGGCCATGTTCCAAGCCATAGAGGCAAATGCAGTGAGTTGTAATTGGAGAGTATCAGGTGAGCTTGGCATCTCAAACTACAGTGTTATTCATCACTTTCATGACTTCACCAAAAGTATCAAGAACTGCCAAATTGTGTCTTCCATTACAAAAACATCCTCCGGGCGATGTAAAACTAGATTTTTGAAACATATTGCCTGAGGGGTGGGAGTAAAAACTTCAATGTCAGCGAGTTTGTACCCTAAGTAAGTAAAATCATCAAATTCATTAAAGGTTTAAAAAATAAAACAATTTGAAATGTAAACTTTAAGTATGTATTAAAATAAAACAAACTATATATAGATATATAATACCAGTCATGTATTTATTAAAACTTTTAAAAAACAATGAGGACTGTCTAATGCTGCATATTCAAATTTTGAGTGTATTTATTCTATGTTATGACGATTTTGGGTAATGTGACATAAGCAGTGACATAGTTTTTGTTACAGACAAAAACCAGAAGCAAATCTTCATTATTAATAGATATGACAAAAAATTTACTCATGTTAGTAATAATCCAAGAGAATTTTAATAAAGAATACACCAAAATTAAAAACAGAAAGAAAATAACAGTCAGAATTAACCATCTTATAAAGCATTGTACTCCCAGGAGTAGGAGTATTTACATATGTGTTTATCTAGCAGTATGGACCCTTACCTCTTATCACACAAATCCTCCTAGTAAGATAAACAAGACATGCTGGACACTGCTGGTTAAGCAAGGATGAATTTATAAGTAACGTTCTCCTGTGATCACCTACACATGGACCCACCAGTGTAGACTGACCAGCAAAAACCTACATCAATAGACCCTGTGCAGATTCTGATTGCTTTACAGAGCACCTGTCAGGGATGGTGACCAATAGGGATGGTTGGCGAGAGAGAGTCATGGATATCCGTGCTCTCAGCGTGACCTGATAATGATGATGATTTCTGAAAGATTACAAAGGTATCCAAGATGTTAGGATTTCTTGCTTTGAAATTCTGAAGAATTTTTCCTGAAGAGATGCCAAAAACACTTGCCTAAAAAGATAAAGGTCAGAGCAATCAGACTTATTGCCAGTTTAATTCTTGGGACTGAGTAGCCAAAAACCAGAAAAAATCTTGTTAGGTGTTACCCAGACATTTTGGTCTCTACTCTAAAGTATTTACTAAGCTCAGCTGGTGGCTGTAATTGCATTAATTGTATAACCTGCTACGATCAAGTGGTTCTGGCAAAAGGTCAAACTTTGTAACCCTTTTGATAAAGACATTAGTCCAACAGTAAATTTTATTTTCGCTGATTTTAGCTTATAGCTAAATAAGACCATCTTAGCTGGGGTGTAGATATTTAGCAAAGGCAGGTTCAACACAAGGTCATGTTTAAAAATGGATTCAGGCTGCTGGTACCAAAAATAGCTCAACACCATTCTTCATTCAGGTGTACCTCAAGAATAAGTGTGACACTAAAATCACTTCTGTTCATAGTTGTGCATATTTAGGTGCAATAATGCATAACAATAAGCATGTTTAAATAAATATGCACGAGTATAGACGTAGCATATGAATGTATCTTATCTTCCCCAAGGATGTCTCTTATAACCAATCAAATATTCCCTCACCACAAAACTTACATACATACCTACTTCCAGCTTCTATAAAACAATGACCCTAATAATTCATTAAAGCAGAAGAAGCTGAGGTCAACCCTCCAGCGAAATATACTACACATTTTTGTCTGAGTTTTGTTCTTTCATTCCTTATTTTACCTCATTCTGTCGGATTCATTCCAACCCCCTTTTCCTCATATGAATGTATGTATGGGCATATCTGTATGGGTTTGTGGGGCATTTTCAAGGGAATTAGTGCAAAACTAGATTAGTTTGGATTTGAACTTTTTAAAACCATCACTCTGTTTTGATTTTTGGAAACAAGATATAATCACGACTACTCGAATCAGGAAAAGAATGAGAATATACACTTTGGTTTGTTAGTTGTTTTTTTGTGGTATATCAACCATTTTCGTGTTATTTGATGTACAATCAAGTCATTTTGATAAACAATGGACCCAGGTTTCTTGCAGTACCTGCAGTTGCTTAAGTGGCCATATGTATGTACATGGATGTGTGTATAGTACTATAGAAAATATAACTAAACTAAATGAGTTAGCGAGGCTGGCAGGTTTTAATAGATGATAAAATAGAAAGAGAAAGATTTTTAGACGGGGATCAAAAGCTTAGTAATTTTAATGCCCATAACATTCTGAAGTCTTCAGCATTAGTACAGTCATTGGTCAATAGACAAGTATACCAATTTTTTAAAGTACTTTAGTTTTACATTTAAAATTCTGAATCAGAGGTTTGTTTGGCTAGCTTGACAGTCAAAATCAAATTAACACTTACAATCTCCAACTATTCTTGCAATCATTTTAAACAGGTAAGCATTTCATTCTTAGTGGAGGCACTCATGGTGTAGTGGTTAATTATCACAGGAAATGAACACAGTGACCCAAATTCAAATCCTAGACAACACCTTTTTCATTTCACATTATGCTAATTCCCTGGGAAAAGGTATGCATCCAACTGTTCCCCTTCCAGCTATGGTTAAGTAGAAAGGCATACTGGGTTGTTTAACCAGGTCTAATTGAAGGAACACTGAATTCAAACCCGTTAAAATCTAATTAAAAATAAACCTTGTGACACATCCTGTTTGTGTGGAGTGTTTGGGAAATACATGTTAAATTGTAATACTAACGTTTAAAGAGCCAATATATTAATGTATTTCAATATCATTTTTAAATACGATTTTATAGTAGATAGATCTGTTTAATCCATAACTACTACAATTCTGTGTCAGGGCTCAAATCAGGAGGGGAATGGCAACACTGAGGAGACCTCATCCACACCCAGAGTTCCAGAACTACTGGATGCAGTTTAGTGTCATACAAAGGGCATGGGGATCGCGCTACGTGCATTGGTTTCGCTAGAGTTAACCACAGATGCTATGCCCTTTTATTTTTATTTTTTTTCACACTCGCATGGTCTAAGGGATTTTTCGACAATTATTCTGGGTTTATAAAACTATTTTTGAGTTAGCCAATATTGTTTACTGGGATATGGTCAGTGGCAAATCAAATTTTGCAGAGGGTCACATAAAGAATAAGGGTGGTCATGAGTACTTCGATATATAACTTAATTGTACGTGCTTCGGTTACAAAGTAAAACAGATTTCTATTTGAATATTAGTCCATTCAGAATTCATTTAAAAAATAGAAAGAGAAGAATGTTTTGAATAATGGACAAAAAACTTTTGAATATTACTCTTTCTATAAATCTTTTGATTTCCGCTTTATTCATCTATTTCTCTTTTGTTTTCTCTTCTAAACTAAATCATCAATTTCTCTGACAAGATTAAACTGAACGACCATCGATACATTAAAGAACATTTTGCAAATGCCCTAACATCAGGAAAATTCCTTTGTTTTAAAATTCATATGATGGCTTTAAAGCTCGCTTCATAATCTGCTACGTTAAAACAACAGGAACCCTTTCTAAATAAGTACAGTTTACATGGAGAAAAAGATCTATAATCAAGAAAGAAAAAATAGTAATAATTAACAAAATCTAACAAAAGATAGAATCTAACTTTCTGCTATGATACAAAATAAGAGAGAAAAAAAACGAAAGTTTTAAGTTAATCTGATTGTTTCACGTTCTTTAAAAGAATATTCATTTTACAAATCAATAAATATATTTAAATTCCCTGTCTAAGTTTTTTAATACGAAAAAATTATTTTTCTTCTCTCATTGCATGATATTAGAATTCAAGATAAGTGCGTGCCTTTCTTTTTTTTTAGTCGTGATTAAATTGAAGTTGCGATTAAATTCAGAATAACATTTTCCTTTTAAAAAGTAACTTTTACGGTAGATATTAAAAAAATGGCTTTATCAATGAATTTACATATGTAGTCAACTCCCAAAGGTAACAATGAATATTGAGACTAAAAATTTCAGGTATTTAGCCATACCTATCTACTTATATATAAAACACAATCATCCTCTCTCTCTCTCTCTCTCTCTCTCTCTCGCCTCTCTCTCTCTCTCTCTCTCTCTCTCTATATATATATATATATATATATATATATATATATATAGAGAGAGAGAGAGAGAGAGAGAGAGAAAGAGAGAAAGAGAGAGAGAGATGAATGAATGAACAAATAAAAGGTTTAACTTTTATTTATTTACATGGAACAATATTTACAACCAATGGTTTCCTGCTAACGCATTCGTCAGGTAAATGAAATAAACTATTTCCTTTATCTGACGAATGCGTTAGCAGGAAACCATTGGTTGTAAATATTGTTCCATGTAAATAAATAAAAGTTAAACCTTTTATTTGTTCAATCATTCATTCATTCATTCATCTATCAACGCTCTATAACATTGTACGTTGGATTACTACTGCTTTTTCATTTATAATAGTGCCACACTACACACTAATAATAATAATTATATATATATATATATATATATATATATATATAATACGAGTATAAGAGGCATGCTTAGCATCACGGTTGCCATCAAAGGAAATGGGCGAGGGTGCTTGTGTTTCACTTCGTGCTACAGCCCTTGTGAGAAGCATGAATCCATCTGTTCTTTTTTCTTCCATCTATAGGTAATATTATGACTGACATGGATTCGTTTAGCCTTGATTAAACAACTAATCTAAGAGAAGGAAAAACTGATTCCAAACAATCTTTCAACATCATCGTACTGATAGCACATACTCCCTTGATTCTCTCTCGGCATATTTCTTTATTGGTCATCGCCCTTAACAAGCACAGTATCCAGCGTCTGCATTATGTGATTTTTCCCTGGTTGGTGGGTCCATAGGTAGGAGACCACCGAAGAAAATTGTTTATGAGTTCGTCCTTACTTCTCCAGCAGTGCCCAGCATATATGATTTATCTTATTTTGATATTCTATGAGTCGGGGATATGTGGCCGTAAAATGACCGCGTGCCATATCCTGTATGTGGCAGTTGGGTTAGTTACATATACACTTGTATATATAAAGGTTTCTGAAAAGTGTAAGTGACCTGGTCTCACTAGTATATAATGAAAATTATATCGTTTTGGTATCATGCTAATGTTTGTTTTTATTTGTTTTGTTTTTTATCAAATTATCAAATCCTTTTTTAATTTTTTAATTTTGTATTTTTGATCTATTTATTCATCTTGTTATATCTCATAGTTTTAAAGTAAAATAGAACATATATGGGTACAGAAGGGTGATTCTCCGTTGTGTAGTGGCTAACGTACTTGACTGTGACATCGTATTAAGCGAGTTCAAACTCAAGTCGTGCTATTGCATTTACTTTCAGACCAATACTCCTGGGAAATATTTGAAACCCCTTATCCTCCCATTAAATAAAGAAAACAAACCTTTCGTCTGAGATGCATGTAATGGCTAATACAAATAATGGCCCTTTTGAGGTATTATTTTAAAACTAGCCTCAAAACTACTATAGCTGCTCATGGAAATCAGAACATGGAAAGAAATGAAATATCATCTGACTATACTACCCAAAACTGGTTTAAGCATTTTAACTATTTGTCTATGCCTCCCCACATATTTTTATCGGCAAATCAATGTAAATATCCCCCCCCTTTATAAGAAAAAGTGAGAGAGAGTTAAATGAAGATTATTATATGTTTTACATATTGAACTATTACAATAGCTCTTAAGTAAACATCAAACTTTGTAATAATTAAATTATCATAATGTGGTACATCCACAGGTCCTGCAAGGGCTTAACGTGATCAGCCGATTGATCAGACTAGGCCACTCCGACCACCCGTCTTTTAAGGAAAAGGCCAAAATGGAGTGTTGCAGGTCACATGACCACTGAGTACCCGAGTCACAGGCCATTCACCACCAGGATCCCGTTTTCAGACATTACGGGTTACCACCCACTGCAAACACGAGACTCCATTGGGGCAGTCCTAACCCCCTGCAGAGTTTCAGTCAGCGTAGTCTACAGCGCCAGCCAACATGGCGTTTACGTCCAAGAGAATACATGTCTGAATTCAATGAGTGTGAGTATTGTTGAAACATATCGAGGTAGCAATTTGGTGTTTGGTGATATCACCAATTAAGAGGAGAACATCAACACCCCGCAACCCCAGAGGTAAGTAGGTAATACTTGACTCACCTTACTTATGAAACATTTACAACAATCCCTGGTTGCGACCTTGATAAGCAGGTACGATGTGAAATAACCTTTGGTCTTGTAAAGTAAGTGACTGGAAATCAAATGGTAAATAAAGGAATACTTCCCAATCGACGATAAGTGACCACCGCAAAACTAGCAGGTAACGAGGTGTTTATAAACAATTCAACCTGTAGAAAAAATAAATAGGTTAACTGTGACGGAGAACGAGCAAGGAAAAAGAGCAAGACATTGTCTTGCCTACCGGGATCGAACTCGCGTCCTCCCGCATGCAAAAACAAATGCGATTTGGGCACTGGTCGGACGCGAGGTTCGACTGATGTGCCCGGATGCTTGGATAAATATGTCCATAAATAACAAGTGAGTCGAGCGCTGAGGAGTCAGCAGCAGCAGAAGCAGTCGACGACGACGAAGCGCTTTGCGAAAGACCCAGTAAAGAAATGGATTTTAGTCCAACAGAAACAAAACTAAATAGGAATTGCGATTTTGAACTGTTAAAGATTATTTCGACTACGACGACGGATTTTCCAGCTGCTAGACGAAGACGATGAATGTGTTGACCAAAAGAAAGTCTGACTTGTGAGAAGACGTTGAACTCGCTTGTTTTTGGTTCCCTCTCAGCAGGAACTTCTTGATTCGAATATCTATTTCCCCATATATTTCCTCCCTTCTATATTAACACTGTGGTAACATTGGGGTAGAACCTCCTGTAGCCGTAGCCGAATAAACCGGAGCGAAGATAGTTGGTCTTGAAGAACCACTCTCACCTAAGCCATTAAAAATTCTCAGGTGAAGCAGTCAGCATTTTGCTTGTTCAGCGGTACCACGGAGATAAGTGGTGTCTGAACTGGAAGCAAAGGTAGTAGTTGTTCTGGAAGAACCACTCTCGCTCGATCAGCCGAGGCACAGAAGTAACTAGGCGTATAATAGCAGTCAGTAGAAGAAGCTAGAAGAAGCTGAAGTTGTTGGGTGAGGAGGCGTTGGTAACCTTCTCATCCCTCCAGATTCCGATAGGACTAATCCAATTCTTGTCTCCATCGACCGTACCAGTCGCTCCACCGGTACGTCACCTGTCGTTCTACCTTTTTTTGTTCACAAACCAATAAAACTAAGAATAAAATATTAAAATTAATAACAACAAATATAAAATATTGTTAAAGCATTCTTCAATATTTTCTTCCTTTCGAAGATTGCAGGTAAATAAATGTTTCGGTAGCATTTTTCCGGACACGTGCCTTCTACTGGGAATTAACAAGATCACGGGAAAAATCATAGATTATATATGAAAAAAGCATCGCTGCCGACACTTGAGTTAGAACACTGATCGCCAGCGAATGAAAATGGCCACCCTCCATCTGATATAAACAGATGTAACATGCTTATTAAATAGAAGGAATTACTATTATAGACTGGTCCGGTGTGCACTATGTGTTTCAAGCGACTCTGTATTGTTTTTGAACGTGTATTACGGATCAGTAATATCTTCCTTTTAATTTTATTTCTCTCACTTCATGTATGACATTTCGTTTGAAATTAAATACATATTATATAGCTAAGCTATCAGGGTAAGAATCGAGACTATCCACACTATAGCACTGTTGGGATCGGCTAGAATACTCAAAAGAGTCTTGGAGACATGAGGAGACTTGCTGTCACTTAGCCTCCATTAAACCACCGGCTACGGCAGGTGTAAAAAACTAATAATAATAATAATAATAATAATAATGATAATAATAATAATAATAATAATAATAATAATAAACAATTACAGCTTTTGGTAAGTATTCTTAATAAAAACAATTTATACCGTTATATGACATCAATTATTCCTATCTAATAAAAATAATTTGCGCACAGTTGCATGATTTTAAGTAGTCCTCTCAATTAGTGATAATTTATACTCAATTATTTCGTTTCATTTAACTATTCATATCTAATGATAATAATTTTTTGCACACAGTTATATGTTTTAAGTATTCCTATCTAATACTGATCATTTTCAAAACAGATCTATTTCACTCAGAGATTGGACCTAGGAGTAATGGCAAAAACTGTACTCTACACTCTCCAGAGCTTCACAACTGGAGCCTTGTCACTGAATGCAGTTTAGTGTCATACCTAGGACATCTCTTTTTTCCGGGGGGGGGGGTGATATAGGGTATGCACTCGATGTATTCTAAGCCCCACCAACAGGATCATCTTTTGGTTTGGTTTCTTAGTTTAATCAAGCTTCGTTATTTAGTGCCAAATCCGTTTTAGTAGTGGTACTATTTAAACCCTAGCTGGGGGAGATGAATGTGTTTATACATTTCCTGGGGGTATTAGTCCGAAAGTGAACATAATAGTGGGAGTGGATTTTTAACTGGGATACTACGATGTCACATCCCAGCATATTCGCCACTATGCCACGGGACCACCGCCCAATACATTTTGGGTAACACTATATATTTATTACATCTTAATGGCAAGGGTACACTATGAAATTGCCATAGGGTCCCACGGGGAAACATATAATTCGATTTCATTTAGCTGGCAAATAAAAACAAAAGTTCCATTTTTCAAAGATATTGCATCTTTCTTTTTTCACCGCCCTGTCGGTGGGGCGTTAGAATACACCGACTGTAACTCTGCAGAGGGGTAAAACTCCCTCAATGGGGCTACCTGTTGGTCATGGGTGGCGACACGTGATGCTTAAGGACAGAACCCTCGTGGATGAGCAGTCCATGACCTGCAACACTCCACTTAGGCCCTGACTTAGGCTAGACGGGCGGTCGGAGAGACCCTCTCCGATCAATCGGCTAGCCATGACAAGCCTCAACCCTATTGCCTTTATGGCAAGCCCCAACCCTTTTTATCATATGCGAGGTAGCAGGCGGTGGTCGAGGTCTTCATGTACTGTGAATGACGTTAAATGATGGTGAGGTTCCAGTTTTGGAGGCAGGGGAATATGGAGCACCTCTTAATCACCATTGCTCCCTCCTAGGTCCATTCTGATCCGAAGTGGTAGTAACTGTTAGGATCCCATCTAGGGATTGAATAGAAACATGTGTTTATTAAATTTGAGTTTCCATTAAGAATGAACTTATTTCAAAGAAAAACAAACATGTTTTGGCATTAAATAACCAACAAGGGTTGATCTGCCGTTAAACACCAACCATTCAACCAAATTCTATGCGACCTACTTTACTGTATTCAAATTCTCTGAGACTGAATTTTCTTTAACACCCGCCTAAAACCACGCAACTAAAAATATGCAATTATCACAATAGCTTAAGACCTGACGTTCGGGAAAGTTGTAAAAATCGAAGTGTATTTTTCTTCACATTACATCCACTGTGTTCATCTCAGCACCTCAACTGCACCAAAAGCTGCTTCAAAATATTCTCCTCTAATTTGCTTTCACGAATACAAATGAATATTTCTTTATTTCACTTTTTTCTTCTTCCTACCTGTGAGTGTTTATTCCCAAATTCAATTATTCAATGATATTGACTTCTGTAAATTTTTATAACTCGCTTCTTTCGATTGATTAACTTAAATTACAGATATTATTTTTCTTTCCTCATTTTCTGTCACATGCTTAAAGATAACTGGCTCAAAATATATTTACATATTTGATCAATTTTCAAAGAGAATGATTTATTGAATACACTTTGCTCTAAGAATACAATTCACGTATATTATATTTATGAACAATGTATGTTCAAAAAGTATAAGGACATGAATCTAAATTTACCAAGATTGAAATGAACATTAAATGAATCTGTGCCTATGTAGCGCATTGTAACGTTGCGCATAAATAAGTGACCATGTGCCATACTAAGCTTTGTAAATACCATATCATCCATAAACAATTGCAACACAAACAATTCTTTATAAAAACTTAATTTTCTTCTAAACTATTATAATCAATTAAGCCAACAATAGGAGAATGGAAGCGGGGATACAGAAAACTCCGGAAGGAAGAAACAATACTGGCACGGCTGCGCATTGGCAATACAAGATTCGTTTATATTCAAACAAGAGGATCAACTACGGTAAAAAAAACACGTCAAACACATTGCACTGTCAAACATTTCCTCATAGAATGTGGAGCTTTCGCTCTTATCAGAGATTAGTTTTTTCAACGCAAATAGTATCAAAGATCTATTTGAAAATATTAGATGGATGACATTTTGTCCTTCTTGAGAGAAATAAAAATATTCAAGAATCATGAATCAGATATAAAATACATCCACGAAACTATCTATAAAAATATACCTGTAAAGGAAACCTGAGTACCAAGTTTGGTCTCACACTGTAACAAATAGTTTTAAGACAAAATAATTGCCTATAAACTATTCTCTTACAAATCATATAAAATATTTTTTTGGCATTAAATAACCCACAGGGTTGATATACCATTAAACAAACAAACAAACAAACAATCTAAACTGTAGTTTTGTCTTGGGAAGATTTTGCAAAAACGGCAGTTTGTAAGGAATAATATTCAATCACTTCTGCAAAATTTTCCAGTTTAGCGTAGAATTTAGAAATTTTGATATCTGTAGATTTCTAACATCTGCCAAGGTGAATAAAAACTTGATTCAGAACTTTTGCCTTTATACAAGTATACAAATATCTTCTACCAATTATGAATAGATTGTCGAGTGAATTCTCAAATTTCAATGCATAATAATAACAGAATGAGTTCGTTCTTGCTTCTCCAGTTGTATCCAGCATGTCTTGTCTTACTTGGATGGATTGTGTAATCTATTGATAATGGAGATCCGCTTCCGGTTTTTGTCTGTAACAAAAATTACGTCACTGCTTACGTCACATTACCCAAAATCGTCATAACATAAAATAAATACAATCAAAATTTGAACATGCAACATTAGACAGTCCTCATTGTTTTTTAAAACAAGTTTTAATAAATACATGACAGGTATTATATATCTATATATAGCTTGTTTTATTTTAATACATATTTAAAGTTTACATTTCAAATTGTTTTATTTTTTAATCCTTTAATGAATTTGATGATTTTACTTACTTAGGTTACAAACTCGCTGACATTGAATTTTTTACTCCACCCCTCAGGCAGTATGTTTTAAAGATCTATTTTTACATTGCCCAGAGGGTGTTTTTTATTTTGTACTAGTATGAGATAAGTAACCGTGTAGATGTTTTCTTGTGGAGTACTGATGTTATGCTTTGTTCAAGACAACACACAGCATCATTGCGTAGTTGCCATCTAGCTTTTACTCTAAGCGTTTTATTAGAGTCCGTTAATTCACGATGACTTTAAATTGGTTTAATGCCTTTTGTGTTCAAAGACTGACCAACTGCGGTAACTTCACACTTTCCCTGCGTCCCCAATCCTTTGGAGACTCCACTTTTGGGATTACCCTCATAATAGTGCACCACGTAGAAGCTCCAACTCTTAACAGATTGGAACCTAAGGCTTATTTTTCTCTCAAAACCTGATTATAAAGTAAACAAGATAGGGTTTTTCATATATATTTGCCAGCCTCTTCACGTGAGCAGGGTGTAAGTCA
This sequence comes from Doryteuthis pealeii, assembly GCA_023376005.1. NCBI lineage: Eukaryota > Metazoa > Mollusca > Cephalopoda > Myopsida > Loliginidae > Doryteuthis > Doryteuthis pealeii. Next base: position 3,691,315 of record CM042149.1, on the reverse strand, counting down.
TGGTCAATTTCTTGAGCGGTTTAAATTCAGGTTTTTTTTCTTTCTCCTAGAATGGTTGCCTAACCCAGGTGAAAGATCCCGGTCAAACAGCCTCATCCAAAATTTAAACTCTGTTCGTCAAACCCATTTCCTATAATTATAACCATTACATCATGCGCCTCCTATATATATGTCTGTTTATGTGAATTTGATATATTGAAAAAACAAATGATGTTTACAAATGCTTGGGATCATCAGGAGAGAATGTGCACCGTTTCGGGGCCTTCCTCTCAACGGTTTTAGCAGCACATCGCCCCCTCCCTCACTGTTGTGAGGTCCCTCGGAATATCTCTGTCGACCGTATGTCGATCAGTCATCAACAAGAGCAAATCCGGGATGAAATGAACGTTAGAAGAAGAATGCGCAAACAGAACGCTTAGTCAATGTTGGAATTTTTCAAAAAATGCGTTATCTGTATTAAAAATAAAATTCATTTTATTTTTAATTTTAAAAAATCAGAGGCATTACAGTTTATAATAATACTCACAAGAGCCTGATGTAAAATTGTATAAAAAGTGTATAATTGTATAAAAAGTGTATATTAAGTATCAACATTTTTCATAATTCACTCCAACTATTAAATAAGTAACCAAATAAGTCCACAGCACAACTGAAAAAGATGTAAGGTTCCAGAAAGTTTGTGGTGTTGGTAAATCCGTAGTGTTTGTGGATAATTGTCTTCAGAGGAGCAAACATCCATATGTATTGTTTTTTCGTTGGACAAGTATGTAAAATAAAAGGAAATTAATCCGACAGTGTGAATTTGATATATTGAAAAAACAAATGATGTTTACAAATGCTTGGGATCATCAGGAGAGAATGTGCACATTTTACATGCCTGTTTATATAAAATGAGAGCCATTATTCTTTTGCTTCTGCAGTGTATTCACTACAAATATAATAGAACGCATAAGGATTTTTTAAGCGACCTCTTCATGATGAATTCATATTTCTCTGAAAAAAAAAATACAAAACCAAACAAAATTGATATTATATGCAGTGGATAAATCCGGAAAGCAATGTTATAGATAAGATTAGATTAACCCCTTGCCTACAGTCCTGAGTATACTTTCATTCATGCGTTGATGAAAAATCTGTGGCAAGAGACTCTGATGTATCTGTCTTCAATATTATATTACTCATAACTTGAGGTATCATGTTCTGGTAGGCAAATTAGGCAGAGTATGGTTTTCAGCCTCCAAATTTAATTGTTTAAGTGAATTTGATACTATTGCACCCAATAGCTATTGTGTTAAAGATTAGATAGAAATAATGCCGAAGAATCTTTTAGCTGTTACTTGCCGTATTATGGTAAAATCTTGATGTAGTGTTATTGTGACAATCGTTTGTAGCTGCGTGCACAGTTTTGTCTACTGTAACAATATGAGATGCATCAACACTATAGAAGTAGAGTGAACTTGTCTGACACCAGGTCAAGCGGAACTTACACATGATTAATGAGCCTTTGATGATTCTGACAAGACAAAGAGTGAATTTACCCAACCCCTCCGCCACTACCAGAATCCGACACACATTTTTCTTATATAACGTGGTACAGTTGGTTTTGAAATAAGTCTTCCTCATCTTGGACCGTTTACAATGTATCAAACCATCATGGTGGTTTGATGTTATATGGTACAACCGCTGTGTAATTGTGGTTTGATGTTATATGGTACAGCCGCTGTGTAATGGTGTTTTTATGTTATATGGTACAGTCGATGTGTAATGGTGGTTTGATGTTATATTGTACAGTCGGTGTGTAATGGTGGTTTGATGTTATGTGATACAACCGCTGTGTAATTGTGGTTTGATGTTATATGGTACAGCCGCTGTGTAATGGTGTTTTTATGTTATATGGTACAGTCGATGTGTAATGGTGGTTTGATGTTATATTGTACAGTCGGTGTGTAATGGTGGTTTGATGTTATGTGATACAGCCGGTGTGTAATGGTGGTTTGATGTTGTATGGTACAACCGCTGTGTAATTGTGGTTTGATTTTTATATGGTACAGTCGGTGTGTAATGGTGGTTTGATGTTATATTGTACAGTCGGTGTGTAATGGTGGTTTGATGTTATATTGTACAGTCGTTGTGTAATGGTGGTTTGATGTTATATTGTACAGTCGTTGTGTAATGGTGGTTTGATGTTATATCGTACAGTCGGTGTGTAATGGTGGTTTGATGTTATATTGTACAGTCGTACAGTCGTTGTGTAATGGTGGTTTGATGTTATATGATACAGCCGGTGTGTAATTGTGGTTTGATGTTATATGGTACAGCCGCAGTGTAATGGTGTTTTGATGTTATATGGTACAGTCGATGTGTAATGGTGGTTTGATGTTATATGGTACAGCCGCAGTGTAATGGTGTTTTGATGTTATATGATACTGCCGCAGTGTAATGGTGGTTTGATGTTATATGTTACATGTGTAATGGTGGTTTGATGTTAAGTCGGTGTGTAATGGTGGTTTGATGTTATATGATACAGCCGGTTTGTAATGGTGGTTTGATGTTATATGTTATAGTCGTTGTGTAATGGTGGTTTGATGTTATATGGTACAGTCAGTGTGTAATCGTGGTTTGATGTTATATGTTACAGTCGGTGTGTAATTGTGGTTTGATGTTATATGTTACAGTCGATGTGTAATGTTTATGTTAGTCGGTGTGTATGGTGGTTTGATGTTATATGTTACAGTCGGTGTGTAATGGTGGTTTGATGTTATATCGTACAGCCGGTGTGTAATGGTGGTTTGATTGTGTAATGGTGTTTGATGTTATATGTACAGTCGGTTGTGTAATGGTGGTTTGATGTTATATGTTACAGTCGTGTGTAATGGTGGTTTGATGTTATATGTTACAGTCGGTGTGTAATGGTTTTTTTTATGTTATATATTATAGTCGGTGTGTATTATAATGTTTAAATTTAGTTAATTTTTACAGAAGCCATTTTGTTTTGTTGATAGTCAATGTTTTTAGATTCGCTTGTTGAGAATTTTAAAAATCGAATTCCTTTTTTTCTGTGTAAATAGTTTTTCAGTTGTGAATAATGGCGGATAATGTTATACATCTATTTTACCGATTTACAAAAAAAGGCAATTTTTTTTTATCTTGGCCATCTTTATCTGGTATAACAACTTAAAGTATAATTTTCTTTTTGATTCGCTCTCTTCTTCTTCTTCTTTTTTCTTCTCTCTATACTTAAAAAGAAATTGCTGGTCTTTAGTACAATGCTTATAACTTATTCATGCAATTGGTAGCAAGATACGGAATGCATCATGATATACTTTGAAAAATAAAATGTCTTTTATATTTTATACTCGTTTGCTTTCTCTCTTTTTTTCTCCCTTTTTTTTATCAAGTAAGGTTGTTGGTTAGTAGAGCTCCAACGCAATTGGACATCCAGAGCCAAAAAGTGGCTTCCAGGGAAACGGAACTCAATTCCAGTTAAAAGACTAAAGTCTACTCTTCTACGCAATGGGGTTCCATTATATACTTATGGATAAGACCTCAGATGAAAGAGAATACAGACATTTCATATGCAAGTATACCCATTCACCTAACTAAACATACATATTCATATATATATATATATATATATATATATTATATATATATGTGTGTGTGTATATATGTATATGTATATATGTATATGTATATATATATATATTTATATGTATATATGAACATTTAAAAAGAGTAAATACATCAGTATGCATAATTTCAAATGCAAATATATATTATTGACTCACTTTACACACATACACACACACACCACACACACACACACACACACACACATATATAATATATATATATATATATATATATATATTATATATATATATATATATATATTTATATATATATACATAAAGAGAGAGTGAATAACAAGTCAGATTCAAATATATAGAAAGAGTTTATACTCAATATATCATATATAAGCATATACGTATGTAGGTGTATGCCCTGTTTTATATGCTTGTTAACATGTGACTATGGTTTGCTTGTTTGAGTATATAGTAAGTATACACACACAGATACATACATACATATATATATATATGTGTGTGTGTGTGTGTTTATACCATTATATTTTGTACAATTGTAAGTAGAAATAATATGAGAATCTCTTTAATGTTATTTGTAGATCTGTATGTAGGGCAGTAAAATATAGTGTTGCATATTAGGTACATAAATTAAACATGAATCCACATTGCTTTGTATTTTGTGCATATATATATATATATGAGACTTGATTACATATTCAGACAGAAAATGAAGCTATATTCTTTGATAACTCCAGTAGTTATAATGGTCTAATATACCTATACATTAAGATACAGATGTATCTATTTAATATATATATTATATATATATATATATTATATATATATATTAATATATATATTATATATTATATATATATATGATAATTGTATATTTTCTATCAAAATATATATGAAACTGGTTGTACTTAGACTGACCCAGAGGGGGAATAATTACCCATCGCATTTTAGGTTTTTATCCTTTTATTCTCTTTCTTGATTTAAGAAAATACTTTGCATAGTGTCTATAAGTATACTGGTACTATTTACTTAAAAAACGTAAAGTCTCTGGAGTGGCCAATTATTGGTATCAGCTGATATTATTTATGTCTTTTCCTCGAATTCCTACAGTCAGGACCTTTCAAATACATTCTACCTACATACTCTAATTACTTCCGTTATATCGACGACATCCTATTTATATACCCACGTAATCATAACAACACAAATAATAGACCGTTTAAATAAAATTGAACCAACTATTAACTTCACATACGAATTAGAACATAAAAACACTTTATCTGCCCTATATGTATTATTAATAAACAACAACAATCGCTTAGAATTTAAAGTCTACCACAAACCCACTAATAAAAATGACCATATTCATTTCTACTCACATCACATCACCAAAATCGTGGTTTAGTTATAGGTTTTTATTTAAGAGCCCTTAGAATCTGTTCCAAGAAATTTCTAAATGAAGAATTTGAATATCTTATTATAATGGAGATTGTGTGTTTTTCTGTCAGTAATCGAAACTATATTCCTACTCAAGTCACAATTCTCTTAGTTATTGACATCACATTCTCCATGATTTTATTTTTATCTAAACCTCAATTATTAATAAAATTGTCTTACATTATTAATACTGTTAACTATGTCTCCATAATGATAACATGCAATTATATTTATATATACAACAAAACAGCGGTTTACAGTGTGAACGGGAAGGCTAATTTGCATATTAATATTAAAAATCGAATTTAATAAATATGTGCTTAGTATTATTGATTTCTAACTGTTTGTTTTTTTAATGAATATAAGCAAAATCTCTTCAATAAATCTTAAATGAAATCCATTAACAAGATAAAATAACTGTCATTTTATTCTTTACTTCCTCTTATAACTAAATTAGAAAAAAATAACAATGAAAGACGAGAGTGATGGAAGAGTAGTTTCAGTTTTCCATTTTTATTATACTCCCTCTGTTTCAAATTTTTTATTATATCCCCTCTGTTTCAAATCTTTTTATCTGTATTCTTATTAGTTTGTTCATTAGCCTTTCTAATTTAATACATATTTTATTACATTAAAACTTAAATACTTGCACCGGAGGGTGCATATATTTGCTAGTATAGATAAATCTTTCACACAGTTACAATACCCTCAACCTTTCATCCAACGTGCCAAGAAGAAAGCCATCAAAATTCATAACCGTAAATACCTCCCCACCAATCCAACAAAAAATACTCCTACCAACAATTCCAGACGAGGAAGATTCCAGATGCTTTCCCGCACAGATCAGATGTCCAAAGTTACGCTACTCATGCGCTGAGTTGATGAGAACCGCTATCGATCCCTTGACCTTTTAATCGGATGCTCTACCGACTGAATTAAAATGAGCAATTCTTTATGTAAATCTCTATGATTCTCTTGTGCTGTCTATTTTAAAAGAAAAAATATTTTCAAATTTGAATTATCTAGAATTCAAACCAACTTAAATTGGCAAACTTTGTGAAAAGCGAAGTTTTGAATAAGATTCTACTTAGCATAAAAAAAACTTTCAACGTTAGATTTCAATTTTTATTTATTAATAATTAATCAGATTTTATCATAAAAAAAAAAAAATTTTTTTAAAGATATTGTATTGCATCAGTAGATAATTTGGAAAGAAAAAAATTAATTAATGTGATATTTTATTTTTTGCCCTTTTTCTAAATCTTTTGATTTCGACTTTTTCATTATTATGGCAGACGAAAATCAAAGAACGTTCCTTTTTTAAATATTCTCCCATATTTTATAAGCGCTATTTTAAATAAAAATATTCATCAAATTCACCTGCTTTTTATTTTTACATAATAATATTTCAAGTATTTTCTTCTTTGAATGTTGTTCTTTTCTCAAAACAAACAACAACGAACATAAAACTTTACTCAGTTTCACAAAATGTATTTGTTTTTATCAAAGGAGAACCCCGTGGTGTAGTGACCAACGTGCTGGACTACGAAAGCGTGGTAAGCGAGTTCGAACTCCAAACGCACAATCAAACTCCATTTCAGTCCTGGGAAAAGTATGAACCCCCTCATTTCTAGGCTAAGTGGTATCACTACTGTTCTTCTACAAGGGGGGCATTAAATAACCCATGAATGTTGATCTGCTATTAAAAAGAATGAAAACAACGTAGTTTTTAACAACTGTAAATATGCACACAAGGCTCTTGTAATGTTTACAATTTTGATTTAACTTTTTTTATAGCTATTTATTTTTCGATTTTTTTTTATTGACAAAAAAGTTCTCATGAATTTTATTTATTACTTGTGTATTAATACTGTTATAGTTGTTTCCTGCTCTGTCCACCAAGAAGAGAGAGAGAGAGAGAGAGAGAGAGAGAGAGAGAGAGAGAGAGAGAGAGAGGAGAGAGAGAGAGAGAGAAATATAGTGTATCCATGTGCTCCAGGGACGATGCTTGAGGTGCCCTCAACTTGGTCAAAAGGAGTCATGTGACTTGCCCATCCCAATGTATGTCGAGTAAACAGTCAACTGGTGTCTTGTGTAGTTGTGTACAGTTATTTTTCTTACCTAGACGAAAGATGCACGAATCACACTGTAGAAATGTGTTGGGTGATTAGTATCCAATGTGTTGTTGGTTTGACTGGTACCAAAAACAGCTGGTATTTATGGAACTCAAGTGTAGTCTATTAATGCATTTGGGTGATTCCATTCCTCGAGTCCTGATTGGCTGCTTGGTTTCTATTATGTTATGAGCTTTCATAAATCTCTGGTATTTTGCAGTAGGCTTGCAACAAGTTTAAATCCGTGTGATGTTACGGCTTCCTTGTTGCCATGGAACTTAGTATGTTTATTCTACACATACTGAGATTTCTGTCACACAAATCTATTCTTTTCCAGAGTGGTTAACAAGGTCTTACACCAAAAATTGATAGAGTCAATGAACTTCTTGAGTAGATGACAAGATAGTTCAGATATGATGTCACCCCCAAAATTCCACGAAATTTGGTGCCAAAGTTAACAGAGTAGCAACATCTATTCAAAAGGATCATCTTCAAAGAAAGGTTCTTTTAAATCCATTTCCTTTATAAAAAAAAAAATCACTCAAATGGTATCAAAATGAATTTTTAAAAATAGACCTGCTCTTTAGATTTATATCGAGTAGTCCACTCGAATATCTCTAAAGAGCAGGTCTATTTTTTAGAATAGGAATTTATCATCATGATAATTTTTTCATGATAAAAATAGTGTGAATGAAAAATGTCTGTATGAGCAAGAAAAAAATCTACCAAATTAAAAACATAAGAATGAAAAAAAAAACTGAGTTATTTTTTAAGTATGATATTTTACTTTCTATCAATTGATTTTTTTGTGGTGAGTACGTATATACCTTATCATATCATCTGTATCTGCCTATCTTGTCCTCTTTATCTCTCTCTCTTCTCTGCTCTCTTCTCTCTCTTTAAAATTATATAATATATATATATATATATATATATTATATAATATATATTATAGAGAGAGAGAGAGGAGAGAGAGATAGATGGATATACGGAGTGTGAAAACGTATCGAGATTTTTTTATACTTTTTAACATACTTTTATATTCTGAAAAAAAAAGTTTAATTCATTCTTCATTTCTATCTTGAAAGTATACGCTTTAACTTGGTACTATTTTTGACAAACTCGTTATTCTGAAAAATTGCTGAAATGGAACATAATCTTTTTCAGAATACAAGGTGTGAGCAGAAGTACAAAAATGTCGATACTATTTGACACATCTTGTATACTATATTATATATATATATACATTATATATTCGTGTGTGTGTGTGTTTGCCGTCTCCGTGGATATGCGTCCGTTTGGTGGAAATATGTGGCTTCACTTTGATGTTGAGATAAAACAATTTCAGCCATCCACGACTCTGATTGTAAAGTTAGTATTCTTCAATTTAAATTCAGTTTATTAACCACACAGGAAACAAATGTTTTTGTCAAGTACGTATATGAACAATATACAAAACATAACAGGATCAGAGAGTCCATCACTTGCTCGTTGTAAGCTTAATCTTAATTAGATCTTAATGATTGGCTGAGTTAGTTTAATAGTTATTCGATAAGCGGATTAATTATGAAGAAGTAAGATAATAAGTTAAGAGTAGAAGTTATGTGTAAGCTAAAACCATGGTTACGAGTGAAGTGGAATTTAACTAAGCATAATGAAATATTTGTAATAATGTAGACTGAAGAAAAATTAAATATCAAAATAATTACGAATTTTTATGCTCAATCTTTGTGGTTTATTTAATGCCAACGCTATCATTGAAGAAAACTGTAGTTCAAATATTTAACTATAGCTGGGGGTAAAGGTGTTCATATCTTTCCTAAGGGTATTACTCCAAAAGTGAACGTAATAGGCAGCAGGTTTTTGAACTCGCTTATTACAATGTGATAAGCCAGCACGTTTAGCCACAATGTCATGGGAACTCCCAACCCAGAGGTTATGATTATGAGTGATAGTATAACTACGTTTAAAAAGTTTCTTTTTTTTTATTAAACCATCTTCTGGGAGCTCCATCTATTAATTCCACACTCTTTGAATTATGCTAGCCATGGTTTCCTATATTACATTGGTTTCACACAAGTGTGCATAAGCCATACAGACTACAATTGATTTTTAATAAGTTTTTATTTGCTCTCACAATTGCAGCCGTGAAACTACAATTAAAATGAAGTCCAAAATACAAAAAGGACACAGATTCACAAAACAATAAAAAAAATTTCACAGGAAAGGAGTTATTATAAGTTACAGGAAAGTTTACGCACTTTTTACAAAATTCTAAAGTTATCTATAACTTACAAATAAAAGGAAACATTAAAGGCTTTGGGTTATTTAACTTAATAGCCTCAAAAGGCACAAAGTGTGTTAACTAGGTTAAAGGAAATAATTTACCATTTAAGACAATTTGTGTTTTAACAAGAAAAATAACACATTTTTAAACGTACAGAGCAATCAGTTTCAAGAAAAGAATGGAGAACAGTTTACCTTGGTTGGGCATCGTAAGGGTTGGATTTGAAGGGACTATGTCTTAGTAATCTTATATTAAGATGCGGTGACAAATCTTTCCGTCCAAAATGCTCTAATTTGTAGAGCCAAAAAATTGTGACTGTTTTTGTACAGCCACTCCAAGGGAAATAAAGATTCTTGCTGGAAGTTCCTTAGCCTGATATCTACAAATCAAGAACTCAAACTTCATATTTTCCACTGAAGCTTTTGGCTTTTACTGCCTACGCGAGTGTTCTCTTAACATAGCTACACATGCAAATAAGTTTTTCCACATATTCGAAATCATTTAGACATACTTTTAGGGGGTTAAACAGTTATGCGGACGCAAGGTCAATTTTTAAGCCGTGTGAAGTTATATATTGAAGACTACGTTGAAAAACCACTATTTCTTCTAAAGGAAATTTTTCAAAGGGTGATCAGGTACTGGGTATCACGTGGTAGGGGAAGGGGAAGGCGGAAAGCAGACCTGTTAACAATACAAAAAATAATACTACTACGGCTGCCATGATACCGAAGCCACACACCCAAAGTTATTTTAAATGAAAGAGATATGAATTTTATTGTTATCTTATCGTTAATGTATTATGTTTAAAAATGTAGAAACGTCTGAGTAGTCGACAACATTATTTGTTAACAATTTAAAAACATTTTTAAAACTTTTGATAAGGATTAAAGAATCTTCTAAGTTGCAATAATCATATAAAGAATTAGAATTTAAATTTTGTATTTTAGAATTTGAACGAAGATTTTGTGCACAGTTGATAACTTATTTAATAAAGTGACCATATCTCGAGATTAATTACTGTCTATGCATCCTTCATACTCACCAGACAAAATCTAGCAAATTACCTTTTCTTGATATTTTAGTTTTGAAATACAAATAAAAATACGGGGAATGTGACATATTTTCCGTTACAGAACAGCCATTAATGTTCATTATGATAACAACACACACTACACCACACACACACACACACACACATATATATATATATATATATAAAATGTATATATATATATATGTATATATATATATTGGTTTAATTAATAGTAATTGTTGTCAGCCAGAATAAAGAAAGAAAAAGATGACATGCAGAAATAAAATGTCAATGTCAATATTAAATGATAAGCAACTAAGTAAAAATGGGTATTTCTAACAAATAAACAATCTTTAACTAAGCTTTCACTTTTATCAAGGTTTTGAACTATACACGTAGTCTTTTATCAAGTTTGAACTATAAAACGTAGTCTTTATCAAAGGTTTTGAACTATAAAATGTAGTTTTTATCAAAGGTTTTGAACTATAAAAGTGTCTTTATCAAAGCTTTTGAACTATAAACCGTAGTCTTTTATCAAAAGTTTTGAAACTATAAAACGTAGTCTTTTATAAAGGTTTTGAAGCTATAAAACGTAGTCTTTTATCAAAGTTTTGAACTATAAAATGTAGTCTTTTATCAAAAGGTTTTGAACTATAAAAACGTAGTCTTCAATATATAACTTCACACGGCTTAAAAATTGACCTTGTGTCGCATAACTGTTCGTAGCAGAAGTTGTTGGGTAAATACATAATTAATTATACGCGATTGAAGTAATTATAATTTCCTTCAAGAAACTAGTAAAAGTCGCCTTAATCTTTAAATTTTTTAATCTAAAAATCAACAGAAGGGGAAAACGCGTCTTTATTTAGTCAATTCCGCTTTTTAAGGAAGTTTCCTCTGTGGAATTTCAAGAAAGATTCAATTACTGTCCATTTGAGAAGAAGACACAATGAAATTGTCCATTTGGAAGAATGTGGACTAAGAATTCTAATGATGCTTCTTTGTTTGCCTTGTTTTGACATTGTACCCTTTCAGAGCCAAACAAGTTGTGCATTACCAACTGAATCCTTAGCAAAACCAAACTAAAAGGCCTCAAATCCTGTAAAAATAGCTGAGCAAAACACATTTGGGTTCGAAAAACACAAAACAAAAAGAAAGGGAAAAGAAAAGAAAGGAAAAGAAAGAAAAAGGAAAGGAAAGAAAAGAAAGCTAAAATATATTCCTTCCTCAGTTTTTTCTACGTCCGTTTAAAGTGTTTCTTAACAGGCGTTGTTAAGAATTAACAAAACTCTGATAGATATCTCAATGCATGTTTGTTGATTTTCCCAACATGCTATTTTATTATTTTGCTTTCTTTTTTCCAGATCAGGTTCTTAAACAAACGACAAGACTTTGTTTTCCCCTGCTGCCAACAGTGGTGGTTGTTATCAGGATGCGTTTTCAGGAAATTTAATGCATCCATTTATTTTTCTAAGGTGATGTAGCGTTGGTTAGCCTTATGAGACTGTAGTTGTACGCGATTGTGGTCATAGGCCTACGAAAGGTTTGTAACGGAAAATATGGCGGTTATGTTTGAGAGTAGCGTGAATATGGTAGCGAGTTGTGCGTTAACAAGTTTGATATGAAATAATCAGTTTTTTAGTTTGGTTATTTTGTTTATTAACCCGTATGGGATATATAATGCGAAATCTTGCTGTTGAACTTTCGAGTTATTGAGCGTGAGCGTTTCCTTGCGAACGCAACATGATCCCACTTTAGCAAGGGAAATTATTCTATTGTCATTATCGGTGTCAAGGAAAGTTCCGCGTATATTGGAAAACGTGCTGGACTGGTATGACCCTGACCCCGCTATAGGGTAAATATTACTCTACTATTATTCTACATGATGGTTTGGCATTAAATAGAGCGGAAGGTTTGATTATGCTATTAAACAAAGAAAGCAAACCAAACCAAAGCAATCAGCGTGTCAATGATGTCCTGAGAGAATCATCGCTCAGTTAGGTACTTGCGGGGTTTCATAATGGACACTCTAAGAATACCAATTCTTGATATATATCACCACTGTTCTATGAATAGTAGGGCTGTTATCTCACCCTCGGCCACGAAGCTATTTTACTCTCCCTTCGCAAGTAAGTTTTTCTTTCCATTTCTATAATGCTTCCACATATTGTTCATCATTGACTCGATGTGATTATTTCTTGCTGTGGAGACATTAATTAATTTTTTTCATCTTTATCAACAGGTATATATATATATATATATAATATATATATATATAGTATAGTATGTGGGTGTGTGTGTGTTGTGTGTGTGGTGTGTGGAGAGAGAGAGAGAGAGAGAGAGAGAGAGAGAGAGAGGAGTGTGTGTGTGTGTGTGTGTGTAATATTAATTTTTAATTGTTCTTGTAAGTATAATAAGGATATTTTGTCTTTCGTTTTGTTCAGTATTAGTTATAAGGTATAATAACAATCTAAATATATAACAATACTAATATGATTGACATTCACATCTTATTAGTTTATAAGATACATCATGTATGGAGAATAAAATATAGATAATTGAAAAATTTAAAGAATATTTAGAAAAAACTATTTACTTAAAACATGTTATTGATGTACAGATTAAAAAATTTAAAAAAGTAGATTTGAACACTTAAATTCACGGCGGTAGTTTCACTATGTCAATACTAGCTTAAAAGTAAATAAATTAAACATATTTAATATACTTTTATAAATATAGAAATGCATCCCATAAAAAGTGGGTGCTTTGCGTATGATCTAAACTGAATCTGACGGAGAGATCACAGTTCGGGAAGTTTTTGGGGGATTGTAGAGTACAACTTTATTGTCATTACTCGCAAGCTATCTAATGGGAATGGTAGTATCTGGTTAGGGTCTCATCTATGTGTTCAATAGATCTGTATAGAATTAATTCGTATTCGATGGAATCTAGATATCTTATAAAAATGTGCAAAAGACTCTTAGGGACTACACAAAATATATATAAATGTATAATGTACGCAGTTGCATACCTCTAGTATAAGAATAACCCTATAGACGGGTCGACATGCCGTTAGAATCAATAAAAGTCACCATAATAGTTTATCCAATGATTAACAGTATTTGAATATAGTTGAAAAATTATCCACGCAAAATGTGTAACATTGATTCTAAGGTTTTATGTTTTAATTTTACATTATTGTAATATTAAGTATCATAATTAAATGAAATTTGGTAGGTATATGATGTATAAGAGTATTTACGGATTTCGAAGGAGCCTTATTTCTCCGTAGTTGAAGGCAAATTTTCGGAAAAAGAAGGATAACCACAAAGTAAATGCAGACATTGTATTGACAAGAAATTCATAATTTGTTGCAATTTAATGTATTTGCTGACGGAGATCATCTGTGGAGGGATTTCTTGTAGTACTGGGATAAATTTTTTGCTCTCGTCGGTGGGAATGTGTTAGATGCTTCTTTCGGTAGTTTGTTCTTCTTTGGTCGTGTGCCGGTGTAGCCTTTCTGTAGTATGTGATCGAGCTTAGAGGAATTGGTTGTAAGTGGTTTCTTTGTGTAAATGAACCTGTTTGGGGTAAGTATGAGAGTTGGTCTGGTGGGAAAGTTAGTTTTAACGTCTTCTGTAACGGTTTTTCGATAAGTAAGCTGTTTTTTGGGCTAAGTGATGCCAGCATTTTTTTGAG